>PVHT020000015.1:588709-658172 GCA_004024745.2 Catagonus wagneri
TCTGGCTTTTTTTTTTTAAGATCCCATCTTTGTCTTTGGTGTTACGGAGTTTCAGTGTGATTGTCTAATTGTGGATTACTTTTATTTATCCTGTTTGGGATATATTGGATTTCTGAATTTGTCAAGTGTTCATAAGTTCTGGAAAAATCTTGGCTATTCTCAAATATTACCTCTGCCCCATCTTTCTCCTTTCCTCTGGAACTCTGATTAGACATGTTAATATTTCTTACTCTGTCTTACATATCTCTTTCATATTTTTTTATTTCTTTGCATAACAATTTATTCATGTCTACTAGTTCACAAAATCAGCAACTGTAAACTGTATCTCATCTATCAAAACGTATCAATTAAATTCTTTAAGTTTTAATTTACAATTCTAGAAGTTCTCTTTCTCTTTATTTTCTTTCTTTTTTTTTTTTTTTTTTTTTTTTTTTTTTTTTTTTTTTTTTTTTTTTTTTTTTTTTTTTTTTGTCTTTGTGCCTTTTTATCTTAGAGCCACAACCATGGCATATGGAGGTTCCCAGGCTAAGGGTCTAACAGGAGCTGTAGCCGCTGGCCTTCGCCACAGCCACAGCAACGTGGGATCCGAGCCGCGTCTGCAACCTACACCGCAGTTCACGGCAACGCCAGATCCTTAACCCACTGAGCAAGGCCAGGGATCGAACCCGCAACCTCATGGTTCCTAGTCGGATTCGTTAACCGCTGAGCCACGAAGGGAACTCCTCTTTCTCTTTATTTTCATTAGCTTTGGTAATTTTTATAGTCTCTTGATCTTAACTCAAATTACCCTTTTATTTCTTTAAAAATGAAAATATATGTATTTGATATATATTCGAGTACATAAATTTTTTGTGGACCTGATTCTGCTCTTTGCTCTTTCTGCTAGCACTTTTCCAGATGCTTCTTTGTGTCTTCTAATTTTCCTTTGTTTCTTCTGTTTTTTAATTTTTTGAAATTGTTGTCTAGTATTTCTTGGACCTTTATCTGTCGGGATCCCCGACAATGCTATTATTCCACATCCAGCGTGGAACCGGCTGCAACTGAAAGAAAAAAGAGAGGAGACTTGAGTTCTGTGCTCAGAAGCCCAAGCACCGAATAGGCTTTTAGGCTGTTCTTTTATTGAGAATCTTATAAGTGCCTAACTGTCCCATAGCCCTGCACCCACTTAAAGGTCAAACAGATAACGATCAAACTGAAATAGGTATAGATTATAAACTGCAGGGTTTGTAACAGTCACCAGACCCTCACATGCAAGACGTTCTGATCAAGGTCTTTTTTCTAAACCACCAGAGTCAGTTTCCTGTTTTTTCCTCTAGTACAATCTCTGAAAGAGGACTGACAATATTCCACCAGAGTTCATATGATTCTATAAACATATGCTATTCCTGCATCCTTTCCCACATTTATCTGTTGTAATCCTTTGAAGTGTGGGTAGCTTCCTCCAGAGAGGAACTGTTCATTTCCTTCTGCCAAGCATCTGTGGGAGATTACCACCAGGCTGGGGGCCCTTTAAAAGTATACCTGATTTGAGATTTCTCAGATGACAGAGGTAGTTTTATGCCACTGATTATGAGTTCTCACTTGTGATCACCAGTTCTTAGGAAATATTTCTTTCCACTCAGCGCCCAATTTTCGAGGCAATTTTCCTAACAGTCCCTTGGAGTGAATTGTTTATTTCTAGTTCAACTTTAAGGATGCAACACTTTGAAATGCCAATTTTACAGGGTCTCCAGTAACATTGCCCACCTCAGGCCTGTTCCGGGTTTTGTTTCCCAATTGTATACATAATCCTTGAACCATCCGTTTTATAGCAAATAACATCAAGGTAAAAACTGGTTTTATTGTTTATCTCTGTGGGGTTTTTTTGTCTTCAATTTCTGGCCTTTTATCAGCATTTTTAGTTGTTTTTAGCAGGAAGGTTGCTGAGGATCCTTATTCTACCGTGCTGTTGGAAAAGGAAGTCCAGCTGTTGTATATTTTTGACATGAATTTTTTTTTTTTCTTCTAGCTCCCCATATATACTGCACCACCTCTTCAGTCTAAATATGTTGAAGAACAGCCTGGTCGTTTACAAATTGGCTTTGCATCCATTCGCACTACAACTGGTCGTTATATTGGCTGGTGCAAGGTAATTTGAATTCTAATAGTGGTTTAATGTTGGAGGTTTTTTGTTTGTATTATATAACAACTGTTCCAGTTATCCATCGATGTGTAACAAACTACCCTAAAACTTAGTGGTTTAAAACATCAGCTATTCTATTATATCTCATGATTTTGTGAGTCAGAAATATAGTCAGGCTTCGAACAGGTGATTCTTCTGTTGCATATGGTGTTGACAGAGGTCACTCAGAGGGATTCATCAAATGAATAGGCTGACCTAGAGATTCAAGAAAGCTTCATTCTCAGCCCCGACACCTTGTCACAGATGACTGAGGCACCTACACCTGGCCTCTCAGGTAGTCAGATAACTTACATGGACAGTTCAGGGCTCCTAGAGAAAATGTTACAAGAGACCCTACTCAGAATTTTCCAAGCTTCTTACTTATCTTCAGGTGTCCAACCAAGGAAGTCACTTCTACAGCATTCCATTGTTAAATCAGTCACTAAGGCCAATCCAGTTTTTATAGGAGAGGAATTAGATTCCACCTGACAATATGAGTAGCAGCAAAGAATTTGTGTCCATATTTAATTTACTATACCACTACTGCATAGATTAAAGTAGTTCAGCAGGCATTTATGTTCACCTAGCATGTATAAAATAATTGTTTGACCTTTTACGTGAAATTCTAAGATTAGTTTTACATTGTTCCTTATTTGGTTGAGTAAAAAGTTCACTTGGGATAAGACCATTCTGACTATAGTCAGCTATTGGGCAAAATAGAGTTTACCTTACTCTAATATTTAGCCTTCCAATCAGCATTATCCAGCAGCACAGTGGTCGAGTAAGCTAGTATAATACTACTGTTTCATTATTATCACATCAGCATAGATGTTAGCATCAACATCTCCATTGTCAGTGGCATAATAATAATGCCAGTACCATTGTTTCATCATTCTGACCTAATAACCACATAACTTTTCCTCAAATCTAACCTATCCAATTGTGAACCCTGTTCTTGTGCTTCTTGTTTCTAATTCATTTTTAAAAAGAGAAGTCTAATGACCTTATGTGCTTCTTGTTTCTAATTCATTTTTAAAAAGAGAAGTCTTGTGCTTCTTGTTTCTAATTCATTTTTTAAAAAGAGAAGTCTAATGATCTTATGAAACATCAAATCTATGAACTCTGCTCATTTCAGATGATATTTCAAACATCTGATGAATACATGGTGTTATTTTTTTTTAATTTGTGCCTGTCAAACAATCTAACATACTCTTAATACACTCGTAATAGTTTGACTAGTACTACATACTCTTAATAGTTTAGTCAGCAGGAAAATAGATTAACTGATCCAGTGCTTGGTCACGTCCCTGAGGCTATATGCCAGCAGCTGGATTGATTCATACTGAAGTCTCTTGAGACTTTTTCCAAAGTTCTCAAAGTTGTTTTCAGTGAGGTAAATTGTTCCTGAGAGATTGAAGACTGAAAGGACTTTTTATTGTTAATATGCTGAAACAAATAGGTTGAAGAAGGGTGCTTTAGAATGCATTTCATCTTCAACATAAGCATTTCCTCTCTAACTTTATCTTGAAAACGTAATCTTTTCTTTAAAAATTACCTCTGAGTCAAATTACATTCTGTATTAGACTCATGTAGGGCAAATTCAATTTCTATTCCAACTCTTTATTGTTTTAAAATTTAGATAGCAGCGACTTCCAGTGGTAAAAGTGAATTTCTAAACACAGCTAAGGAGAAATTTCCCAAAAGAATTCACTAGTTTTCTTCCTCAACAGTTACATTGATTCCCAGACAATAAGTATTGTAACTTTGAAGGTGAAATTTTCTCAATAGACAGTCCCTTAAAAGAAGTAGCTCATTGATAGTTAGGATATGTGTTGGTTTGTATAGCTTTAAACAGTGATGAACAGGATAAACTTCTGCATTTGATTATCATGAAAATATCTGAAACAGTTACTAATACCAAGATATATCAATAGCAGTAACTTATTTCTTTCCTGTCTGGTGCAATCATTTCTATTGTCTTTGCTTTGAAAATCTGCTTTGTTTTTTTTTAATCCCATGGTTTCATAGCAACTAGTTCAGAGAAGGAGACTATATATTTAGATTGTGTTTTCTAGTTCTGTCGTTACGAGTACAGCATGACTATGGGCATTAACTACTGGTAAATCATTCTGTGCCTTTGTTTTTCTTTTGATGTAATTGAGATAGTACCTATCACTTAGTAAATGTGTGTAACAATATTTCTGGCATTAATATAAGTTAATTAGAAACAGGTAAAAGGAGTAATATAATTTAAAGCCCTAATCCTTCGAATGGGTAAATATAATCTTGATTTATAGAGGATTTATGTTCTTATTGAAAACAAGATTGACACCAGTCTGTGTAGGATGATTTCTATCCTGAGATAAATGTCTCATTTTGATTTTTTTCTCATTCTAATGCACACCAAGGAAAGAGAGAAAATGAAGTACTTTTCTTTATGCTTTTTGTTGTTGTTGTTTTCTCCACAAAATGTTGCTGCCACATCTTTATTAATCAGATGTTGCTTCTAAGCTGAAATATACATCTCCATGTTTTAAGTTGCATTTGTTTTTCTTGGTCTATCATAAATATGATAAATCATTGTATTTCTGTAATAACTTTTCTGTGAGCTGCTCTGATTATTTTATAGACATTACTTTACCCATTTATATGAGGAAGTTAGTAAACAAGTGTTATCCATGTTAAATAGAATGAAAAACAGAAATGAAGAGAAGCTAAGTTCGACAAGTGCCCTTGTAGAGAGTAAATAGTAAAGCTGGATTTAGATTTGGGTGTACACTAAGTTAAGTTATTATTTTCATATAATCTCAGAGATATGTTCTATTTGATCTGATAATCAGATTTGATAATTATCTGATTACCAAATTATCTTCAAAAATACTGATGTCCTTTCCCCCCTTTTATTTAGGGTATTTATGTCTTGGTGAAAAATGGGATAATGGATACAGTACAATTTGGAAAAGGTAGGTTAGTGAACCATCTATAATTAGAAATGTTGTATAGTCTTTTTCACTTGCAAGCTTTAAATGTCAGAAAAATTAACTTGGTATGTTATCCATACCATGTTTTACTAACTCAGAAGACACCCTGTATAGGAGTTTATAAACAAAGTATTATTTAGTATCCATTATTTCTTTAGCAGCTATTATATGCTAAGGCACTATGGTAAGCATTTTATGTAATATATCTAATTTAATTTTGTATCAAATATCTGAGTGTTGGTATTATAATTATTCTCATTTTATAAATGAGGAAACGGTGAGTTTCTGTCATGGCACAGCGGAAATTAATCCGACTAGGAACCATGAGGTTGTGGGTTCGTTCCCAGGCCTTGCTCAGGGGGTCACGGGGTTGCCGTGAGCTGTGGTGTAGGTCACAGACGTGGCTCAAATCTGGCATTGCTGTGGCTGTAGCGTAGGCCTGTGGCTACAGTTCCGATTAGACCCCTAGCCTGGGAACCTCCATATGCCACGGGTGCGGCCCTAACAAAAAAAAAAAGACGAAATAAATAAATAAATATAGATGAGGAAATGGGTTTGGAAGGATTAGGTAGGTTACCAAGGTCACAGCTAGTAAGTGGCAGCATCTGGACTCAAACCAAGGTCTGTTTTAGCTGCAGAACCCGTATTATATACTCATGAAGCATAAATTAGAAACATATCTCCATTGTTACCAATTACTTTAAATAAGTGCTATTTGCTGTTAAAATACATGATATTTTGCTGTTGATTGGTAGGAAACACTATACCAATTAGTCACCCTAGAATATTGGAGCTAATATTGGAAAACAATTGTATTTGACTCTCTACTTTGATAATGGTGCTTGGCAGCAGGTATAGCTTCCTGATATTCTTAGCCTAAGCCAATTGTCAAAATAAATGTGTGTGGGGTACAGAAAGATCAAATAAAATTTTAAATGTCTCCATGATGTTGATGATCTGTATATGTATTACATTTAATGTGTGTGGTAATTAATTCCGAGTTATAATCCTCATTAACCTTGAGGAATATGCCTTTAAATAAGTGATCACTATTAATAACTATAATAGAGGAGTGTGTTTTTGTTTTGTATAGAAACAGAAACAATTTAAATATATAAAAAGCCAAGATATCAGGACCTCTGCCCACTTTCCATCTGTTTTTTGTGTAGGCTCACTTACTTTTCATCTTGATCATTGATTTTAACCGAGAGCAACAGCTGCTCTGAGGTTATTGTGGAGTAGTGACAAGCAGCATACAGTGACTTCATGTTTCCCTAGACTATTATTCACAGTTCCCTGATAAAGTTTCTTTGTCAGTACTGAATCCTACCAGTGTTTGAACAGATAAGGCCAGAAGCATTTCCACTATAGGGGTATAATACATACACAATCAGGAATTTACTTTATAGTAATCCATCATAAGGTGTATACTCTAGCATCATATTTCATTAAAGTATAGTAATCACCTGTGTTAAGAAAATAAATACCATTAGTTCAGCTGTGGAAGAAAGATTTTATTTTGTAACAAGTAACTGTTATAGCTGGCTTTTTAAGTTGCAGCTCAAATCATTTTGTATAGTTCTTTTGAAGAGTATTTAAACCATCTGTTATTATCTTAGCAAATCTGTAACTTTCTGCATTATACCTATATAGAATGCCCAGTTATAGTGAGTTATTTATATTATGTTTTAACTGATTTCTTAAGATGCATATGTCTATTTGAAGAATCCACCTCGAGACTTTCTTCCAAAAATTGGAGTAATTACAGTTTCAGGATTGGCAGGCTTTGTTTCAGCGAGAAAAGGTAGGGTTAAAAATATATCTGTTCTCTCTTTCAATGCAATTATATTAATTTCTGAATTTTATTCTTACAGGAAAACCTCATACCCTTTATTCAATTTTATTATGATGGGCCACCATAAAAATTTTTAGATTCTATAGTACAGTGTGTTTGTTTTTATAAAGACTTTTGTGTTTTCGAAAATACAGCTATTCCCAAGAGTTCCTGCTGTGGCACAGTGGGTTACGAATCTAACTGAAGCAGCTTGGGTTGCTGTGGAAACACGGGTTTGATTCCCAGCCCAGAACAGTAGGTTAAAGGATCCAGAATTGCCACAGCTACAGTTCAGATTCAGTTCCTGGCTCAGGAACTTCCATATGCTGCAGGTGTGGCCATAAAAAATAAAATACAGCTATTCCCAAAAAAGTTCAATATCATTAGTTATTAGGGAAATGCAAATGAAAACTACAGTGAGATACCACTATATACCTATTAGAATAAAATTAAAAAGACCAACCATACCAAGTGTAGCCAATAATGTAGAGCAACTGAAACTCTCATGCACTACTGGTGGGAATAAAAAATGGTATACCCATTCTGGAAAATGGTTTGACTGTCTCCCATAAGGTTAAGCATATAATTACCATGAGACCCAGTAATCCCACTCCTGTATATTTGCCCTGAAGAAATGAAAAACCTGTACACAAATGTTTATAGTAATTCCATTCATAGTCATCAAAAGCTGGAAGCAACCTAAATGACTTTCAAATTAATCTGTGGTACATTCATATAAAAGAATACTACTTAGGAACAAAAGGAATGAACCGTTGACACATGCAACAATATTGATGAATCTTGAGATTTAAAAGCCAGTTGTGGGGGTTTTGTGAGGTTTTTTTGTCTTTTTAGGGCCACACCTGCAGTATATGGAGGTTCCCAGGCTAGGGGTTGAATTGGAGCTATAGCCACTGGCCTATACCACAGCCACAGCAACACTGATCCAAGCTGCATCTGCAACCTACACCACAGCTCACGGCAACGCCAGATCCTTAACCCACTGAGCAAGGACAGGGATCACACCTGCAACCTCATGGTTCCTAGTCGGATTCGTTTCCACTGTGCCATGACGGTAACTCCTAAAAAGCCAGTCTTTAAAAGTTACATATTGTATAATGCCATTTATATGACTTTCTCAAAAAGACTGAACTATAGTGACAGAGAACTAGGCAGTAGTTCTCAGAGGTTAAGAATGGGGAGAAGTTATGACTGCAAAGTGATAGCATGAGAATTTGGGGGGAGCCATGCCTACAGCATGTAGAAGTTACCAGGCTAGGGATCACAGCTGTGCCACAGCAGTGACCTGAGCCACAGTACTGACATCACCACATCCTTTATCCACTGAGCCACCAGGGAACTCTGAGATATTTTTTGGGAGTGATAGAACATATTGTGATCGTAGTTTTGGCTTTCTGACTCTATACCTATATTAAAATTGACAGAACTGTACCCTAAAAAGTTGAATTTCCTCATCATTTAAAAATAAAATTTGAAAAACATATAGCTATTCCTATTAAAATTATGATTTATCATTTTGTTTCTCATTTTTTAGATAATTTTATTTTTATGAGATCTTAAGAGTCTCTAGCTATCAAAAAAAAGATCTTGAGAGTTTCACATTAATATAATAATGTATACTAACCACTCAAACTACTTTTCTCTACTTAGTTATGACCACGCGTATTTGGGAGACTATATTGAGGATTTGAGACAGAGATGCCAGTATCTCAGAAAAAAATGTATTCCCTCTTGGTCTTATCTTGATCAGGGTTGTTGGAACTGACATCAGCCAGCTCAGAATGGAGGTTTTTTTAAGTAGGCAACTCACTCACTATTCTCATCCAACACATGAGGGTTGAGATATTTGATTTCTTTTCCTCATCTTTGTACTCTGTCTGTACCAACTTTGTCCTTCCTTTCCACTATACCACTTTTGTAGAGGGTCTCCAAGACAAACCCCAGGTTTGATGGTTAGCTCAGAAGACTCAGAGGATTCAATCTATAGTCCTCTTCATGGCTAAGATTTATTACATTGAAAGGATCCAAAGTAAAATCAGCAAAGGAAAAAGATACATGAGGCAAAGCTTAGAGGAGACTAGGTACAAACTTCTAAGAATTTTCTCCTAGTGGAGTCATATAAGATACTCCTAATTCCTCCACTAATGAGATGTGACAATCAAGGAAGGCTCATTAGAGACTAAGTGGCCATGATCACTGTTGGGGGCTGGTCACATAAGTACTGTCTGTCAAGCATGTACCAAAATTCCAGAGTCCCAGAAGGAAAGTAGTTGTTCAGCATAAGTAATGTTATTTGTACAAACAGTTTAAGTACAGCGTACCACTCTTATGATTCAGGGAACATTTTCTGTTAGTGTAGTGAACTGCTTACTAGTCAAGTTCCCAGATGCCAGCCAGTGGCCAGTCTTGCAAACAGGCCTTTCCAGCAGTGACAGTCTAATTATTTTTTGTACATCATTAAATAACTCTCTTTTGTAAGCATATAGTGAATTTTGTTTTTGCCCATTTCCACTTCTGGGTTATGGAAATCTCTCTCAGTAGGCATTACTGCCTCCTGTCCTCACCTAAGCCCTTACTAAACTGATACAGTTCTCTGCTCAGTAGCATTTAGGACCTTCCATTTAGACAGCAGAGTTGTGCAGCAGAAGCGTGCTGGGCCCATAGGTACCTTCCATTTATCATCTGTCCCCCAATGTCAGTCATTGTCCCCAAACTAAATTTCATGAGGTTGGAAGTCACAGTTCTGAACCAGCCTGAAATCTGACATCAGATAACTTATGGTTGGTTTGCCAAGCTTTTGTCCTTAAAGTACACCTCAACCCAAGTACACGTAATTAAATACAAACCTTGTGTAAATTATAAGGACATTCCAGCCTTCTAAATCTAGCCCATATTATCTTAATCCAAAAGACCTAACACTCTCCCTCTAGCTAATATAAATGGCTCTTTGTATCATATTTGTTATTCTAACACTATATGCAACTTCTAATTGAATGCATATTATAAATAATTCATTAGGAAAGACACTGAAAATCAAGATTACATATGTAACAAGACAAAGAACTCAATTTTGAAGGAGGGAAAAAAAACATATGTACATATATGTGTGTGTGTATATACATATATGTGGATGGCTGGGTTACTTTGCTGTACAGCAGAAATTGGCACATTGTAAATCAACTATCCTTTAGAAAATAAAACCATAAAAATAAATAAATGAATAAAATTTGAAGGATACTGGCTAAAGTGTATTACCAGTTCTCAGTGAGAAATTCATAATCCACTTGTAAGAGAAAATGTTCCTTAGGTCATTCACAATGACTCCAAGTATCAGAGCTAGAATAATTTAACCAGTGTTTTTCAAATTGTACAGTTCAGCTTATAAATAAGTAGTGAAATAAAATAGTTAATCTCAGGAAGCATTTTTATTAAAGAATAAAAATAGAGAATAGCAAATATCAGAGTGTTCTTTACTTAGTATGGATAAATATTGTGGAAATTTTGTTTCAGTGGAGTGTGTATGTGTGAGAGACAGAAATAGAGAAAGAGATGTCATAGGGCATAATATAAAATTTGTTCTTTAATATGAGTCATGGTCAAAAAAGTATAAAAGCTATTGGTTTAGTTTAATACTGTAATGCTACAGATAGAAGACCAGAGAAAGGAAATCACTCAATGATTTCATAGTACATTTTTTTTCTTCTTAGGGCTGCACATGCAGCATATGGAAGTTCCCAAGCTAGGGGTCAAATTGGAGCTGCAGCTGCCAGCCAATGCCACAGCCACATCAATGCCAGATCCAAGCCACATCCATGACCTACACCACAGCTTGCAACAACACCGGATCCTTAACCCACTGAGTGAGGCCAGGGATCAAACCCACATCCTCATGGATACTAGTCAGTTCTTAACTTACTGAGCCATAGTGGAAACTCCCTCATAGTACATTTTACATAGCTAGTTAGTAGCTGTGTCTAGAGTCCTTTCCTACTTAAGGGAATAGGGCTGTTGAACCCAAATAAAATTTATTTTCTTGTTGACTGGCTGTGCATATCGAGTAAAGAGAAGATGAATGTAAGTCTTTTTAATATTTAAAATGATAAAGATGTGATATACACATAAACATACATAATGGAATATTACTCAACCGTAAAAAATAATGAAAGCAATGCCATTTGCAGCAACATGGATGGACTTGGAGATTATCACATGAAGTGAAGTAAGTCAGAGAAAGACAAATATCATATGATATAAAACATGTAGAATCTAAAAAAAATTGATAGAAATAAACTCATTTACTAAACAGAAATTGACTCACAGACATAGAAAACAAATTTATGTTTACCAAAGGGGAAGAGAGGATGAAGGATACATTAGAAGTTTGGGATTAACATATACACACTACTATAGATAAAATAAACGGCAGGGACCTACTGTATAACACAGGGAACTATATTTTCAATATCTTTTTTTTTTTTTTTGTATTTTTAGTGCCACACCCATGGCATACGGAGGTTCCCAGGCTAAGGGTCGTATCGGAGCTATAGCTGCTGGCCTACACCATAGCCACAGCAACAGAAACACCAGATCTGAGCCACATCTGTAACCTACACCACAACTCATGGCAACACCATATCGTTAACCCGCTGAGCAAGGGCAGGGATCAAACCTACATGGATGCTAGTCAGATTCTTAACCCACTGAGGCACAGTGGGAACTCCTCAATATCTTATAATAACCTATAATGGAAAAGAATCTGAAAAATTATATATATAATTTTATATATATATATATGTATATATATATCTGAATCACTTTGCTGTATACTTGAACACAACATTGTAAATTAACTGCACTTCAATTTAAAAATCGTTTAAGTATAACAACTAAAAACAAATGATACATCAAGGAAGAACTACCACCTTCCAAGTTTATGAGCAGCACAATTAGAGGAATTTGGCTGAATCAAGGAAACCTACGTCAAGAGATGTTAGGTCAGTAACATCAAGAACCAAACTGCAAATACTAGAATAACAGTGAGCCAGGACTAGAGTAAAGGAACAACTTAGGACATATTACAATACAATTAGACTCTCTTTCCCAGTATAACAAAACCCCATCTATATCTAAAGGAGCTAGCCTTAAGGTTGAAGCAGTCTACCTACCCACCCTGCCTCAATGCTCAGTCTGTTGTAGATATGACTCTAGAAGGCCTTCTTATTAATAGTTAAACCAGAGAAATACCTCTTGTTCTTACTTCCCTAAACTGCAAAGTTGCTTGCAAACATTCCTGGGTATTTTTTATCATAGTCTTTACTGACTTACCAGATAGACTGTATCATTTTTAAATTAACGGTGTAAGAGCTGTTCCAGAGAGTAAAAGTACCCACCCCAATTAGAAATCCCATCATCTAATTGCCCAGATCATATTTAGAGTCCAAGGTTCCCAGAAAAGTATTTGAGATACATATTGTTTTGAACTAAGAGTCTGTTGGAAGTAAAAGTATTGTTTGGAGTGGTGGGTTTCAAACTTTTCTGTAGAACCTAGGATTCCATGGAAGAGTTTAGGTGTGGTACAGGGATAAGGGAAAAGCCATGTAGTTAGGGCTTGTTCATTCTTTCAGGTATTATAACAGAGTAGCTTCAAGTCTGTAGGTTTTATATGTGAAGTTCCTAGTGAAGTTCTATTTGGAAGTTTTTTTAAGGACTTTGCTATTTTAAAAAAAGTTTGTAAAGGACTCTTAGATGCTTAATTAAGACACTTTTGGAAACTGAATTATCACAAGTTACTTGCAATTACTAAATTATTACTTCAGTATTCTAAATCAGTGACATGAAGGAGTCATGTATCTTTTAAAATCCGTAGCTGATTAAATGCTTGGATCTTTCAGCTTTCTAAGGACTTAATCAAAAAAGGATATATGAAAAGGGTCCATTTCAGTTTAACAGTGATGTCACAAACATGATAATTGATTAATTCTCTATCATGCATCATTAGATACTTGAAAAGAAATGTGGTTACAACTCTGAGTTTCTTAGGACATGAAAAAAGACTTAGTTTTAAAAGAAGAAAATCATCAACCCCCTTTGTGTAGGTAATTATCCAATGTGAGATTGAGAATCCTTTTCTTAAATTGGACATGACAACTAAGGACTATTAATTGAATTGTAATCCTTAAGTACATTTTACCTATCATCTTGATTAGTGTTATTACCTACAGAATAAATTAATATAGGATAATGGCTTAAAGGTGAACAAAGAAAACATTAAAGTTATAAAAGCATCAAGTCTCTGATAGCATCTGTTTGGAGTTTAATAGTTTGTTTAAATGTCATAGGTTCTAGGTTTAAGAAAATTGCTTATCCACTGGGACTGGCCACTTTAGGCGCAACTGTTTGCTACCCTGTTCAATCAGTAATAATTGCAAAGGTAAGTTGTTTTTAAGCGATAGCTTCATTTCAGTATTTGTTTAAACTCTCAGTATGACAATATTTAAATGTTATACAGCACCCGCAACATTTAATTTTCAGAGAAATATAGTTGGTATCAACTCTTGCGTTGGCAAAATCACATTAACATCTTATCATGGTAAATGCCAGTCTTAATTACATAATTATCACAAATAAATGGGATAAATTTGTTTAAATATAATTCAGCAGTATAAATGCTGGTTTGAGGATTAGGTTAGAATTTATGGGGAATACTGTTCCATTATTGAGCTATGTAAAATTCAAATTTTAGTTAATAGAAAATTATATCAGAATTCCCCTCGTGGCTCAGTGGTTAACGAATCCGACTAGGAACCATGAGGTTGCGGGTTTGATCCCTGGCCTTGCTCAGTGGGTTAAGGATCTGGCGTTGCTGTGAGCTGTGGTGTAGGTTGCAGATGCGGCTCGGATCCCACGTTGCTGTGGCTGTGGCGAAGGCCGGCAGCTACAGCTCCTGTTAGACCCCTAGCCTGGGAACCTCCACATGCCACGGGTGCGGCTCTAGACAAGGCAAAAAGACAAAAAAAAAAAAAAAAAAAAGAAAGAAAAGAAAATTATGTCTACTAAAAATTGTCAGTTTAACATGATGCGAGAAGCAGCCAATTGATAGATAACAGAGGCTTCTGAGGAATAAAAATATACACACATATATACAAACTCAACTTTGAAATCTGTATTACAGTTGCTTTGTCATTTTCTTGTGAGCTTACCCTACAAATCCAAAGATTGTCTTCATGATTTGAACAGTTTGTGTAAGTGTTTTTTTTATTTTAGATAGATACATAGATAGATAGATTGATTGATTGCTTCTTAGGGCCACACCGATGGCATATGGAAGTTCCCAGTCTAGGGGTTGAATCGGAGTTATAGCTACCAGCCACAGCCACAGCCATAGCAACATCTGTGACCTAGACCATAGCTCACAGCAACACCGGATCGCTGACCCACTGAGCAAGGCCAGTGGGGATCGAACCCGCATCCCCATGGATACTAGTCAGATTCGTTTCTACTGCGCCATGAGAGGAACTCCCTGTTTCTTTAATATTAATTTTAACAAATATTTGGATTGAGAAAGGTAGCTTTGGGATATACAGTTTTTTCCTTCTTCTTCCCTTAATTACCAATAGTTAACATTTCTCCCTTATACTTGAAGCGGTGTGTAGTGTTACCAGGACTTTCTGTACTTCTGTTCTCATTACTGTATCTTTTTAATTACTGATGTAGATAAAGCTGCCTATTCAGTATTTTAAGAATGTCAAGGATATAGTGCCCTATGTAGTTTGTAATAGGATCAAACTATAAAAGCTTACAGCAAAGGAAGAAAACATTATTAATTAAATCTAGTAAAACTTAAGGTAATTGACTGATAAAGTGATAAACTTATTTTAAAAATTCTTTCCTAAGAATTTACATGGGAATTAGCCACTTAAATTCATATAATATTAGTGCTGAAAGAAATCTTTGAACTCATTACATTCAATTTCTTCATTTTCTCATTTGCCAATAAGGAAACTGTGGCCCAGAAAAGTTTCAAAGTGACTGATTTGTCCAGGGCTCTATTCAGCTTCACAGGTCTTGCTTCCCTGTCTACCTGTCTTCCCAGTGAATGATGCTGTCACTGATTGTTATTGTTCATTTGTTTAGAATAATGACTTTGTTTTTTTTTAATAAAATTGATACCTACTTATTCTTCAGTAATTTAAAAATTACAAAAAAGTGTAGGAAAAAATCCAACCAACCAACTGAAAATTTTTCCCATCCAGGAAAATATCAGTATTAACATTTGATAGAATATTATTCTAGATATTTCTTCATGCATACATAGACATAGGAAGATAGATGAACAAGTAGGCATATATGGTTTTATAAGAGGATCCCAGTATAGTATGCACCTTATTTTTTATTTTAAAAATAAAGTATTAAATTTAATTTTACTTTAAGAGAAAGAAAATAAAAACAAAAGAAATGCAGAACTTGGGAGTTCCTGTCATGGCTTAGTGGTAATGAACCCGACTGGTATCCATGAGGTAATGGGTTCGATCGCTGGCCTCACTCAGTGGGTTAAGGATCACGGCATTGTCACAGATGCGGCTCAGATCTGGCATTGCTGTGGCTGTGGGGAAGGCTGGCAGCTGTAGCTCTGATTCGACCCCTAGCCTGGGAACTTCTATATGCCGCAGGTGTGGACCTAAAAAGCAAAAATAAATAAATAAAATCGTATGAACACTTAAAAACATTTTTAAAATAATATGAGTACAGAATCCTCTAAGATTTTTATTATTTCTCCTAGCCTTTTGTCTTGTGCACCTCAAATTTGACAGTTTTTTTTTTAGTAATTCACTTATGAGTCTTTACAAAACTTAATTTTTATAAATGCAACAATTCTCTTTATACTCCCATATTTCATCCTGTTACATTTAAATTGTTTAATTATAGTAAAACTTAAAAATCCTGAAAACAAATACAACTTATTCTTTCTTTCTTATTTTTTGGCCATGCCACAGCATGTGGAAGTTCCTAGGCCAGGGATGGAACCCATACCACAGCAGTGACCTGACCCCAGCAGAGGCAATGCTGGATCCTTAACCCACAGAGCCGCAAGGAAACTCCTAATATAATTTATTCTTGATAAGCATACAAATCACTTGCGAATGACAGTACTTGGGTATATTGTAGAGTACCTACTAGTGATGAATATTTAGCATTCTATAAACATCACTTACACATTTTGAAAACAGTTAATCAGACAAGTCTCTTAAAAATATCAGGTAAGCGCTCTTCTGTTATATGTGTATTTTTTGGAAAGAAGCAGCTCATACATTTTAAGAGATTCTCTAAGAAGTCTGAAATGTAAAAAAGGTTACAAAATGATAGTCCAGAAAGTTCTTTGAAAAATAAGTCACACTCCAGTTATTATTTCAGAAATACACTTCAGGATGGAATTGCTCTTTGCTTTTCATATTTTCCTCTCAGTATTTTCATTCTTATGTAAAAAGTAACAAGAAATCTGTCTTTGAAAACTAACATATCTAGGAATAACTTAATAGAGTTTTAAAACTTATATTTTAATGGCATTTTTTTTTTACTTGAATACGTTTAGTGATATGTCTTGTTTTCTGGTTGAAATGATTCAATATTGGAATATGGTAGACGTTTTCAAATGTATTCTGTTCTTACAAAAATCCCTGGATTTGGAAGGAATGTGATATTCATTCAACCAGTATTTGTTGTCCATGTGCAATGTGTATGGAACAATACTAAGTTATAGCATAAATAATAAAATATACCAAGAGAACAAAAGAGAAAGTTAAAAAAATATATTGAGTATGTCTTTGTATATGTTATGGGGTGTGGAGGAGGGTATGGTACGAGTGGCATTTCAGATCAGTGTGTAAAGAATGCATGGACTATTCAAGAAATGTATTAAATAAATTGCAAGTGGATTAAAGATCTAGTGATAGGAGTTCCCATTGCAGCTCAGTGGGCTAAGAACCTGACTAGTATCCATGAGGATACAGGTTCAATCCCTGGCCTCGCTCAGTGAGTTAAGGATCTGGCATTGCCACAAGTTGCAGCTTTATGTCACAGATATGGTTCAGATCTGCTGTTGCCGTGGCTATGGTATAGACCAGTGGCTGCAGCTCCAGTTCAACCCCTAGCCCAGAAACTTCCATATGCTGCAGGTGCAGCCCTAAAAAAAGAAAAAAAAATCTAATGATAAAATATAATACTATAAAATATTAGAAAAGAGGAATATTTGTGTAATCTTGGGATAGAAAAGGCCTTAGGCAAAACCTAACCCAGAAGCCATCAAAGAAAAAATTAATATATTTTACATCAAAGTAATATATTTCTGTTGATCACAATATACCATATACAAAGTTAATGAATAAATGAAAAATGGGGAAAACAATTTGCAGCATGTATAACAAAGGACTAAATAATAATATCCTTCTGTGTAGTAAAAGTTTCTATAAATCAGAAGGAACAGGATAAATGCCCCCCTAAGAAAATGAAGAAAGTATACGAATTAAGCAATAGACAAATTAAGAAATATAAATGGCCTAATATATGAAAAGTACTTAATTTCATCAGCAATCAAATAAATGCAAATTTTAAAAAGTCATTTAGATATTGGTTTTTAGCCTATCGAAAAATTTAAAACATTCATAACACTGCTGCTGAAAAATGGGGTTGGAAAACAGATATATAATCTTGGTGGGAGCGTAAATTGCTACAGTGCATTGCTTACTTTCTGGATGCAGTGTAGCAATATTGTCAAAAATTCAAATATACATAATCTTTAATCCAGATATTTCATATCAAATTTTTCCCTAGAAGTACCACAATGGTATGGTATATAGTCCCAGTTGTTTGTGTAGGGTGGTAATTGCAGCATGCTTATAATTGCCGAAAAGGAAGTATCCCATATGTCCATCAACAAGGGATTTGTTAAACAAATCATAATGCCTATATGCCCATCAATAAGGGATCTGTTAAGCAAATTGTGATGTACCTATTATAGAATACTAACTATGCAGCTGTTAGAAGCAGATCTAATGGCATATAAACTGATATCAAAACATCTCTGTGACATATTTAACAATAAAAAAATCATATCTCTGAGTTCCCTTGTGGTGCAGTGAGGTGAGGATTTTGTGTCACTGAAGTGGCTCCACTCACTACGTGGTGTGGATTTGATCCCTGGCCCAGGAATTTCCATATTCCATAGATGCAGCCAAAAAATAAAATCACATTTCAACGTAGTATGTATCATGTAATCCTGTTTGTGTTTAAAAAAGGAACAGTGTATGTATGCGTGGTTTTCCTAAATGTTAATTTAAAACATAATTGAGATTGTAGTTTATAATCTATTCTCTATTCTCTTTTTTGCAAATCAGTAGTTCATCATGGTTTTCTATCCATGTCACTGCATATAGATCTACCTCATCCTTTTTGGTAGATCTGTAAGTACCAACATTCCGTTTTATTAAATTTATTTATTTATTTGTTTGTTTGTTTTTAGGCCTGCATCTGCGGCATATGGAAGTTCCTGGGCTAGGGGTCAAACTGGAGCTGCAGCTGCCAGCCACAGCCACAGTCACAGCAATATCAGATCTGAGCTGCATCTGTGACCTAAGCTGCAGCTTGCGGCAAATGCCAGATCCTTAACCTACTGAGCGTGGCCAGGGGTCAAACCCTCATCCTCATGGATACTAGTTGGGTTCTTAACCCACTGAGCCGCAGCGGGAGATCCATCATTCCGTTCATTTTTAAATGCTATGCACATGCACATATAATATACATATTAGAGTAAAAATTCAGGAACAATATTCACACAACTGTTAAAGGTTACACTGAAGGGAGGAGGAGGACTTTCATACTAGTGAATTGACTGTTTTTTCTTTTTTTCTTTTTCTTTTTTTCTTTTTTCTTTTTCTTTTTTTTTTTTTTGTCTTTTTGCCTTTATCTAGAGCCGCACCCGCGGCATATGGAGGTTCCCAGGCGAGGGGTCTAACAGGAGCTGTAGCTGCCGGCCTTCGCCACAGCCACAGCAATGCGGGATCTGAGCCGTGTCTGCAACCTACACCACAGCTCACGGCAACGCCGGATCCTTAACCCACTGAGCAAAGCCAGGGATCGAACCCGCAACCTCATGGTTCTTAGTCGGATTCGTTAACCACTGAGCCACGACGGAAACTCCTTGACTGATTTTTCTTAAGTACAGCTATCTACTTAGCAAAAATAAAAATATTTCTATTTAAGGAAGAAAAACATAGTTTTTGAAAATTTACTTTTATGTGAAGTGTAATCCTGGACAGCTCCCCCAAACCTCTTGAGAAATTGATAGCTGTTGATGTAACTTTAACCATAAGGAACAAAATGGTGGGAAAATAATCAAAAGAAAGAATCCTAAGATTTTCAAAGGGAAAAAGTTATGAATGAAAATAGCAGCTTCAGGAATTTAGTCAGCATTGTAGCCTCTGCTTTAGTGTGTTTTTAGTTCATTTTCTATTTCATGTTTCTACTAAAAAAGCATTATTCTCTGGAGAAATACATTAATTTTTCTTTCTGACTGGAAAAAGCACCATAAAAATTCAAGCAAAAGCGTTAACTTTGTAGCATCTTAAAATCTTATTTTCTGTGTCAACTCTTTATGATTTGGAACTGTCTTTCCCAAACTCCTGTGAAACAGATAGTTTCTTTTTTTGTTTTGGCTGTGTCCACAGCATGCAGAAGTTCCTGAGCCAGGGCTCGAACCCACACTACAGCAGTGACAGTGCTAGATCCTTAACAGTTAAGCCATCAAAGAACTCCAGACATAGTTTTACATATGTTACAGTGTGAATGCAAACGACATTTTTTTAAATTTTTTATAACAATTTTATTTCTATTATAGGTGTACAAAGATCATCACAAGTCAATGTGACAGATTTTGTGTCCCAAACCCACAGTGCATCCCCCCACCCCCAGATTGTCTTATTTGAAAAACCAAGGTTTTCCAAAATCTGTGAGTCATTGTCTGTTCTTCAAAGAACTTCATCGTGTCTCTTTAGTTTCCACATGTAGGCGGTAGCCTTGGGTGTTGCTGTCTAATTGTCTGACTGGTTTCACTTCACATGATTATTTCTAGGTCCATCCATGTTGCTGTAAATGTTGTTATTTCGTTCCTTTGAAAAATGGCTGAGTAATATTCCATTGTGTGTATGTACCAGATCTTCCCTATCCACTCATCTGTCCATGGGCATTTAGGTTGTTTCCATGACCTGGCTTCTTCCTTCTCTAGGTGCTTTAGATGCTTTTAACGTTAGGTTGTTTATGTGAGCTTTTCCTTGTTTCCTGAGGTAGACTTGTATTGCTATATACTTTCCTCTTAGAACTGCTTTTGCCGCATCCCAGAGGTTTTGGACTGTCATGTCTTTGTTGTCATCTGCTTCTAGGTATTTTTTAATTTCCTCTTTGATTTCTTCAGTGATCCATTGGTTGTTTAGTAGCATGTTGTTTAGTCTCCACGTGTTTGTATTTTTTGCCACTTTTTCTTGTTGTTGATTTCCAGTCGTATAGCATTGTGGTCAGAGAAGATGCTTGATATGATTTCAATTTTCTTAAAGTTACTGAGGCTTGATTTGTAGCCCAGGATGTGATCAATCTTAGAGAATATTCTGTGCGCACTTGAGAAGAATGTGTATTCTGTTGCTTTTGGATGGCATGGCCTATAAATATCTATTAAATCCATCTGATCTATTAAGTTCATTCAGGGCCTGTGTTTCTTTATTGATTTTCTCTCTGGATGACCTGTCCATTGCTATAAGTGGAGTGTTAAATTCCTCCACTATTATTGTGTTATTGTTGATTTCTCCTTTTAAGGTTGTTAGCAGTTGCCTTATATATTGTGGTGATCCTATGTTGGGTACACAGATATTTAAAATTATTATATCTTTTTCTTGGATTGATCCTTTGATCATTCTGTAGTGCCCTTCCTTGTCTCTTAAAATGGTCTTCATCTTAAGGTCTATTTTGTCTCATAGGAGTAGTGCTACTCCAGCTTTCTTTTAATGCCCATTTGCATGGAATATTTTCTTCCATCCTCTCACTCTCAATTTGTATGTGTCTCTAGTAGTGAAGTGAGTCTCTTGAGGACAGCATATATATAGGTCTTGTTTTTGTATCCATTCGGCTAGTCTATGTCTTTTGGTTGGGGCATTCAGTCCATTAACATTTAAGGTAATTACAGGTATATATGTTCTTATTGCCATTGTATTAACTGTTGGGGTTTTTGTTGCTCTTTTTTTACCCTGAAGTTTTGATATAGGAGTCTATATACAAATGAGATTGTTTTAAGTTGTTGGTTTCTTAATTGCACGTGCATCTCCAGTGACCTGCATTTGTGCTCTCTTCTCATGATTTCTGATTTTGGTAGCATAATTGTGAATGGATGATTTAGTATCTTTACTGTATATATGCCTTTACTGGTGAGCCTTGTCATTTGTGGTGTTTTTGTTTCTGGTTGTGGCCTTTTCTTTTCTGACTAGAGAAGTTCCTTTAAGATTTATGTAAAGCTGGTTTAGTGTTGCAAAAATCTCTTAGCTTTTGCTTATCTGTAAAGGTTCTGATCTCTCCTTCAAATCTGAATGAGAGCCTTGCAGGGTAAAGCAATCTTGGTTGGAAGTTTTTCCCTTTCATCGCATTTAGTATATCATGCCACTCCCTTCTGGCCTGCAGAGTTTCAGCTGATAAATCTGCTGATAACCTTATTGGGGTTCCCTTGTATGTCATTTGTTTCTTTTCCCTAGCTGCTTTCAAAATTTTCTCTTTGTCTTTAATTTTGGTCATTTTGATTAATATGTGTCTCGGGGTGTTCCTCCTTGGGTTTATTTTATATGGTACTCGTTGCACTTCCTGAATTTGAGAGGTTCCTTTCCCATATTAGGGAAGTTTTCAGCTATTGTCTCTTCAGATATTTTTTCTGTCCCCTTCTCTCTCTCTTCTCTTTCTGGCACCCCTATAATATGGATGTTGGTGCGTTTAACATTATCCCAGAGTTCTCTGAGACTCAGCTCACTTCCTTTCAATCTTTTATCTCTTTTCTCTTCTGCGTTAGTGATTTCCACTAATCTGTCCTCCACCTCGCTGATTTGTTCTTCTGCCTCCTGTATTCTACTGTTGGCTGCTTCTAATGAATTTTTTATTTCAGTTATTGTATTTTGAATCTCTTCTTGTTTAATTTTTACAGCTTGTATTTCTCTGCTCAGTGTTTCCTGTAAATGATCAATCTTTGCCTCCAGCTTATTTCCAATGCCTTGCATCATCTTCAGCATCAACAGTCTAAAGTCTCTTTCTGGGAGGCTGATAAATCTCCTCATCACTGAGCTGTTTTTCTGGGCTTTTCTCTTTCTGCCTTATCTGTGTTATAGTTTTCTGTCTTTTCATTTTTATAAGTTTTTGGTGTGGTGACCATTTTGCCAACAATAGAGTTGTAGCCTCTCTTAGTTCTGGCGTTTGCCTCCCCTGTGGCTGAAGTTGTTATGTAGGGGGCTTGTTGTAGGCTTCCCAATGGGAGGGACTGATGCTTGCCCACTGGTAGGTGGGGTTGATTCCAATCCCTCTGATGGGTGGGGCTTTGTCTCTGGATGAGATTAGAGGCTGGCTTGTGCCTGAGGGGTCTTTAGGCAGCCTGTTTACTGATGGGTGGGGCTGTGATCCCACCTGGGTTATTGTTTGGCTTGGGGCTTCTCAGCACTGATGGGAGGGAGCAGATTTTCCCAGAAATGGCCCCCTCCAGAGAAATGCAGACTGATGAATGTTCCCGAGAGCTTCACCTCCAATGCCATTCCCTCACAACAAGCCACAGTCACCTCTGTTTTCCCAGGAGATCCCCCAAGAATTGCAGTCAGGTTCCACCTGGATTCCTATGGAGACCGCTTTGCCCTGGGACCCAGTGCCCGTGAAAGTCTGTGTGTGCCTTTCAAGAATGTGGTCTCTGTTTCCCCCAGTCCTGTGGAGCTCCAGCACACAAGCCCCGTTGGCCTTCAATGCCAAATGCCCCGGGGGCTCTTTCTCCCTGTGCCCAACCCCCAGGCATGGGGTTTTGACGTGGCGTTCAGAACTCTCAGTCCTGTAGCTGAGTCTCTGTGCTACAGCTACTTTCCAGTCTGTGGGGCTTCCCACCCGGGAGGTATGGGGTTGCTTCTATTCTGTAATCGCCCCTCCTACCTCTTGCTGTGGTCTCCTCTTTGTCTTCTGGAGTAGAATATCTTTTTTGGAAGTTTACATTCCATTTGGTTGAAGGCTGCTCGGCATTTGGTTGTAGTTTTGCTGTTTTTTGGGAGAGAAGTTGAGCTCCAGTCCTTCTATGCCACCAATCTCCGAATGCAAACTACATTTGTAAGACTATTATTTTTTAGCATACTTTTAGATTCACAAGAGAATTAGGGGGAAAGTACACAGATTTCTGGCACACCCCCTGCACCCACACATGCATAACCTCCTCCATTATCAACATCACTACGAGGGGGTGCATTTGTTGTAATTGATGAACCTACACTGACATATTTTACCCTAGGATTCACTCTCGTTGTAAAACTTACTGTACATGTTTTAGCCTTTTACATAAGGCAAATAATATTTCATGTAAGATATAGAAAATGAGGCTTTGTGTTAGATGATCTAGAGATGTATATCTTTACTATTGATTCTAACATGAGTGTTCATATAAAATACCAGGTGTAAATTTTTTAATATTTGTTATTTTAACTTGAAAAAAATGTGTTTTATTTGACTCACTTTTTTTTAAATTAGGTAACTGGGAAAAAGGCATATACTACAAGCCAGCAAATTTATGAAGCAATTAAATCATTGTGGACAAAAAACAACAAAAAAGAGTCACTTCCTGAACCTAAAGAAAAAACTAAGGTAGAGTTTAAAGGGACCAAAAAGGTGGACTTTGAGTTTTGTTTGGATGGGTGTTAGCTTGTAATGGGAGTCCAGGACAGAAGTCAAGGATGGAATGAAAGGAGATGAAAGAACATACTACCTGCGCATGTTGTAATTTTTTAGGACATTGTATTCTTTTAGTAAAATAATTTACTTATGAAGGAAAAATATTTTTTTTGTAAACAGCTAGGAAGCTCTGCTGAAATAGCAATATCGGCAAAAACAGCTCAGAACCTGAAACAGTCAGTGCCTTTGTCAACAGAACTCATTTCTGAAACAAAGACCAAATCAGAATCCACCTCAGGTTTGTTTGAAATAACTCGGTTTTGTTTTAATTTCTCTTCTTAAATAATTTTATAGTATTATAATTAGTAGTTAGAACTTATTTATGTCTTCTTCATAACTGTTTTATCTTCCACATATCTGTAATCCGTTTATCTTTTAAAGTTAAGAGATATTGAGATACTTAATTGCAACGTAACTCATAATACAGATCTTTGCAAATGAGAATGTGGAGTAGCACTGGCAGGATGACTGAGTAAGCATTTAATATCACTTTATAAATGTGAGCTTTTTAATTAGGTGGAGGAAAATGTGTCTTTCTGGATTCTGTCAGTTTACAGGCTATAGCAATGAATCATATCTACATAAAAGAAATATCACCTTTCATTTCCTTTTTCTCTTTTTTTTTTCCTTTTTATGGCCACACCTGCCCGGAAGTTCCCGGGCTTAGCATTGAATCAGAGGAGCTGCAGCTGCTGGCCTACTCCACAGCCATAGCAACACCAGATCCACGCCACATCTGTGACTTATACTGCAGCTTGCAGCAACGCCAAATCCTTAACCCACTGAGCGAGTCCAGGGATCAAACCCACATCCTCATGGATACTAGTTGGGTTAGTTACCATTGAACCGTAATGGGAACTCCCAGCTTCCATTTCTTAGGCTATTTACCCCTGTCAGTCTTGGCTTCCTCCATCAGTTTAATTTTTAGTTTAGATACTAGTAGAACTTTCAGTATCAAATAGTAAAGATAGCACCAATTAATTAATAATAATAACTAATAAGTGATGTATTTGCCAATATAAGATACAGGCAGTTAATACTTTGTGGGACCAAATGATGACAATTATACTTTCTAGGCAAATTCTACCTGGTTTTACTGTGATCAGAAAGAAAGTAAGAGAGTGTTTAATACCATTTCAACAGTATATTTACATAAACTCACAGTCACTGGCTTACATACATTTATCTATATCAAGTAAATGGTACTACCCATCAAGCTATCGTATTACAAAGGAAATAGGACCAAGTCAAAGGTAGAGAATTAGGGAATAATGAAAATATCTGCCCTTTACTGAGCAGCTACCGTCGTGCATAGGGCTGTAACTATAGTATGTTATTCAATCCTCACCAACCCCCACCAGCAAAAAAAAAAACAAAAAAAACCCTCTGGTGTATATGTAATTATCATTGTTTTATGATGAAGAAACTGAGACTCAGGGAGCTTAAGTAACTTGCCCAAATTCATACAGTTTGTGAATAGAGTTGTGTTTATAGCTTAGATATTCCTGATGCCAGACCAAGCTCTTTCCGTTGCTTATAGATTATCTAATGTTAAAAACCAGAGTTTGGTCTCTAATTTGAACCTCCTCTTAGTTTTTATTAAAGCTGTCACTGAGAAATCTGATTTGAGTTCTGCTATATTCCTGTCACCTCTCCTTTCTAATCAAGATAAGTTGTACAGTTTTTAGGCTCTCTCTAAATAATCCACAGTTGACTATATCCCCACAAGTACATATAACATATCCATTTTTCTAAATGCCACTCAACTCCAGAGATCTTTGTGGAAATATTATAGCTTAACAGTGTCAATGTCTTTTCTTTACACATCTGGATTCTAGAACCTTTTAGCTACCTGTGATGGGTTATATAGTATATGAAAAGCATCCTAAGGAGACATATAGAGGAGAGATACCCAGTACTGTTCATCCTTATCATATATCATTCAGAGTTGATTATACATCAAGCTCATACTAAGTTCTCACTGAATGTTAGAAGAGATCGTTATCATTTGCCTAAAGTAATTACGCATTTTACTGATAAACACATTTAATGTCATTGAACACACTTTGGGAGCACATTACTTAGCTAGGGAGCCCAGTCATTCCAACACTTCTTACCATACAGAATAGATTGGGTGTACTGTCCAATTGTATATCATGGTTTTGAATCTGAATTTGGTTTTTCTTTATCATCCATATACATTTATGGTGACAACTGTTATTTTGGTAATCACAAATTTAGAAATTTGCTAATATGGACCTCTTCAAAATCTGATGAAAGCAGAATGAAATCTCTCACAGTCTCACAAGTTTAATGTCCCTCTTAAAGAGAGATTAACAAACGATGGACCTTGTGCCAAATTTGGCTATTTTTGTTCATTTCACAAGCCTAGGATGATTTCTGTGTTTTTAAGTGGTTTTAAAAAATCAAAAGGAAAATATTTCATGGCAAGTGAAAATTGTATGAAATTCAAATTTCACTGTCCATAAATAAAGTCTTATTGGAACACAGCCACACTTACTAATTTATGTATTGTTCATGGCTGCTTTCACACTATAGTGGCAGAGTTGAGACAGTAATTCATTGCTGTTTTATAACTTTAAATATCTTTATTCCTTTCCTGTTTGTTGTAACACCAGCTTTTTAAAAATTCTGCTAAAAAACTTCAAGCATAAATTGTTTTATATAGAGATTAAAACTATGATAAAGTACAAAGAAAAGCATTACAATGATTGGGGAGTTCAGACTAAAGAATAGCGCTTTTTTTTGTCTTTTTAGGGCCACACCCATGGCACATGGAGGTTCCCAGGCTAAGGGTCCAATTGGAGCTGTAGCCACTGGCCTACGCCACAGCCACAGCAATGCCAGATCCAAGCGGCACCTGCAATCTACACCACAGCTCACATCAATGCTGGATCCTCAACCCATTGAGCGAGGCCAGGAATCAAACCTGCAACCTCATGGTTCCTAGACAGGTTTGTTTCTGCTGCACCATGACAGGAACTCCAAGAGTAGTTTTATGACTACTAATTCTTTGGGAGAACAGAGAGCCCTTGATCAAAAAGAATGAAAAATTTCTAAAGGGAAAAATATAATTCTTAATTACTCAAAAAAGCATGAGATGAACCTTTTTAAAAAGGCAGAAATCGCAGAGTTCCTGCTGTGGTGCAGCAGATTAAGGATCCAGTGTTGTCTCTAAAGTGACGCAAATTCAATCTTCAGCCCAGCTCAGAGGGATAAGGATCCCACATTGCAGCTGTGGCTTAGTTCACAGCTGCAGCTTGGATTCAGTCCCTCTCCCAGGAATTTCCATATGCTGCAGGTGAGGCCAGAAAAGAAAAAAAAAGGCAGAAATCAAATGACCAAGGCTAAGTGGTTCTAAGCCAGCAGGATCCACATCACAATTTCTTGGGTTTTTTTTTTTTTTTTCTAAAATTCACTCTACATAAGAATTATAAGTCAGAATCTCCAGAGATGAGGCCTCCATGCAGATGGGCTGTAAGAAAACCTTCACGGGGATTCTCTATGCCTATTTTTCTAATTAATAATGCCTGACATAAGCTGCGGAAATTTAAAGGCAAAGGAACCTTTCAAATTTGGGTGAGCATAACCTTTGACCAGATCTTGGACAAGAATATAAATTAAGGAAGTGAGTTAGAGAACTTAGTCATTTGATGGACACTGTTAAGCAAATTAGACACATTCAGACTAATATAAAATAATTTGTCAGTGCTTACCATATGTCTATTTGATAAAAAGTGTTAACTATTCCGTTTTACACTTTTTACTTGTACTGAGCAAAGGCTTCCACCAGGTGGCAGTAAAGATGCATTTGAAAAAGGAGTGGGCAGAACCAGTTTTTTCTTTTTGCTACAGACCCCTTCTAAGAATGTTTTTAAATGCATAAATTAAAATACATAGTAATATAAGAGCTTCCTTAATTGTATTAAATAACAATATCTAACAACATATCTGATAAAGGCCACAGTTTAGAAGTGTAGTGTTAATATTTCAAGATAGCTGCAACTGCAGTGTGATATGAAAATATCTGTGGTTTATATTAGTGGCAGAATCAAAGGTACTGTTAATATTAGTGTGGTTTGTTGCCTGCATTCATTATTGAAGGAAATGTTCGTTTTCAATCAGAGGTTAATGAAAATAAGGACAGCTTTCCTCTATGCAAGTTCATAGATTGTTATGGATTCTGTCCACAGAAACCACACCCCCTCCTCTAAAGGGATCCCAGGTTAAAAAATCTCTATCTCTACAGAGCACTGTATTCATGTCATAGGTAGTGATTGTTTAAGATCTGGCTGTTTTTAAAATATATTTGGTGGTGAAGTTACATATAGTTCTATCACAGTTTATAAAACAGAAACTGTTTCTGAAAAGATAGGAGTTCCCACTGTGGTGCATTGGGTTAAAGATATGGTGTTGCCACAGGTGCAGTGTAATCACAGCTGTGGCTCATTTTCAATCCCTGGTCCAGGAACTTCCATAGGCCTCGTGCAGCCATAAAAACCTTTTTTAAAAAAATGAAAAGATAGGTGTAAAGTAAATAGTTATATGTAAATTACTTCTCTTTTATTTTCATCATAAAACTGAAATTAAATTCCTCTATGAAAAAAAGTTATGTCTCCCATATGTAAAATAAAAGTCATTTCAGAATGAATTGGAGTTAGGAAAAGATTTAAAAGAAAAATTTTTTCAAAAATATTTTTAGCCTTATGTCACAAAATAAATACAAAAATTGTTCTTTCCACTTTGTATTATTATAATGAATATTAAAAGTAATTGTTTGATATTGTTACTTCTCTAACCCCCATTTTACAGAAGAACCAGGATTACTGTGTTGGGGGTCAGACAAAACTGGATTCAGTTCTGGCTCTACTACTTATCAGCTGGGTAATATTGGTCAAATTTCTTAACCTCTCTAAATTAAAATTTCCTATCTGTAAAACAAAGATAATATAAAAATGTCATCTATCTCGTAGTATTACAAGACAACACATGAAAATAATGTAGCATCTTGCCTGGCACACAGTCAGTTTATCAAGATCACAGTTAATCCACACATTGCCAAATCCAGGAGTTCATTCTGAATCTCTATGTTAGGTAATCCATCAGTAACTTCTAACACAAGTGATTACTCCATCTTCCTTGAAACAGTCTCTTCGGTTGGCCTGTGGGATATCACTTACTCTTGGTTCTCTTGCTTCATCGACTGGCTGTTTCTTTTAAGTCTTCCCTGCTACATTCTAATGTTCTTCACCTCAAAAAGTTGGAATATCCAAAGGGTTCATTCCTTGGATCATTCCATGGATCCATCTTTCGAGATGATCTTATATGGTCCCATAGTTTTAAATGCCATGTATAGGCTAGGATTGGAAGGGTGGGAATAACATACACACTACTGTATAAAGTAGGTGATTAAAGAGAACCTATTATTTAGCACAGGAAAATCTACTCAATAGTTTTAATAACCTGTGGGGAAAAAAGAATGGATATATTTGTATGTATCACTGATTCACTTTTCTGTAGACCTGAAACTAATACAACATTGTAAGTCAAATATGCGCCAATAAAATTAAAATAAATAAAATAAAAATAAAGTTTATCAACCAGCCCAGGCTGCTCCTAAACTCTACAGATTCACATTTCTAGCTCCTTGTTCAATGTTTGTATTCAGATGTCTAGTTAGCAATTCAAATATAGGACATCCAAGACTTAACACTTCATTTGCCTTCCCTCAAACATGCTTCTACATTTTTCCCTATCACAATTTCAATTCCATTCATGCGTTTTCTCAAGATAAAGTGTCTCTCTTACAACATATTCAATCCCTTTAGAAGATCCTGTCCATTCTATCTTAAGAAGTTATCCAGAGTCTCAGTTCCTTCTCACTACCTCCACTGCTACTTCCCTAATGAAAGCCATCAGTGTCTCCCTCCTGGGGTACAATAGTACCTTCCTTACTAGTCTCCCTACTTCCACGCTTCTACCCCTATAGTCTCTTTTCCCCATAGCCAAGAACAGTCTTTTAAAAAATATAACATCTAGGAGTTCCCATCATGGTACAGCGGAAATGAATCTGACAAGGAACCATGAGGTTGCAGGTTCGATCCCTGGCCTTGTTCAGTGGGTTAAGGATCTGGCGTTGCAGTGAGCTGTGGTGCAGGTCACAGATGCGGCTCGGATCTCACATTGCTGTGGCTGTGGCGTAGGCCGGTAGCTACAGCTCTGATTATACCCCTAGCCCGGGAACCTCCATATGCCGTGAGTACGGCCCTAAAAAGACAAAAAGATAAAAAACAAACAAAAAAATAACATCTATAATCAATGAGATCCTGCTGTATAGCACAGGGAGCTATATCCAGTCACTTGTGATGGAACATGATGGAAGATAATGTGAGAAAAAGATTACATATATATATGTATACGTATATATATATATGTGTGTGTGTGTGTGTGTATATATATATATATATATATATATATATATATATATATAACTGGGTCACCTTGCTGTACAGTAGAAATTGGCAAAACACTGTAAATCAACTATAATGGAAAAAATAAAAATCATTTAAAAAAATGTAACATCATGTCACTCCTCTCCGCAAAACTGTCTAGTGACTTCTTATCTCACTTAGAATAAAAAAGAAAAACTTTGGCATTCTCTCGTGGCACAGCAGGTTAAGGATCTGACATTGTCACTGCTGTGGCTCGGGTTGCAGCTGTGGTAAGGGTTCTATACCGGGGACTTCTGTGTGCCCTCCCCCAAAAAAGAGAAAAACTTCGCCATGGCCCTATGTGCCCTAGCCTTCTATTGTTTTCTGATCTTGCCTCCTACCACTCTGATTGGATTCACCATCATTACATCTTACCAACTCTGTTCCAGCCATATTGGCCATTTTATGGCTCCTCAGACATGCCTAAGGTCCATTACACTTGCCCCCTGCTCCCTCTGTAAAGAACTTCCCTCCAATATCTACAGGGCTCATACCTTCACCTCCTGAAGTTCTTTTCTCAAACATCACCTTTCTAAAAGGCTTTCCCTGGCCACCCTATTTAAAACTGCAAATCACCCAAGCACTCTCTATGTCCCTCCCTGTTTTATTTTTCTGCATAGCACTTACCACCTTCTGGTATATCTTTTGCTTAATTTATTCTCTCTCTCAACCACTTGAATAGTTAGGTCCATGCTGGCAGAGATTTTTATCTGTTTTGTTCACTGATGTATACCCAGTATCAACATAAAATTTGTTAAATGAATGACTGATTTTGTTCATTTTAATACTTTATCAGATGCTACACAGTTTTTGCCTGACCCCAAGCTCATGGACCACGGGCAGTCCCATCCAGAAGATGCAGATATGTACAGCACGAGAAGCTGAAATAGTCTGCACAGAGAACTACAAGATGTATGAAGTTGCAAGTAATGATGGGAAAAAATCATGTAATGGGTAACCGTGATGCATAGAGTATAAAAAAAAGTTTTTCCCTTACATCTTCTAATGTACAGTTTGAGTAATCACACAAGTGATTAAAACACAAACTGTGAATACAATCCAAACAGTATCACATGATCAATGAAAAGGTAGATGTAGAAATATTAGGATGCATTTGATGACTTTTAAGGGCGTTTATAAAAAATTAAAGAGTAAATATATGAACACTGATGAGACTAAAAAATCTGAGAAAATGTGTATGTGTGTATATATATATATATAAATATTTATACATATACACATAGATACTTGCTTTTGCTTTTCTGAATTAATGTAAGCTAAATAGGAATGGTGCCTGGAAGGATGCGTTCCCTTCTCTGCTTTTATTTTTCATTTCCCAGAGGTGGAATAAAATATTCATATTTTATGACATTTGGACTGGGCTTTGTCTTTTTGTTTTATTAATGTCAACTCCTGTTAAATGTCCCAAAATGCTTCTAACTATTTAAGAGGACTGTATGCTGCAGACCCCCAATTCTGCTTAGCATCCCTTCTACTGGTTCTGTTCCCCAGGAGAGGTATTACAGACCTTTGATTCTCAAGCCTCCTATACTTGCCAGTGGTGACTGTGTCTCCTATTACATAAAGAAAGAAATAATTAGACATAGTCTTTCCCAGCTTCTTCCCATCTACATTCAAGACTTTACTCTTTTCAGCCATGCACCCCCCCCTTTTCTAAAGCTAATGCTTCTATTTATGTTCCTGATCTCCTTCCTTCCTATCTTTTCAAGTACTGTATTCCATCCTGTTTAACCTTCAGTTTTTAATTTCTCTTTTCACTCACTTCTTTTCCTCAACCTCTAAATAGCTTCAGATACACTTTACCCCAAAACAGTAACAAAAACCTTTTCCTAACCCTGCCTCTTCCTCCTGAACTATCTTTTCTTTTTTCCATCCTATGACTTTTAGACTTCATTAAAAAGATAATAAATGTAACTTTCTTACTTCCTCATTTTCAATTTCTGTCTAACTTGTGACACCCTAGGCGGACGATTGACTCTGACCACTCCCTCCTGAAACTCTTCCCTTTTGTACCATTCCTGCTCTTCTTGTTATTCTTCATTCTTCTATTGCTCTGAATCCCTTAAAACCTGAGGCTCCTAAGTTTACGTTTCTAGTCTTTTCTAGGTCTGTGCTCTCTCATTTTCATTCAACAGACTTCACTAACTTCAGTCACCATTTATATGCCCTAATTACTTATATTTCCACCTCCCCTATTTCTCTAGAAGTATATACACCTATCTTTCTAATTATTTCTGAGTCATATACATATCCACCTTATATCCCATAGATATCCTCAGTGTCAATAGGCCTAAAACTAAATTGTCTCTACCTCTCATTTCTGTGTTTCTCAAATCTTATAACTTCTCTAATCCTTGCTGTCATTCAAGTCTTCATCATCACTTTGCTGGATTATTATAGTAGCCTCTGGTTAATCTGCCTGCCATCATTCTTGCTTTCTAACAATGTGTTCTGCTTATAAGTAACAGTAAACCAGTTAACTGTAGCTTAAATAAGTGAGAGTCCCTTTAAAATATGGAACTAGGCAATACGGGGTTGGTATAGTGTCTCATTGGTGTCATCAAGGATCTAGATTTTTCTCTTTCCACTCTGTTCTTTAGCAGACGTGTCACAAAATGGCTCCTATATGTCTGGGGAACACACACACACATTCAGAGTAGGCAAAAGGATTATAACAAACTGTACCAGATGTTTCTGACCCCTTTTTATCAGAGAAGCAAATGCTTTTCTTAGAACTCCTCAAAATAACGTCTTCACCAGAATTGCTCATGTAGCCAAATGTAGCTCAAAGAAGAGTGGCAAATCACATTTTTGTCTATGGTGAAAAAAGCAAGGGGTAAAGGATTTGGCATGGGTGTTGAGTGTGAGCTAACATACAGTGTCTGCTGCTCTATTCTAGCCCATCTGTCATATGATTATAAGTGGTCTAACAACTATATGAGTAGTTATCTTCCTGAAATCTTCAGTGGCTCATTATTACCTGCAGAATCAAATCAAGACCCCTTAGCATGTCATATAAGACCCTTCATATATAATCCTAGCTATAATTTATCCTTCTTTCCTTCCCCATCTACCCAGCTGCCAATGTATGTTGTATTTTATCTATATCATGTCACTTTGTCCTTGAATATGCTTTCCTCGTTTATGTCTTTTTCTCTGCCTTATGCTGGTTTCTCCTCTTAGAATTTTGTCTGTCTCATCCTGCCCCATTACCAACTTCTTACTCATCCTTCAAATCCAGTGGCACTTTTCTCAGCTCTCCAAGGTAGGATTTAGATACTCTCTCCTGTACATTCCCTTACACTTGGCATTTGTAGCTGTGATAACCCATACATATATTATAAAACTAAAACTTAATTTTTTCTCTTACAAGGCTCCTTATGGATATGACAGTCATCTTTGTGTAGCTTTTATGCCCGTGAATACCTAGTATGTAGTAGGAGTTCATATGTTCTGCCATGTTTTATACACAGGGTATAAAAATAATTCTATCAAAAGGCTAATGTGCTATTAGAAAAGATAGAAACATACACAAATACTGTTTTATATGTAGTATCTGCCCTAAGATAGATACAACAAAAAAAACTAGTTGCTCAAAGATAGAATGTAGTTCGGAGTGGCCTTTGATATGTTCAAGGTAAGGAAGCAGTTTACTTACTAGCTTTTTTATAAGCTTTTCAGAATTTAGCTTCAGGAATTTGTACTGTGGCTCAGTAGGTTAAGAATCCAACTAGTATCCATGAGGATGCAGGTTCAATCCCTGGCCTCACTTAGTGGGTTAGGGATCTGGCATCGTTGCAAACTACAATGTAGGTCACATATGTGGCTCCGATCCCATGTTACTGTGGCTGTGGTATAGGCCGGCAGTTGCAGCTCTGATTCAATCCTTTACCTGGGAACTTCCATATGCTGCAGGTGCAGCCCTAAAAAGAAAAAAAAAATTAGCTTTAGTATTTTAAATGAATTTTTTTTTACCATAGATATGTTTGTGATCAAATGCACCCATATTTCATCAAATCGAAGACATTATTTACCTCTAAGAAAAAAATGCTGGAGTCCCCGTCATGGCGCAGTGGCAACAAATCCAACTAGGACCCATGAGGTTGTGGGTTCAATCCCTGGCCTCGCTCGGTGGGTTAAGGCTCTGGCGTTGCCATGAGCTGTTGTGTAGGTTGCAGACGTGGCTCGGATCCCGCGTTGCTGTGGCTGTGGTGTAGGCTGGCACCTGTAGCTCTGATTCGACCCTTAGCCTGGGAACCTCCACATGCCGCAGGTGTGGCCCTAAAATGACAAAAAAAAGAAAAGAAAAAAGTGCTGCCAGTTTTATCATTATACTTATTCCAATTTCAGATGTGTTACAATGTCAACATATAAACATCTGAAATTTCATAAGTTGTGGTAGGTAAAAAATAAATATCCTAAAGCCAAGTATAAGTGATTTTTGAATTATCTTCTCTTTTGGATCATCAGCTCTGCTACTAGCTATTAGTATATTAGTTTGGATAATGGATAGTTGACAGTATCTGCAATCTGTTTCAAAGTAAAAGATATGTTAAAACCAGAGTTTGGTCACTTGCTGTATTGTACAACACTCAAAAAGTCAAACTCCTATTGAATTCAAGTGACATTCAAATGTTGGAGCCTGGGTTGGGACAAATTGTGATGAGTTATCTTTCACTCTTCCCCTGACATATCCACGAGTTCTTCTCTGTTAAACCTGAACAAGTGCCAACTCTCCTCAGAGGAAAGGCCTAAAACCCCTTGAGAAGTGTAGTAGTCAGTAGAAACCTGGTTCCAAATGATGACAAGAAAGTGCATGCAGTGGTTTCTGGTGGCTATCTGTTTAAAAACAAACATATTACTTTTACTTGAAAGTAAAATTTTCATTAACACCTTTATTTTATTGAAGGTCTATATATACAGAGCACTGTTATGTGTAAAATATTTCCAACTAATAATGCAATAGTTATCTCTTGGACTTTTCTAAATCTGTAAAAAAAAAAAGTCCTGTTGAGTTTTAAAACCCTTTCTTTAGAAGTCTAAAACTCATTTCCAATTTCAAATCCAATTCACTGGGTTTTTGATCCAACTTTTTTAGATCTTGTTTTTATACTGTTCTCATATTAATATCATGGGTCTATTTTATGGGTAGAATTGCCTTCTAATTTCCTTTTTTCTTTTACTTTATAGCAAAAAGATGTATCATGTGACTGTGGATTACATAGAACTCAACTTTTACTTAAGCATAACTCAAATACGACCTGTATGTGTATCTGATTTGAAAATCCAGTTTAACTGGAATAAAAAATTAAGTATGTTTTGAGGTTATATTCAGATGTTAAGATAAATTTTCTAATTTATGGAGTTCCCATCGTGGCTCAGCAGAAATGAATCCAACTAGTATCTGTGAGGATGCAGGTTTGATCCCTGACCTTGCTCAGTGGGTCAAGGATCTGGCATTGCCATGAGCTGTGGTGTAGGTCACAGAGGCAGCTCAGATCTCACATTGCTGTGGCTGTGGCATAGGCTGGTAGCTGCAGCTCCAGTTAAGCCTGGGAACCTCCATATACTGCAGGTATGGCCCTAAAAAGCAAAAAAAAAATTATGCCAAGTTACATGATAAATTTGAAGAAAGGGATAGCATATAAAATGACAATACTAACTGTAATATATACCTGACTTAGCCCCTTTAGCATTTCAGCTCCAATACCTAGACCTTTTAAAAAGAGATAATGCAAAAGGAAAAAAATATAAGGTGAAAAATTCTACTTAACAAGTTATTTGCTTGGAGTTCCCGTCGTGGCTCAGCGGTTAACGAATCCGACTAGGAACCATGAGGTTACGGGTTTGATCCTTGGCCTTGCTCAGTGGGTTAAGGATCCGGTGTTGTCGTGAGCTGTGGTGTAGGTTGCAGACGCAGCTCAGATCCTGCATTGCTGTGGCTGTGGCGAAGGCCGGCAGCTACAGCTCCTGTTAGACCCCTAGCCTGGAAACCTCCATATGCCGCAGGTGCGGCCCTAGATAAGGCAAAAAGACAAAAAAAAATTATTTGCTTTAGTTTAAAAGAAATAGAATATAGAACCCTGAATCTGGTTGTTATAAATTCATAATAACTTTTGTTGAAACAACTCATGAATGTGTTTCAAACCTTTTTCCTAATCGGAATGTGGTTCCAATGGTAATGGAAAAGATTTTGGATTCATTTTAAAGAACAGTGAAGAGGAAATGAGTTCCTGTTACTATCATCCTTTCACAGGGTATATTTCATTTGTTTATAGACAAACCAGTGCAAAATGCAAAAGTACATTTTAAAGATAAAAGTATAGCTGTGATACCTTGGCTTACTCAAGCCTTCATGGGAACTAATAACGATTTTTCTAGTCTTCATCATACAGAGTCTTCATGAAATAGAAATGAGTTACATAAATTAATTTAAACAGCATATTTATATGAGAGCTCCATAAACTAAAACATGCCATTTTAATTTTTTTTGTTTTTTTTGTTTTTTTTTTTGGACCAAACCTGTGGCATATGGAAGTTCCCAGGCTTGGGGCCAAATCAGAGCTGCAGCTGCCAGCCTACACCACAGCCACAGTGATGCTAGATCCGAGCCATGTCTGCCATCTACACCATAGCTCGTGGCAATGCTGGATCCAGATCCCACTGTGCAAGGCCAGAGATCTAACCCACATCCTCGTGGATACTAGTCAGGTTCATTACCACTAAGCCATGAGGAGAACTCCTAGCATTTCAGTTTTTAAAGTGGAAAGGGTTACTTGACCTTGGTAAGCTTGTATGACATAAAAGTCCTCTAGGTAAAATAACTTGCCAATCCAGGGGTCATCTGTAAAACAGTACATTGCAAATCCAACAGTCACTTTGCCTAGGAAAAGGAAAGAGGATACAAAGAGGTGAATGCTTTGAGTCTTAAAATATTTGTTCCTCCAAAATGGAATATCTTTGTATTCTTTTTAAACTATTAAAGTAATAAAAGTTTGCTGGACAAAACCTCAAACAGTGCAGCAATGCATAAGGTTTAAGTCCCTTACAATACAACCTTCAAGAGATAAGCTATCTTCTAACAGTGTAGAGGGTATTCTCACTAAATTTTTTCCTGTGAATGTACAGGCCTAAGTACATACTACACATTTTCTTTTTAAAAAGACGACTGAGTTTAGATACTTACACTCTACTCCTCTGCTTAATAGTAATTATATGTTATCAAACTTCACTTTGTGTCCAGGTAGAGAAAATATACACTAGATTAAATTGGAAAAGACAGATTTATTTTACCTAATAGTTTTTTATGACTGTGTGCATCTGCAATCAGGCAGTAGAAAAGCAGGTTGTCCCCAAAGCCATCCCTGAGTAAATCTGAAATATCATTTCATATAGAAAGTCTACAGTAGAGAAAAGGAAGATGGAGTTGGCAGCACTGGAATTCCTTTCTTCACCTGTACAACAATTGCACTGACAGAACCTGTCTGAAGTGAATATTTTGGAACTCTAGAGTTTGTTTGAATACTTGCAACTTCCAGAGGCCAGTTTCACTGGTAAATTAGTTAATTTTGCTGAAATTCAGCTATTAGCCCAGTGGTGCCTTCCAAGCACCCTCCCCCAAACTCCACCATCTCCCACCCCACCTCATGGCAGGCAGCTGTAGGGACGGCAACCTGAATTTCTGAAGTGGACTGCTACACTGAATGCTGAGGTGAGGAATTGGAGGCTATGCACCATTTTTCCAACCTCCACCAACTAATGCAGCTTTCAGGAGATTTAAAGGAGCCATACATGTTTTGTTTGTCAAAACAACTATGTATACAAGAGAATCTAGAAAGCCACCATGCATGACCAAGGAAAGACAGAGACTTAGAAAAGACCTCAGAACATCTTTGAACACTCAACTCAGACTGATCTCTGACACAGGCACCCTATAACAATTTTTTAAAAAGACATACCTGAGGAAGGGGTAGAATTTGATTTCCAGAATTAACACATTATAAGATTAAATGTCCAGTTTTCAACAACAGCAACAAAAAGTCACAAGGCATAAAAAGATACTGGAAAATTATAGCCTGTTCAAAGGAACAGAGCAAATAAAAAACATATGTGAGGAAGCTCAGATGTCTGACTTACTAAACAAAGACTTTAAAACAACTGTCTTAAAGGTGCTCAAAGAACAAAACGACGACATGCACAAAGGTAAAAAGAGATGTATGAACAAAATAAGAATATAAATAAAGGAAAAAATTGTGAAAAAGAATCCCCACCAAAAAGAACTTTCTGAAGCTGAAAAGTATAACTGAAATGAAAAGTGCAGTGGAGGGGTTAAAAGTCAGAATTTAGCAAGCAGAAGAAAGAATCAGTGAACCTGAAGTTAGGACAATTGAAATTATCAAGTGTGAGGAACAAAAAGAAAAGATGCAGAAAAGTAAATAGAGCCTAAATGATCTGTGGAACACCATCGAGTAGACCAACATCCATAATATGGGACTCTCAGAAGAAGAGAGAGAATGGAAAAAATAATATTTGAATAATGACAGCAAACTTCCCAAATTTGGTACAACACATCAATCTACAAATCCAAAAAGTTCAACAAATTCCAAGTAGTATAAACCCCACAAGATCAACACCAAGACATATAATCAAGCTGTTGAAAAACGAAGAGAAAATGCTGAAAGCAGCAAGAGAGAAGTAACTTGTCACATATGACGGATCCTAAGTAAGATTATCATCTGATCTCTCATCAGGAACTTTGGAGGCTAGAGGCAGTGGATTGATATACTTAAGGTACTGGGGTTGGAAGAGAGAGGCAGGAGAATGGAAACCTGTCAACCAAGACTTCTATATCCACCAAAACTATCCTTCAGAATGAGAGAGAAATTAAGATATCTCCAGATCCCACCCCACCCCATAAAAGAACATGAGGATGTTCATTATCACAAGAATTGCCATGCATAAAATGCTAAAAGGAGTCCTTCAGGTTGAAATGGAAGGAAGCTAGATAGTAACTCAAAGCCATGAAGAAATAAAGATAATAGATAGTAACTCAAAGCCATGAAGAAATAAAGATAATGGTGCCTGGTTAAAAGTAAATACATAAGAAATTATTTTAAAAACTAATATTACTTTAATTTTGTTTGTAATTCCACTTTTTATTTTCTATATGATTTAAAGGACAAGTGCATAAAATTAGTCATTAATTTGTGTTCTTGGGCACACAATGTATAAAGATATAAACTGACATCAATAGCATAAAAAGGGGGAATAATGATATATAGGAGGAGGGTTTTTGTATGCTATTGAAGTTAATCTAGTATAAACACAAATTTGATTTGTTAGCATTTTAGGAAGTTAAATATAACCCCTGTGATAACCACTAAGAAAATATACACATAAGGAAATGAGAAGGGAATCAAAATATGTTACTGCAAAAATCAACTAAACATAAAAAACAGCAATGGTAGAAAACCTATATATAGAAAACAAAATGTCAATATAAGAGACTCACTTTAGATGTGAAAAAAACACAAAAAAAGGTTGATAGTGAAATGATAAAAAAATATTTCATGCATATAGTAACTAAAAGAGAGCTGGGATTGCTACTCTAATATCAGACAAAATAGACTTTAAGTAAAAATAGTGTTAAAAGAGACAAAGGTGTTGCATAGTGATAGAAGGTTCAGTTCATCTAGAAAATATAAAGATATAACAATTATAAACATTTATGAATCAGACATCAGAGCTCCAATATATGAAGCAAATATTGACAGAACTGAAGGCAGAAACAGCACTAAAATAGTAGTTGGGAACTTCATTACATCAATTTCAATAATGTACTGAACAACCAGACTAATGATAAATATGCTAATAGGTTATTTGAACAAAACTATAGATTCCACTCAACAACATAATGCACATTTTTCTTGAACTTCCTCTAGGATAGATCACATGTTAGGCCAAAATACAAGTCAATATATTTTGAGAGATTGAAACTATACAGAGTATCTTTTCCAATCACAATGCATTGAAACTAGAAATCAACAGAAATAAACTAGGAAAGTGACAAATATGTGAACATTAAACAATGCACTCAGACTACCAATGGCTCAAAGTAGAAATCACAAGGAAGATAAGAAAACAGAGATGAATGAAAATGAAAACACAACATATAAAACTTATGGGATGCAATGAAGGAAGTGCTCAGGAGGGGCACTTATAGTTGTAAATGTCAACATTAAAAAAAAATCTTGCACCTTAAGGAACTAGAATAAAAGAGATTATTTTAAATCTCAAAGGAGAAAGGTGATAACAAAGATTAGAACAGAAATAAAATAGATGGAAATACAATAGAGAAAATCAATGGAATCAGAAAGTTGGTTCTTTGGAAAGATCAAATTGACAAGTAGATTAACAAAGAAGAGAAAATAGTAGATGCAAGTAATTAAAATCTACTACCAACCTTACAGAGAAAAAAAGAATTTTAATTAAGTACTATGAGTTGTACATCAACAAATTAGATAACTAAGAAGTGAACAAATTCCTTGAAACTTACAAATTACCTAAACTGATTTAAAAAGAAATAAAATCTGAGCAGAGTTATAAGTAGAGTTTGAATCAGTAATTTAAAAAAAAAAATGTCCAACAAAGAGAAGTTATGGTTCACCAAATGGTTTCATTGGGAAATTCTACCATTTAAAGGATTAACACCAATCCTCAAACCCTTCAAAAAAAATTGAAAAGGAGGGAACATTTCCTAACTCATTCTATGAAGTCAACATTATTCAGATACCAAATACAGATAAAGATATGAGAAAAGAAAATTAAAGACCAATATTCCTTATTAATATAGATGCAAAAATGCTCAACAAAATAGTAAATTGAACCCAGCAGCATATTAAAAGGATCATTCACTATGAGCAAATGTGACTCATCCTAGGAATGAAAGGATGGTTCAACATAAGAAAATCAATCATGTTAACTGAACAAAGGGAGAAAAATATATGATTATGCCAACTGGTACAGAAAAGACATCTGACAAAATGCAACACCCTTTTATGACAAAAGCCCTCACAAAACCGGGAATAGCAGCAAATACCTCAACATGATAAAGAGTATTTATTTAAAAAAACACACAGTTTACTTTATACTCAATGGTGAATGACTGAAAGCATTCCCCCTAAAATTATGAACAAGACAAGGATGCCCACTTTTACCACTGCTATTCTACATTGTGCTGGAAGTTATAGCTATAACTTTTAGACCAGAAAGAGGAATAAAAGCCATACAAAATAAGAAGCAATAAAATGATCTCTATTCACAGATGGCATGATCCTATCCATAGACAATCCCAAAGAATCCAAAAAGTCTACAAGAGCTAGTAAATTAATTCGGCACACTTTCAGGCTATAAGATCAAACAAAAATTCCTTTTGTTTCAATGCACCAGCAGAGAATAAACCAAAAAGCAAATTTAAAAAGCCATTCCATTTACAATTGTCCCTAAGACGATTAAATACCTAGGAATAAATCTAACCTATTAGGTGAAGTACTTGCATATTAAAAACTATATAACACTGGTGAAACAAATTAAAGAAAACCTAAATAAAGTAAAAGATATCCCCTGTTCATAGATAACGTTGCTGTCAATATTACCCAAAGTGAGCTAAAGATTCAATGATGTCCCTATCAAAATTCTAGCGTCCTTTTTTCACTGGAAGGGGAAAGGTCATCCTCAAATTAATTTGGAATTCCAAATGTATAATTTTATACAGATTTTCCACATGATGAGGTTACATCCTTATAAACCCATCATAATTTGAAAATAATGTAAATCAAAATGCATTTAATACATGCAACCTATTATAACACATAACAAGCATCATAGCCTATTTAATAATCAAGTGTTTAGTATCTCATGTAATTTATCAAATACTATACTGAATGTGAAAACAGAAGGTTGTAAGAGTATTGGTTGTTTACCCTCCTGATCACATGGCTGACTGCGAGCTGTGGCTCACTGCCATTGCCCAGCATCATGAGAGCATCCTATTGCATACAGATAACCCACAGAAAGATCAAAATTTAAAATAACAATTTCTGAAAGGTGGATCAAGATGGCGAAGAAGTAAGACATCTTGCCCACCTTCTCCCACAAACACATCAAAAAAACAGATCTACATGAAGAATGACTCCCACAGAAAATCTACTGAATGCTGGCAGAAGAACTTGAACCTCCAAAAAGGGCAAGAAACTCTTGACATAACTGACTAGAGCAAAACAAAAAAAAAAAAAAAAAAAGAGAGAGAGAGAGAGGAAAGGAATCAGGAAGGACTAGCATTCCTGAGTGGGAGCTGTGAAAGAGAAAAGGAACCCACATCCTAGGAAGCCACCTAACAGGGAGGTCAGCTGAGACGGAGGGACCTCAAAGTTGCTGAGAAAAGCACCAGCTGGACTGAGAAGGGCAAAGTAGAGTGAGAGCCACACAGATCATCTGAATGACTGGCCTGGACACCACAGCCTGAGGTGCTTGTGTGGACTCAGGCTCCAGAGGTCAGTCGTGGAGTTGGAGTTGGACTGGAGAGTACTGGAGTTGGCTGTGTGTAGACAGCCTGAGGGGCTAAGGAGCAGTGTGCCACAGATGAGGGGGGGAGGAGTGTGCTATGGGCTAGGGAGCAGAATGCCACAGTAGATGGAACACAGGAGAAGCAAGGCACCACTGCTGGGGAGGCCAAGAGGAGGAAGGGCGGACCGTCATAGGGATCTCCTAGCACACGTGCACTCAGGATCTCAGAGGTTGGGGTGGCTCTGGCACAGGCTACGGGTGGCAAGAAGCCACTTGCTCAGGCTACGGGAGACTGGGTGCTTCTTGTGCAGGCTTTGGGTAGCTGGGCACCTCTTGTGTGATCCGGAGGCGGTGGGGGCTAAGTGCTATGTGGTGTCTCTTGTGTGATCTACAGGCAACAGGGACAAGTTTTGTCAGTCTTCTTGGAGGCCAGAAGGATGCGTGGCCTGCCACCACTGGGGGCCTGTGACCTGCAGCCCCAGTCACCTCAGGAATTGGCAAAAAAAAAAAAAAAAAAGCACTGCAACCAGGCACCACACATGTTGCTTTCACAGCCCTGGGAACACACCCGCCCTGCAGCTGCCACTGCCAAATGCTCTGAGTGGCACCCAGATGCTTGATCACTGTCCTTTACCAAGACCCTACAACTAGGAGCAGTTGGTGCAGCACCTCCTGCATGGGCTAGGCGGGGTGGGGTGCTTCCTGATTGGTCTACAGGTGGAGGAGGAAAACCACTGCAGTTATCACTGACTCCAGAGGTGTGTGTGGCCCACCACCACTAAGGATCCCTCAACAAGAACCACTTGCAGCTCCCAACCTTAGGGAGCACCACAGAGGAGGACATTGTGACAGAACACCACCTGATGTTGCTCTTGCTCCACTGGGAACACGCCTGCCCAGCTGCTGCAACTACCAAATGATCTGGGCAGTGCCCAGATGCTTAATCACTGTCCCTTCCCAAGACCCTACAACTAGGAGGCTTGGTGCAGCACCTCCTGTGTGGACTAAGTGGGCCAGGGTGCTTCCTGCTTGGTCTACATGTGGCGGGGGCAAATCACTGCAGTTATCACTGACTCCAGAGGTGGGCGTGGCCCACCACCACTAGGAGTCTCTGAACAGACACCACTTGTGGCTCCAGTCACCTCAGAGGAGGGCATTGCAATCAAGTACTACCTGTAGTTGCTCTCACTTCCCTGGGAACTCACACACCCTGCTGCTGCCACTGCCAAATTCTCTGGGCACGTTGTCAATCTGCATAAAGCTCATTCCACTTCCCAGAGCCCTGCACTAAGGAGTAGCCAGTGGCACCTTCCTGCAGGTCCTTGCTGCTGTTAAGAGCCCAGCAACCAGGCACTGACTACTAGCCTTACCCACTGCATCCTTCTTCCTGGAAACACACTTAGTACCCTGGGGATAACAGCCTGCTCATACCAAAGAAAGAGAGAGCAAATATTCAAACTCCCATGCCAAAAATAAATATCGACCCCCCCCCCACAAAATACGAAGATGTACTCTTGCATAGACGTAGCCCCCCAAGACTACAGTTTGCCTTCCCTAAACTCATTGGAAAAGAAAAACATAAGCAAAATGAAGAAGCTCAGAAACCATTCCCATTTAAAGGAACAGGAGAGTTCACTTGAAGTGGCAAACAATGAAACAGACCTCTGCACTCTGATAGACATTGAGTTCAAAAGGAAGATAATGAAAATGCTGAAGGAATTAAGGCTGAAAATCAATGAATTAAGAGTGGAGATAAAAAGTAATGCAGATTACTTTAGAAAGGAAATAGAAAATATAAGGAGGAACATATAAAAATCAGAAAATTCATTTGCAGAGATGCAAACTGAGCTAAAGGCACTAAAGAGCAAAACGAATAATGCAGAGGAATGAATCAGTGACTTGAAAGAGAATAATGGAAATCACCCAAACAGGACAGCAGACAGAAAACCAAATGAAAAAACACAAGAGCAATATAAGAGATCTATGGGATAATATAAAGCTGGCCAATCTATGCATAATAGGAATTCCAGAAGGAGAAGAAAAAGAAAAGGCAATTGAAAATATATTTGAAGAAATTATGGCTGGAAACTTTCCAAGTCTAAACAAAACTGATATCAAAATACAGGAAGCACGGAGGGTCCCAAATACATTGAACCCAAATAGGCCCACACCAAGACATAGTAAAAGTGGCAAAAGTTAAAGACAAAGAGAGGATACTAAAGGCAGCAAGAGAAATACTAAGCATTAAATATAAGGGAATCCCCATAAGGCTATCAGTTGATTTCTATACAGAAACACTAAGGCCAGAGGGAGTGGCAAGATATATTCAAAGTTGCAAAAGGAAAAAATTTGCAGCCTAGGGTAGTTTATCCAGCAAGAGTATCATTTAAAATAGAAGGGGAAATAAAGAACTTCTCCAACAAACAAAAGCTAAAAGAGCACAGCAGTACTAAACCCATTCTAAAAGAAATACTGAAAGGGTTTCTCTAAATAAAAAAGAAGTAAGAAGAAATAGGTTGGAGGAAACCACAATTGGAAAGCAATCACTTAAATAAGCCAGCATACAAATCTAAAAGTGGGGGGGGACTACTGTAAAAGTCATGATAAACACAAGGAACAGCAAAAGGACAAACATGAGGATGTTAAAAAAAGGACTACAAAATCATAGAATGTGAGTAAGGAAAGTAAGAAAATGTAGATTCCTTTTTTTTTAATAATGTGTTTGAGCCTATATGACTATCAGGCTAAAGCAAGCAGATATACCAAGGGGTTCACATACTTAAAATACAGGGCAGCCACAAATCAAAACCAAACATTACATTCACAAAATCTAAAAAGAAAAATACTCGTGTAAAATAATTGGAAATGATCCAGCCAAAAAAAAGAAAGAAAGGAAAAAAGGAGAAACATAGAATCAACTGGAAAACAAGGTTTAAAATAGCAATAAATACATATTTATCAATAATTACCTTAAATGGCAATGGTCTGAATGCTCCAATCAAAAGACACAGAGTAGCAGATTGAATAAAAAAGGAAAAACCTACAATCTGCTGTTCACAAGAGACTCAACTTAGGGTAAAGGATACATATAGACTGAAAGTGAGGGGATGGGGAAAGATTTCATGCCAATGGACAGGACAGGAAAGCAGGAGTTTCAATACTCATATCAGACAAGATAGATTTTAAAATGAAGGCCATAAAGAAAGACAAAGAAGCACATGATTTAATGGTAAAATGACCCATTCAAGAAGACGATATTATAATCGTCAATATATATACCCCTAATATAGGAGCACCCAGTTACCTACAACAAATACTAACAGACGTAAAAGGAGAAACTGATGGGAATACAATCACAGTAGAGACTTTAACACCCCACTCACATTAATGGACATATCCTCTAGACAGAAAATCAATAAAGCAATAGAGATCCTAAATGACACAACTGAAAAGTTAGACCTAACTGACATTTTCAGGACATTACATCCAAAAAAAATCAGAATAAACATTCTTCTCAAGTGCACGTGGAACATTCTCAAGGATTGATCACATACTGGGGCACAAAGCTAACCTCAACAAATTTAAGAGTATAGAAATTATGTCAGGTATCTTTGACCATGATGGTATGAAACTAGAAATCAACCATAGGAAATCAGAAAAAACTAACCACATGGAAACTAAACAACATGCTACTAAAAAACCAATGGGTCAATAAGGAAATCAACAAGGAAATTTTAAAAAATACCTTAAGACAAATGATAATGTAGACAAAAACCACTCAAAATCTATGGGATGCTGCAAAAGCAGTGCTCAGAGGGAAATTCATAGCAATACAGGCCTTTCTCAAAAAAGAAGAAAAATCTCAAATCAACAACTTAACCCATCACCTAAATGAGTTAGAAAAAGAAAAAATGAAACCTAAAGTGAGCAGAAAGAAGGAAATCATAAAGATCAGAGAGGAAATCAATAAAATAGAAATTCGAAAAACAATGGGAAAGAAATCAATAAAACTAAGATCTGGTTCTTTGAAAAGGTAAACAAAACTGACAAACCTCCGGCCAGACTCACCAAGAAAAGGAGAGAAAAAGTCCAAATAAAATAAGAAATGAAAAAGGAGAAAGCACAATGGATACTGCAGAAATTCCAAAAAAAAATGTAAGAGATTACTATGAACAATTGTGTGCCAACGAATTGACAATCTAGAAGAAATGGACAACTTTTTAGAAACTTACACCCTGCCAATACTAAATCAGGAAGAAATAGATAAACTGAACAGACAGATCACTAGAAATGAAATTGAATATATCATAAGAACACTCCCTACAAATAAAAGTCCAGGACCAGATGGCCTCACAAGCAAATTCTACCAAACATGCAAAGAGGAGCTTGTACCTATCCTCCTTAAACTTTTCCAAATGGTTGAAGAAGAAGGCATGTCCCAAAGACATTCTATGACGCCACCATCGCCCTAATACCAAAACCAGACAAAGATCCCATGAAAAAAGAAAACTATAGGCCAATATCTCTGATGAATATAGATGCAAAAATTCTCAACAAAATTTTAGCCAACCGAATCCAGCAACATATAGAAAAGATCATATACCACGACCAAGTTGGATTCGTCCCAGATGCACAAGGATGGTTCAATGTATGCAAATTAATCAACATCAGACACCACATTAACAAAAGAAAAGTCAATAACCACATAATCATCTCAATAGATGCAGAAAAAGCATTTGACAAAGTTCAACATCCATTCATGATCTAAACTCTTACCAAAGTGGGTATAGAGAGAACATATCCTAACATAATAAAAGCCATTTATGACAAACCCACAGTAAATATAATACTCAATGGAGAAAAGCTGAAAGCCTTCCCATTAAAATCTGGAACAAGATAAGGATGACCACTCTCACCACTGTTATTCTACATAGTATCAGAAGTCCTAGCCACAGCAATCAGACAAACAAAAGAAATAATAGGTATCCAAATAGGAAGAGAAGGGGTAAAATTGTCATTGTATGAAGGTGCCATGATACTATATATAGAAAACCCTAAGGACTCAACCCAAAAACTACTTGAACTGATCAACAAATTCAGCAAAGTAGCAAGATATAAGATTAACATTTGGAAATCAGTCACATTTCTGTATATTAGCAATGAAATATTAGAAAAGTAATACCTAAATACAATGTGCCTTTTAAAATTGCACCCCCAAAAAATCAAATACTTGGGAGTGGACCTGACCAAGGGAGTGAAAGACTTATATGCTGAGAACTATAAAACATTAATCAAGGAAATTAAAGAGAATTCAAAGAAATGGAAAGATATTCCATGCTCCTGGGTTGGGAAAATTAATATTGTGAAAATGGCCATACTACCCAAAGCAATCTACAGTTTCAATGCAATCCCTATCAAATTACCCATGACATTTTTCACAGAAATAGAACAAACAATCCAAAAATTTATATGGAACCTGAAAAGACCCAGAATTGCCAAAGCAATCCTAAGGAACGAAAACCAAGCAGGAGGCACAACTCTCCCAGACTTCAGGCAATATTACAAAGCCACAGTAATCAAGACAGTATGGTACTGTATCAGAACAGACATACAGGCCAATGGAATGGAACACAGAACCCAGAAATAAACCCAGACACCTATGGTCAATTAATCTTGAGGAAAGGAGGCAAGAATATAAAATGGGGAGAAGACAGGCTTTTGAGCAAGTGGTGCTGGGAAAACTTGACAGCCACATGTAAATCAATGAAACTGGGTCACACCCTCACACCGTGCACAAAAATAAACTTAAAATGGCTTAAAGACTTAAATGTAAGACAAGACACCATCAAACTCCTAGAAGAGAACATAGGCAAAACATTCTCTGATATCAACCTTACAAACGTTTTCTCAGGTCAGTCTCCCAAAGCATCAGAAATAAGAGCAAAAAATAAACAAGTGGGACCTAATCAAACTGACAAGCTTTTGCATAGCAAAGGAAACAAAACAAAACAAAAAGACAACTTGCAGAATGGGAGAAAATAGTTTCAAACAATGCAACTGACAAGGGCTTAATCTCTAAAATATACAAACAACTTATACAACTCAACAGCAAAAAAGCCAACGACCCCATTGAAAAATGGGCAAAAGACCTGAATAGACATTTCTCCAAAGAAGATATACAGATGACCAAAAAGCACATGGAAAAATGCTCAACATCACTGATTATTAGAGAATACAAATCAAAACTACCATAAGATACCACCTCACACCAGTCAGAATGGCCATCATTAATAAGTCCACAAATAACAAAGGCTGGAGGAGGGTGTGAAGAAAAGGGAACCCTCTTGCAGTGTTGGTGGAATGTTAATTGGCACAACTACTATGGAAAACAGTATGGAGGTACCTTAGAAAACTTAATATAGAGCTACCATATGACCCAGCAATCCCACTCTTGAGCATATATCCAGACAAAACTTTCCTTGAAAAGACACATGCATCTGTATAGTCATTGCAGCACTATTCACAATAGCCAAGACATGGAAACAATCTAAATGTCCATTGACAGATGATTGGATTAAGAAGATGTGGTATATATACACAGTTTGAATACTATTCAGCCATAAAAAAGAACAAAATAATGCCCTTTGCAGCAACATGAATGGAACTAGAGACTCTCATACTAAGTGAAGTAAGAAAGAGAAAGACAAATACCGTATGATAACACTGATATCTGGAATCTAATATTGGGTGCAAATGAACCTTTCCACAGAAAAGAAAATCATGGACATCAAGAACAGACTTGTGGTTGCCAACAGGGAGGGGGAGGGAGTTGGAGGTACTAGGAATTTGGGCTTAATAGATGCAAACTGTTATCTTTGGAATGGATAAGCAATGGATCCTGCTGTATAGCACTGGTCATTTGTTTCTTTTTTTTCTTTTTTTTTTTTTTCTTTTTGCCTTTTCTAGGGCTGCACCCACAGCATATGGAGGTTCCCAGGCGAGGGGTCTAATCGGAGTTGTAGCCGCAGGCCTATGCCACAACCACAGTAACGCGGGATCCAAGCTGCGTCTGCAACCTACACCACAGCTCACGGCAATACTGGATCCTTAAGCCACTGAGCGAGACCAGGGATCAAACCCACAACCTCATGGTTCCTAGTCGGATTCGTTAACCACCAAGCCACAATGGGAACTCCAATGTCTGGTCACTTGTGACGGAGCATGATAATGTAAGAAAAAAGAATGTGTACATGTATGTGTGACTGGGTCAACTTGTGCAGTAGAAAATTGACAGAACACTCTAAATTAGCTATAATGGAAAAAATAAAAATTATTATAAAAAATAACAATTTCTATTGAATATGTACTGCTTTAAAGCCATTACAAAGTCAAAAGAAATCAGAAGACAAACCATAAGTAAGGGGCTATCTGTACACTCTAATCATCACTTCTTTTAGTGTTCATATTTTCTGCCTAAACTGTTATAATCCATTAAAAAACACTGACCTATCCTATTAATATTTCTGGCTATCAACATGTAGTAAATATTTTGAGAACAGTTTTAAATCATTTTGCTTTTACCCACCTCATTCTATCAAGCTACTACTAATATACTGGGCATTAAATTGTACTTTCTTTAACAAACTACACTTTTCATTTTACATTTTGGAAAGTAGTGGAAGTCTAGTGCTGCTATAAAGATGTAAAAGCTCTTAAATATCGATTTCATACTTTAAAAATTGGCAAAATATAGAAGAGTGGAGCACTGACAAAGCTACTAAACAGTAGCTTTTTATACAAACTTATGGCCTGTACATCTAGATACTATTAATGATAACTTCTTTGTGACCATGGACAGCAGCATCCACATATCTATCTACAAGTAGTGCTTTGTGTATACATTATGTCATGTTTTTCTAGCTCTGAAAATGCTATAAGAACCATGAGGTTGCGGGTTCAATCCCTGGCCTTGCTCAGTGGGTTAAGGATCCGGCGTTGCCGTGAGCTGTGGTGTAGGTTGCAGACGCGGCTCGGATCCCGCGTTGCTGTGGTTGTGGCGAAGGCCGGCAGCTACAGCTCCTGTTAGACCCCTCGCCTGGGAACCTCCATATGCCGCGGGTGCGGCTCTAGATAAAGGGAAAAAAAAAGACAAAAAGAAAATCTAGGCTACTGCTTTTATATGGAAATATTTAGAGTGAAAGAGTCTGAAATTATATGGAAAATGTGTTGTGGATGCATATTGTTTTCTGGGCAGTCAATTACTTAGTAGCTTCTACAAGTTGGTGTGGTCTCAAAGCAAGACTCCCTACCCTAACATCTTAGCCATTAACACCTGAGATTCTATCACTGATAGGCCATTCTTTTGGATAAAGAATTCTTTTTATCTCAGATTCTCTTTTAAGGTTAAAATTTCCCCCAGGAAAAAGAACACTTTAGATCCCTGAAATATCCATGAATTGGTTCCCCCCATTACTTTTGTGACTCCTACTACAAGTCAAGCTATTTATATGTTATCACTTTATGTAACTGAATCATCACAACAATCTTGTGATATGGATAGTACTATCATCTTAATTTTATTTTATTTATTTATAATTTATTTATTTATTTATTGTCTTTTGTCATTTTAGGGCCGCACCCGCGGCATATGGAGGTTCCCAGGCTAGGGATCGAACTGGAGCTGTAGCCGCCGGCCCATGCCACAGCCCACAGCAACGCCAGATCCAAGCCTTGTCTGCGACTTACACCACAGCTCATGGCAATGCCAGAATGTTAACCCACTGAGCAAGACCAAGGATCGAACCCACAAACTCATGGTTCCTAGTCGTATTCGTTAACTGCTGCGCCATGACAGAAACTCCTCATCTTAATTTTAGATGTGGAAATTGAAGCTTATAGAATTTAACTAACTTCCAGAAGTTTTTATGTATGGGTCATAATTAGCAGAACTAGGATTCAAACCCAGCCTATGCCTTCAATACCCTCAGCCCTAAACTAATGCTATGCAGTTCCACAGAAGGAGGAGAAAGCAGCTTACTTTAATTAGACGCAGGATTTCTGGGCATTCTCCAGCCTCCGCAGGTCTTACTAGGAAAGAATTCACACTTGGTTGTCTCAGTATTTATTGGCTCCTGCCTGGCTGTCTCGAGCCTGTGTGCCTTATACTTAGTTGGCTCCTGCCTGGTTCTCTCAGACTTATTTGGCTCTTGCCTGGCTGGCTCGTGCCTGTTGGCTCATGCCTGTTTGGTTCATGCCTGATTGTCTTGTACCTGGCTCACTCGGACCTGATTGGCTCCAGCCTGGTTGCCACATGCTTGGCTGGCTTGTGCCTGATTGGCCTGGGTCTGACTAACTTATGCCTGATTGGCTTGGGCCTGGTTGACTCCTGCTGGATTGGCTCAGGCATGGTTGCCTCATTCTTGGTTCACTCAAGGTGGATTGGCTCGAGCCTGATTGCAGTTGACTCATGTCAGACTGATTTGTGCCTGACTGGCTCAGGCCTTATGCTTATTTGTCTCGGACCTGGTTGCCGCATGCCTGACTTGTTTATATCTGGTTGTCTCATGCCTGGTTGGCCTAGTTGGTTAGTGTCAGGTAGGCTCGTGCTTAGTTGGTTCATGTCCCAGTTCGTTCACATCAAGTAAGCTCATGCCTGACTAGTTCACATCTGGTAAGCTTGAGTGGTTCATGCCCTTTATTCGTGTCTGCTTGTCTGAAGGCTGGTTGTCTGAAGGCTTGTTGGCCAAGGACTGATTGACTTAGGACTGGTTGGCAGATGAGGGGTTGGCCAGTGACTAAGTGTCTTAATGTAATAGAAGCCCTTAACTACAGTGCTATGGTGGAGGCTGTATGATGTTTCTGGTTTTTCTCAACTTGATTCGTTCTTTGAAATACCCCTCTAACAAGATAAGAATGGGGAAAATAAAGGAGGGCTACCTAAGAAAGATTATTGATGCACCTGATTTGCTGGAGTTGACCTCACCAGCTATCACAGCTAAAGACTTGTTTGGGTTCCAGGTTGTCGTCTGGCCTTTCCCTGCCAACAGCCTGGAAGTGAAGGGAAGTAGAAAATGACCCTGGGGGAGTATTACTGCCTCATCACCTTGTACCATCACTGCTTCACAGTGATGAAGTCACAATGCTCTTATCTACATGTGTAGGTGCTCCCCCACGTGATGAAGAAGGGGTGAGGCAGGGCCCCTTTGACCACTTTATTTCTTCCTCCTGAGTTTAAGAGGGTGAAGCAAAAAGCTTCAAGAAATCCCAAAGTTTATGCTTGACACTTGCCCTAAGAGTGCCTACTGTTTTAACCAATCAATTCAAAGATATTTGCCTCAACCCTTTCTGCTTTCCCCATGCCCCAGTCTTGAAAAAATTCACTTCCTATTTCTGTCCTGACTTCCACTTACCACATTTTCCCCACACCATAGAAAATAGAATGCTTAAAAGTGTTCTTCTAATGAGGTGCTCAAGTCCCTAATGAAGAAAGTATTTCTTTACAAGTAATAAAGAATAACTATATGAGTTCCCTTCGGTGCTCAGTGGTTAACGAATCCGACTAAGAACCATGAGGTTGCAGGTTCGATCCCTGGCCTTGCTCAGTGGGTTAAGGATCCGGCGTTCTCGTGAGCTGTGGTGTAGGTTGCAGACGCAGCTCGGATCCCATGTTGCTGTGGCTGTGGCGAAGGCGGGCAGCTACAGCTCCTGTTAGACCCCTAGCCTGGGAACCTCCATAATCTGTGGGTGCGGCTCTAGATAAAAGGCAAAAAGACAAAAAAAAAAAAAAAGAATAACTATGGCTACTATTTCTATGGCTACTATTTATTGAGTTATTTTGCTATCTCAGAGCAGTTTACATTTTCTCATTCAATCCCATAGCAACACTATTATCCTCAATCCTAAGGAAACTGCTTCAAAAGATTTGGTAACCTAACAGAGACCTGAACAGTTGGCAAAGAGCCTGAATTCAGACCCAGGTCTCTCTGATTCTAATTCCAGGATTTTTGCCATCACACTATCCTGCCTCTTATTACACACACTATGCTATTCTCCATCTCCACCTCTGTAACTTCAGGTATATCGTCTTTTCACCACATCCCCCCTTAGAGAATCCTTCTCCCATCTTTTTTTTTCTTTCTTTTTCTTCTTTCTTTTTATTTCTTTCTTTTTTTCCTTTTTTTTTTTGCGAGGAGGGGGCTACACCTGCAGCATATGGAAGTTCTCAGGCTAGGGGTCAAATGAGAGCTGCGGCTGCTGGCCTATGCCACAACCACAGCAACGAGCCGCATCTGTGACCTACACCAAAGCTCACAGTAATGACAGATCCTTAACCCACTGAGTTGGGCCAGGGATCAAACCCGCATCCTGATGGATACAAATCAGCTTTGTTACCGCTGAGTCACAAGGGGGCCTGTGTTCTCCCGTCTTTTTATCTGTTGGCCCACTTTCTCAACAATGTATATTATATAACTGGCATTAGTATTGTTGTAGTTGGAGTGCCTTTTATTTTTTTAAACATACCAGAGAACGTTGGTTGAAGCTGTTCTAAGTCTCACATTTTGCTAAAAGGGCTTTATGTATGCGCTATTTCATTTAATCATCAAAGCAACCCTGTGAGATATGAACTCCTTCCCCCATTTTATCAATAGATAAACTAAAATTAGGAAAATTAATTTTCCCAAATGTAATGCATATCAGAATGGAGACAGAGGCTAAGCCCCATCCCATAGACAGGAAGGTTTGAATAGAACTGAAGAGTACAATGACCATTTGACCCATACTAGCTATAAATGGAAACTAGAGGGCCCACTTTCTTAGCACGATAGACAAATCAAGTCAACATCACAGAAATATACCAAAGCTAACACAGGAATACATGAAATATACAAAGCTAACACAGGAATGTAGATACATTCCTGATCTTGATCCTACTGTAATAATGATGATAGCTTCCTATGGTGTTAGGCATTGTTCTAAGGAACATTTATATATATATTAACTCATTTAATCCTCACAATGACCTAATGAGCTAGATGATATTATTATAGTTCATTTTTCAGGTAAAGGAACTGAGATTCAGAGAGGTTAGGTAACTTGATTAAAGTCACATAACTGAAAAGTCCAGACAAAATAAGGAAAACTCAGTTCTCATTTTAGTTTTTCTGAAATCCCAGGAAAAAGGTGAAGGAATTTTGCTGTTTGCTTTATAAAATCAAATAATTTGCATAATTTATTGTTGAAATGAATGACTTTTTTTCTTTTTTAGAGGAGGAGGCATCTATTAGTTTTCTGGTTAATGCCTTAAAGGCATAAAATTAGAAATTATAATTTAGTGATGTAGAACTGTTAACAAGTGTCTTCTGTATTTTGACTCATGAGACTTTCCATCACTTGAAGGTGATTTACTTGTTAGTTTTTATTTTTAATTTCTTTAACATTACACAATGATGACTTTAAGGAGTTACACTAAAAATGCATATTCTTTCTCACAGTTACTTATTTACACAACTTGTCCATATTAAGAACAAATAATGAGATTGCCTCCAAGAGCCATGCAAATTATCTCCACACTATAGCTAGTATCAGGAAAAAAATAGTTTTTTGAAATATTTAAACAAAAGCATCAATAATCAGCTATTGCCACAAGGTGGCAGTGTTATCCTGCTTAGGAATAAAGTCTAACCGATAAACTTTGTCATCTTATTTAATGACTGTACATATTATTTAAATTTCAGGTTTTTATCATTTCCAGATATTATCAGAAAATTTCTAAAATATAATTTTAATCTTGAAATACTAGTTTAATACAGATCTAGTCTAGGTGGTGTATTTTGTAAGCCAATACCTGCCATATTCTAAGAATTAAAAATGTGCATTCATGGAGTTCCCATCGTGGCTCAGTGGTTAACGAATCCGACTAAGAGCCATGAGGTTGCGTGTTCGATCCCTGGCCTTGCTCAGGGGGTTAAGGATCCAGCGTTGCCGTGAGCTGTGGTGTAGGTTGCAGACACGGCTCGGATCCCGCGTTGCTGTGGCTGTGGCGAAGGCTGGCGGCTACAGCTCCTGTTAGACCCCTAGCCTGGGAACCTCCATATGCCGCGGGTGTGGTCTTAGATAAGGCAAAAAGACAAAAAAAAATATGCATTCATGGTCTTCTCCACCAAAATGTTATTTTTTTTGTTTGTTTTCTTTTTTGGGCCACACCTGCAGCACATGGACATTTCCAGGCTAGCAGTCGAATCAGATCTGCAGCTGCAGGCCTATTCCACAGCCACAGCAACGTGGGATTCAAGCTGCTTTTGCGACCTAGCAGCTTTCAGCAATGCTGGGTCCTTAACCCACTGAATAAGGCCAGGGAGTGAACTGGCATCCTCATGGACGCTATATTGGGTTCTTAACCTGCTGAGCCATAATGGGAACTCCCCCAAAATGTTTTAAATTCAAGATAATGTATAAGTTATCTCCCATAGGTCCAAAAACATGAATATGTTTATGCATTTAATTGTTAGTGACTACAATACATAAAATCCCCTTTTCTGAAGATGCTAAGTAAAATCCAGTATTCTGAATTCTAGCCCTAGCTGCTTTCATCTAAATGAATATTAACAATTGAGAAAAGCATTTATATAATTTTCATCTATAGGAAGCAAACTTAAACTTAAGACTCTTCCTATCCCTCAGAGCCAGTATTTTTCCTGTCCTTTTTAAGTTCACAGGCTTTTAATTTTGACTCAGGTAAATTTCAAACATAAAGAAAGTAAAATAAAAGGCAGGAGGGGCGTGGGGAGGAGGGCCAGTGAGGAAGGACTTAAGGCAAAAAACCAGACTGGAACAGAACTAACGTATTTTCTGAGATAAAAACTTAAAGTATTCCGGAGACATTCATCAATAAGCATACTTAATATATTTTTAGTTTTATTAAAGTATAGTTGATTTTCAGTTTTGTGTTAATTTCTGCTATACAGCAAAATGACTCAGTTATACATATATATTATTTTTATTATTTTTCATATTTTTTTCCATTATGGTATATCACAGGATATTGAATATAGTTCCTTGTGAATATGGGACCTTGTTGTTTATCCATCCTATATATAATAGTTTGCCTCTGCTAATCCCAAACTCCCAATCTTTCCCTCCCACACCCACCACACCCTTGGCAACCATAAGCCTTTTCTCTATATCTGTGAGTCTGTTTTTGTTTCCAGGATGTGTTGACTTGTGTCGTATTTTAGATTCCACATATAGGTGACAACATGTGACATTTTTCTTTCTCTTTATGACTTACTTTGCTTAGTATGATAATATCTAGGTCCAACCATGTGGCTTCAAATGGCATTATTTCATTCTTTTTAATGGCTGAGTAGTATTCTATTGTATATATACATACCACATCTTCTTTATCCATTCATCTGTCACTGGACACTTAGGTTGCTTCCATGTCTTGGCTATAGTAAACAGTGCTGCTATGAATAAAAGGGTGCAAGTGTCTTTTCGAATTATAGTTTTGCCTGAGTATATGCCCAATGGTAGGATTGCTGGATCATATGGCAATTCTATTTTTATTTTTTCAAGGACCTTCCATACTCTTTTCCATAGTGGCTGCACCAATTTACCTTCCTACCAACAGTGTAGGAGGGTTCCCTTTTCTCCACGCCCTCTCTAGCATTTACTTACAGAATTTTTAACGATGGTCATACTGACCTGTGTGAAGTGATACCTCATTGTAGTTTTTTTTCTCTTTCTTTTTTTTTTTTTTTTGTCTTTTTGCCTTTTCTAGGGCCACACCTGCGGCATATGGAGGTTCCCAGGCTAGGGGTCTAATCAGAGCTGTAGCCGCCAGCCTACACCACAGCCACAGCAACACGGGATCCAAGGCACGTCTGTGACCTACCCCACAGCTAACGGCAACAACAGATCTTTAACCCACTGAACAAGGCCAGATATCGAACCTGCAACCTCATGGTTCCTAGTCGGATTTGTAACCACTGAGCTACGACAGGAACTCCTCATTGTAGTTTTGATTTACATTTATAATTAGCGCTGATGGTCATCTTTTCATGTGCCTATTGGCCATCTGTATGTCTTCTTCGGATAAATGTCTATTTAGGTCTTCTGCCATTTTTCATTTGGGTTGTTTAGGGGATTTTTTGTTGTTTTTATTAAATTGTATTAGCTGTTTGTATATTTCGAAAATTAAGCCTTTGTCAGCTGCATCATTTGCAAATGTTTTCTTCCAGTCTGTAGGTTGTCTTTTCATTTTGTTTATGGTTTTCCTTTGCTGTGCAAAGCTTATAATTTTGCTTTTAGTTCTATTACCTTGGGAGACTGACCTAAGAAAACATTGGTATGATTTATGGCAGAGAATGTTTTGCCTGTGTTCTCTCCTAGGAGTTATGGTGTGTTGTCTTATATTTAAAGACAATATTTTAAAATGTTTGCCGCATTTTATTTTATTAAAGAATATATGCTCCTTGTAAAACATTTGAAAAATATCTGTTACAGACAAAAAATTGCCTCTAGATTTGGCTCTGACTAAAAATGAGCACATCCAAGAATTTGAACTTTTTTCCTTTTAGCAAATTTATCAGCAAATTTCCAATTAATGGAAACTAGCGACTCTGCTTATTCTTTCTCTTTCTCTTTGCTTAGCTGAGGGTGTAGATCAGGGATATGTGGCTTTTTTGTTTAGAGGAGTTCTCCAATAGTAATCTTATGGGAAAGCCAAGATAGGTCTAGAGCCTAGCCTGGGATGAGGACTGAGACTTAAATTGCCTTGTATATAAAAAGAAGATCTTGGGTTTTTTTCCATGGAGCAATTTGGAGAAAGAGACTGGAAACTAGGAAAAGAGAGGTTAAATGGTAAGGAAGAGTTCTTGGCTTGAGGAGAAGTACCTGGCCAAACAGTGGCAGGCTAAGGCCTAGGGAAGAAGACAGCAAGTAAAGTTTCTCTTTAAGATATCAGTATTCAGTTTTAAATTGTTTCCTATTAGATATTGTGATGAAATACCCCTACCACTAATTTAGTGTAAGTTATTTACTATGCTAACCATGTGTATGTGGTAGTTTGAGGCCATGAAAGTGGAGGGACAAAGGCTGCATGCCTGACAAAAGCACTGAAAGAAGATAGCAGCTACAGGAGTTGAACCCAGGGACTAGGAGAACTGACTGTAGTTTACACTAGTTCATGAACAGGTGTTTAAGAAGAAGGTTACTCTGGAGGAGGAAAGACGGGTAAAGAGCAGGGACCCTGATTTTACCTGGGATAGGAACTCGAGACAGTTGGTTATTACAGGAATAAATGACTCCAGAAGACTGAGAAACCGGGTTACCTAGGAAATACATAAAATAGAAATGAAAAATCTCTCAGAATCCTGTCTGTACATAACCATTATTTACACTTCAGTGACTATTTTTCTCCTCTCCATATATTTCCTCTACGTAATATATATAAAATTTTAAATAAAATTGACATCATGGTAACTATCTTTCTTTACTTAACAATGTATCATTAGTCTTCCCTAGCTCCTATAGCACTTCATATGACATTTTTTTAAAAATTGCTATCATTCAACAAATCTTTATTAAATACTAACCATGTACTAAATTGTTTGAGGCCCTGCTGAACATTTATTAAATGTCAGGTACTATGACACATGCTTTATATACATAATCCCATTTAATCCTCACAATGAGGTAGGCGTAATAATCCTAGTTTCACAGAGAAGGAAATTTAGGCCTAAAGAAATTAACCTGCCTGAGATCACACAACTTGGAAACGGTTGAGCCGAGATTCAGACTAAGGACTAGTGTTACTTCCTGGGCGCACTGCTCTGAAGTAGATGCTGAGTCACTTCACTTTTTATGTATATGCTTTCTTTTATTTAATCACCCCATGTTTGATGTGTATTTCAACTGATTCCAATCTTGTTGTATCAAACAACGTTCCAGTGAAAATATTTGTGCAATAAATTTTTAATCGAATATCACTTTAAATATTCCTGGAGAATGCAAAAACTTTTTGAGAAAATAACAGTAGATGAAACCGAGACAGAATCTCTAAGATGCTAAAATACCTTGCATTTGATATATAGGACTCAGGCAAATTATCTTCCTCAGTATAGAAGTTAGCAAATACCAAGGGAGTGTCAAGTTATAACATTCCTTTCGTGTTTAAAAAAATGTGTTTTTACTCTAACTCCTCAAATATTTTAAGGCTAATGAGAGGAAAGTGGTGGAGTAAAGCTATCCTTAAAAACGTTTTTGGATGCCATTAGTGCCAATTAATGATATTTAAAATTGTATTTTTTCCATTTTATTTAATAACAAAGAGAAAATAAGGATAAATGTATTTTATTAAGTGAATTAAATACTAAAAGGATCTTGTAATAATTTAAAATGGAGTATAATCTCCAAAAACACTGTGTCACTATGTTGTTCACTTGAAACTATTAGAATATTGTAAATCAACCGTACTTCAATTTTTAAAAAGATGAAAAGGAAAAATCCAAGTAAATTGGTTCAGCTACTATGGAAAATAATATGGAGTTTCCTTAAAAAAAAAAAAAAAGATGATTTAGCAATCTACCCCACTCATAGATATATCTGGAAAAGAAGAAAACTCTAATTCCAAAAGATATATGCACCCCTATGTTCACAGCAGCACTATTTACAAGAGTCAAGACATAGAAACAACCTAAGTGTCCATTAGCAGATGAATGAATAAAGATGTGGAATACTACTCAGCCATAAGAAAGAATGAAATAACACTATTTGCAGCAACATAATGGACCTAGAAATTATTATACTAAGTGAAGTCGCACAGAGAAAGACAAATATATGATATCACTTATATGTGAAATCTAAAAAAATGATACAAATGAACCTATTTACAAAACAGAAGTAGACTCACAGATATAGAAAACAAACTTACGGTTACTGATGGGGATGAGGGGGTAAAGAGATACTTTAGGATTTGGGGATTGACACGTACACACTACCATATATAGTACAGATAACCAACAAGGATCTACTGTATAGTACCATGAACTATATTCAATATCCTGTAATAACCTATAATGGAAAAGAATCTGAAAAAAATATATGTATATATACATGTATAACTGAATCACTGTTCTGTACACCTGAAACTAACACAGCACTGTAAATCAACTATACTTCAATTTAAAAAGGACTAAAAGGAAAACTCCAAGTGCTACAATAAAATAATTCAGGAAAAATTTATGAAATAACTTATCCCCACTGTAATTGTTATTTATTAAGAAATTTTTTTTTTGGTCTTGTTGTTTTTAGGGCTGCACACGCGGCATGTGGAGGTTCCCAGGCTAGGGGCCTAATCGGAGTTACGGCTGCCAACCTGCGCCACAGCCACAGCAACGCGGGATCCAGGCCGAGTCTGCAAACTACACCACAGCTCATGGCAATGCCAGATCCTTAACCCACTGAGTAAGACCAGGGATCAAACCCACAACCTCATGGTTCCTAGTCAGATTCGTTTCTGCTGAGTCACGACGGGAACTCCATAATTCTTAATTATTAAGAAAGTTAATGTAGTTTAAATCCTGCTTTTCCCCCCTTTGAATAGTCTTCCTTTTAAATTGCCTACTAACCCAACTAAATATTATTGTAATCTTACTTTTCCAGTCTCTTCAAGTGTCCCTGCTTCTGCACTAGTTCTCTGGAAAGGCCTCTCCCTCCAGAGTATGGTGGAGGCAGGGGACTGATACCATAGCTCTGGCCCCAGAGAAATTTTATATTCTCTTCCCCTTATTTGTGCTCACTAATCTTACTAACTTTTAACCACTTGGTTATTGTCTTTCTGAAATGTCCCCCCAGTTTAAAAGGAAATCCCAGCTCCAAAAGAGGAATAACGACAGCTTTTCTCCACCTCTAGTGAAGAAGTAATAGTCTTGGAGAAAATGAGATGTAAAGTTAGAATCTCTTAAGAAGAACATAATTCTTGGATGAAAGCAGACCAAAAGGGTAACAGGACTGAAGAAACTGAGAATTCAGTTTGCTTTGGGGTTATTAGGAAGTATGCAAAACAGAAGGAAGCAAAGTTAAAGGAAGCACATTTCCAGAAACTGAGTTTATGCCAATAGTGTTTGATGACAGAGTTCTGCTTCATTTGAACTTTGAAACTGAAAATCATAGCAATAAACTGTCTTCTGTAATATCTTGGGCTGTTATAGAAAAGGTTATTGCCATGAATATTGTGTTTAGCTAATAAGTACTCACAAGATGTTGGGGATTCTGCAATATACACTCTAAGACACACTCCTCTTCTTCTACAAGCCTATCTGTTAAAAAAAATATTTAGGGTTATCCATCAGGACCTACTTAAGTTGGTGATGATATTCTCAATACAGCTTTCTGTTGGCTGGAATGTATAGAATTTTGGAGGATAAACTCATAATTCAAAATACCCTCAAATACAGAAATAGATAGTAGAAAAGCATTGAACTTGGCATTAACAAACCCCAAAACAAAACATAACGAAAAATCCTGAGGTTCAAGAATCAATTTTGTGTTTCTTTAGTACCTTTGAGGCCTTAAAGAAACAACCTCTATGAGCCATAGTTTTCTCACCTATAAAATGGAAAGAATAATATCTGCCCAGTTTATCTAACAGCTTTGTTGTGAGGGTCCATTTGAACGAAAACAAAAATATATATAACAAAGTACAAATGTAAGGGATTATTGCTATATTTAGAGGGAAAATGATATATGTGTAGGAGAAAAAGAGTTAATTGACCAAGGACATTATAGAAAATAATTGAAGGACCCTTGTTAATCTTCTTGAACTACTCCTCCTTTTTATTTCCCCTAAATGTTAAAGATCCCTGTGGTACCAGCCTTGGTGATCACCTCAAGCTACCTTTTCTGTGGAGGCTCTTATTCATTTGCCACTTATCTACCCACCTCAAACTCTAGTCTTTAGACATATTTAACTTCCTTCACTTCCTGAGTGCAGGCCCTCTCCCTTCCAGATTCAGGCAAGTCTCTCTTCTTATGCACAAACTCACTTCACAACTCCCAATTTCCAAATACCAAGTTAATCGTGACTCATTGTTCAAGTCTCAATTTAGATGGAACTGCTGGCAGAAGCCTTCCCTGACTCCCTAAACTTGCCCCCATGTGCTCCCTACTGCACTCCTTTCTCTGTACATAAAAAGAAAATACTCACACTGGAATTCCCTGGGAACTTAGTCAAATGCAGATTTTAAGATTCACCCTCCAGATTCAATGGATCTGGTGTACAACCGGTCTGCAATTTAGCCAGCATGTCAAATGATACTGACTCACGCTAAAGTTTAAGAAGCACATTCTATCATACTACTCATCACCTTGGGTTTAAATTGTACATTTGTCTCTTCCTTCTAACCTGTAATGAGAGCAGGGACCACATCTGTCTTACTCACGATTGTATTCCTTGTTCCTGACATAAAGTACTCGGTATACGTTGGAACAAACAAATAAATAAATAAATGACTATACAAAAGAAAGAAAAGAAAAGGAAAGACCTTGTTTCCTAAAGCAGGAAGAACCAAGTGAACCTTGCATGGCCCTTTGAACACTGTATGTCAATTATTACAAAGAAGACATGCTCTAAGAACAAGCACACTAAATGTAAAACATTTACCAATCCTTGGATTCACTGTCATAATAACTGCCAACTATGAGTTTCTTAGCAGTCTTTTAACGGAAATTGTAGGTGGTTTTTCAGAAACCAAAAAGACATGTTAACAACACATTAAACTATGAAATTTGATTACTGCCAGAGAGTGGGACTGAGAGGGAGGGTAAGGGATTTTCAGTTTTACTTTGTATACTTATGTATTGTTTGATTTTTTAATTAGGAGCATATATTATCTTTTTTAAAATTGAAGTATGGTTGATTTACATTATTGTGTTAATTTCAGATGTACAGCAAAGTGATTTACTTATACACATGCATGCATATATATATATATATATATATATATATATATACTTTTTCAGATTCTTTTCCATTGTAGGTTATTACAAGATATTGAATATAGTTCCTTGTACTATACAGTAAATACTTGTTGCTTATCTGTTTTCTATGTAGTAGTTTCTATCTATTAATGCCATACTCCTAATTTATCCCTCCCCCTTTCCCTTTTGGTGACCGTAAGTTTGTGTTTTCTATGTCTGTGAATCTCTTTCTGTTTTATAAATAAGTTCATGTGTATCATTTTTTATTAGATTCCACGTTTTAGTAATATATGATACTTGTCTTTGACTTAACTTCACTTAGTATAATAATCTTTAGGTCCATCCATGTTCCTGAAAATGACAATACTTCATTCTTTTTCATGGCAGAATAACATTCCATTGCACATATATAACACCTCTTCTTTATCCCATTCATCTGTCTCTGGACACTTAGGTTACTTCCATGTCTTGGCTATTATAAATATTACTACTATGAATATAAGGGTGTGTGTATCTTTTCTAATAAGAGTTTTCTCTGGATATATACCCAGAAGTGGGACTGCTAGATCATATGGCATCTCTGTTTTTTTAAGGAACCTCCATACTGTTTTCCATAGTAATTGCACCAGTTTACATTCCCACCAACAATGTAGGAGGGTACTCTTTTCTCCACACCCTCTCCAGCATTTATTATTTGTAGACATATTACCTTTTAAATTAAAAAAATACTCGAAATATGTTTTAAAAACTTCAGGACTGTGCTATTGATGCCATGATTTATCAATATGCTACTTTACTAAAATGCATTTGAATAATTTTTTATAATCCAACTTTCTCTGTGATATTAGATATTTGGGATTGAAGTAAAAGTATTTAGCTTCAAATATTTGCCCTATTCCTTCCTTCTGTTACTTTCAAATATGGTGCCCTGGTACATCCTTTACATCATTGAGTCAATGGAAAAGACACACTAAACAGATACTGAAGCAAAAGGGGCTGGGGGCTGGGGAACCTAGGGAGATGTTATTTAAAGGTAAAAACTTGAAACTAGTGCGTAAATAAGTTCTGGGGTTCTATCACACAACATTGTGATTTCAGTTAACAATACTGTACTATATACTTGAAAGTTGCTAAGAGATTAGATCGTAACTATTCTCAACAAACAAACGAAATTATAATCACTATAAAGCAGAAATTAGTACAACACTGTAAATCAACTATAATAAAAAAATTTTTTAAGAAATCATAGTTGTGTGACATGATAGAGGTGTTACCTAGTGCTCCTGTAGTGGTCATATTGTGATATGTAACTTACACAATGTTATATGTCAGTTATGTCTGAATTTAAAATAAAAGAAGCAGCACTGTGGAAGAGTGAGAGCATTAGCTTTGAAGTCAAAGCGTCCTCAGTTTGAATTCTGGAACTGCCAGTTAATAATGCTGTGATGTTTGTTGGAAAAGTTACTTAGTCTCTCTCTTTAAAATGTGCCAATAATACCTTCCTCACAAAACTATTATAAAGAATAAACGTGAGTTTATGTGGAAAGTATCTAGCATGGGGCTAAGTGTTCAATGAATGACCGCTTTCTTCTCTAATTTGCTTGTTAAATAAATACGTACTGAGCACCTATGTGCAAAACATTACTTTATGCACTGGGAAAATACTGGTGCACAAAGCCAACATGGTCCTTGAGGAGACAGACATTAAATTACATCTATCTATCTGCCTGGAGAAAAAGATGTGATACGTACTGTGAAGAAAAACCAAAGGGTGCTATGAGAGAGTAGCACAGGGGTATCTAATTTTTTGACTTTTTTTTTTTGTAAATGTGGAAAAGTGGGTATCTTCCTTAGGGGAAAAAAAAAACTGAGTAGGTGTTGGCCAGGCAAAAAAATAAAGGCAAAAGCAAAAACGACCCTGTATTGCTTTAATCTGAAGCATGATTTTTCTTCCTTTCATTTGAAGGTAGAAAAACATAGGAAAGCGTGTGTGTGTGTGTGTGTGTGTGTGTGTGTGTAAAAAGAATGGAGGATTGCCCACTGACTTATGAAAATGGTAGATAACACTTCTGAACTTTGCACACTTGAGACCTTACGTAAAAGCTGATCTGTAATGAGCCCTCAGGACTTTGCTTAACCAAACATCTACAGTAACATATATAATATATGAATTCAAAACCTTGTTTGAATGCTCAAGTACTTTTAAAATCTTTTTACTAGCAAACTATTTTTTTCTTTGCAATGTATCAATGCCATGAAACTTGCAAATAAAACTGTCCTTCCACAGTCCAGTCAATTCATTCTTGAATCATTCCATTGAAGACCTCACCAAATATGTGCTCCATTGCTATGTAATGCCTTAAATTTCATTGTCTATTTTTTTAAATTATGAGCTGCCTGCTCAGAGTGCTCAGTGAACTCTGAAGGGAAAGACTTTCTTAACCAATGATGTAGTTCAGGAAATTTAAGTATGCTTCACTCATTGTAATCCTGTGTTACTCCTGGTCCAGGAAATCTCTTCAGGGCCAAAAAAAAAAAAAAAAAATTGAATTTATTGCATTACAGATCCAGGAAGGCCTAAATGATTTCAAATTTCCCAGAACTGACCTAGCTTTCCAAGAGTTAATCTGAAGATCAGTCCACAATTGTAATAGATTTCAGGTCCCTCCTCTTCATTATCTCCAATCCATCACCAAAGAAGCTCATCATACCTCTGAACTTTCTGTCACACCCTCCCAGTCCTGTGTCACTTCAGCCAGGATTAATGCAGCAGCTTCTTATCTGGTATCCCTATCTTCAGGCTTTACCCCTATAGTCTACCCTACCCATGTATCCAGGTTATATATTATTTTATGTCTTATTCACATATATATAGCATTAGGTATCTGGAATTGTTCTGAACATTATAAAAAATTGTCTTTTGATATTCTCAACAATCCTATGATATGGGTAATATTGTTACCCCTGTTTTACAGAGGGCTCTCAGGCACAGGAGAGGTGAAGTAACTTGCCCAAGGTCATACAGTTAGTAAGTGGTAGAACTGGGATTTAAACTGAGGCAGCCTAGTGCCAAAATATATGCTCAAAACCACTGTCGGATACTGCTTCCCTCAGTATTATGAGACATCCTTCTGCTACTCTGGCCTTACTGATCTTCTTTCCTTGAATTCCTTCAGCACTTATAAACTACACCATTTTTGTACTGGCTTTTCATGTAACTGTTTAATGCTTAACCGATTTGGACAACCCAACCAAGGAGTAAAATTCTCAAGGAGCAGCAACCATGCTTTATCTGAGTTCTATAACCTTCAGAATGCCTAGAAGAGGATTAGGTACCTAAAAAGTGGCCCAAGACTTGAGCAAATCTTCAGAGACTGAAATATCCAAAGATGGCCTTAATTCCTTTCATTACAAATCTCACCCTTCTGTTTTGTTAAGCTGATTTATACCATTATAGGAAACTTATTCACCATAGTTAAAATGACTCATGAATCAAAGTTCAAAGTTATTTTGAAACACTGGAAAACTGACTCAGGGGATATTTTATCAACTCAACTTCCTCAAAGTCTGCCATTTTATAATTTTTAGTGAGGTATTTTACCAAAAGGAGAGAATAAAATAAAACTTTATGTACATAAAACTTTTTAAAGTGAACTAATTTTTGCTACTAACTTGCTGAATCAGATTCCTATATAATTTATTGTTATTTATTGTGTGATTTAGCACCAAAAGGCTTGAATCCTAGTCCCAGCTCTACATCTTTACTAGTCATAGGAATTTTAAAGGCTATTTAACTTCTCTGAGCGCTGCCTCTACCACCAACTGCTTTTTCATCTATAAATTGGGTGTGATATTTGCCTTACCTCAAAGATAAGGCAAAGAGGATAATGAATCTGAAAGTACTTTTTAAACTTTTAAGTACTAATAAATGTAGGTTATTATTATTCATAGTGTCGTCTGACAATAAAGAAATATTAATTCACATTAGCCCCGATTCTAAACTGTGTGATTTGAGTGCAGGCATTGACTTCTCTGAACCTCATTCACACCATTTGTAAAACAAAGCAGCTTACAGTTTTAACATTTTGTGATTTAAAGATCGTAATTTCCTCTATAACTTGTTGGCAAATAACAGAAAATCTGATTTAAAAAAATCCTCGATTTATTAATTTTTTTAATCCATGCAATGATCTAAGTTATTTTATATCATTGCTTTGTGTTGCCATTTAGTAGTTACATAACTCTTTTGCAGGAATAAATTGTTTTAATTCCTCATGTTTTCTATAATTATAAATGATGATAGAGCAAATGCTGTATGTATATTACCTTATATAGAAAAGAGGAAAATTACTCTTTGCATTACTCAAAAATAAACGGAAAGGAATATATATTGTAGGGAGTTCTTGAAGTAAATAAAGTAAATTTGTACCAGGAGAAAATATTTCTTGTGTGCTCAGAATTAAAGCTCCAAAAGTATATGGTCTTTTCAGTAAGCATTGCTGGGAAACTTGGACAGCTGCATGTAAATCAATGAAACTAGAGCACACTCTCACGCCATGCACAAAAATAAACTCTAAATGGCTTAAAGACTTAAATATAAGACAAGACACTATTAAATTCCTGGAAGAAGACATTGGCAAGACACTCTCAGACATCAACCTTACGAGTGTTTTCTCAGGTCAGTCTCCCAAAGTAACAGAAATCAGAGCAAAGATAAACCAGTGGGACCTAATCAAGCTGACAAGCTTTTGCACAGCAAGGGAAACCAAAAAGAAAACTAAAAGACAACTTACAGAATGGGAGAAAATTTTTTCAAATGACACAACTGACAAGGGCTTAATCTCTAAAATATACAAACAACTGATGCAGCTCAACCGCAAAAAAGCCAACAACCCCATTAAAAATGGGCAATGGACCTGAATAGACATTTCTTCAAAGAAGATATACAGATGGCCAACAAGCACATGAAAAAATGCTCAACATCATTGATGATTAGAGAAATGCAAATCAAAACTATCATGAGATACCACCTCACACCAGTCAGAATGGCCGTCATTAACAAGTCCACAAACAACAAATGCTGGAGGGGGTGTGGAGAAGAGGGAACCCTCCTGCACTGTTGGTGGGAATGTAAGCTGGTGCAACCACTATGGAAGACAGTGTGGAGGTACCTTAGAAAACTCTACATAGAATTACCATTTGACACAGCAATCCCACTCTTGGGCATATATCCAGACAAAAATTTCCTGGAGAAAGACACTTGCACACGCATGTTCACTGCAGCACTATTCACAATAGCCAAGACATGGAAACAACCCAAATGTCCATCAACAGATGACTGGATTAGGAAGATGTGGTATATATACACGATGGAATACTATTCAGCCATAAAAAAGGATAA
>PVHT020000015.1:658272-732726 GCA_004024745.2 Catagonus wagneri
GATTAGAAACCCTCATACTGAGTGAAGCAAGTCAGAAGGAGAAAGACAGATGTCATATGAAATCTCTTATAACCGGAGTCTAAAACACTGCACAAATGAACATCTCAACAGAAAAGAAAATCACGAACTTGGGGAACAGACTTGTGGTTGCCAAAGGGGTAGGGGAGGGGGTGGGAGGGAATGGGGATAACTAGTGCTTTAATGATGGAAAAGCAAGGAGATCCAACTGTATAGCACGGGGAACTATATCTAATTACATGTGACGAACCCATATACGTAAATGTAACCAGGTCACCACACGGTGCAGTTGGAAAATCTGACAGAAATCTGTAAACCAGCTATAATGCAAAAAAATAAAAAATAAATTATAAAAAAAAAAAGTATATGAACTCCAACCAGTGAGTATTCTGTTTCAGCAATGAGATCCTGCTGTATAGCACTGGGAACTGTATCTAGTCACTTATGATGCAGCATGATGGAGGATAATGTGAGAAAGAGAATATATATTTGTATGTGTGACTGGGTCACATTGCTCTACTGTAGAAAATAGACAGAACACTGTAAACCAGCTATAATGGAAAAAATAAAAATCATTTAAAAAAGAAATTTAAGCAAAACAGTGAAGTTTTATGTTTTAGAAATAAATCTAATGAAAAGAGGAAAGAGCCAAAACCAGTTGAGAAGTTGTAACTTTAATCTAGATTTTTTAAAATGCGGTTCTGAAATAAAGCTGTGGAGGTGAGGGAAAGAGGATATATTCAAGAATTCTTTAGAAGATAAAAGTGAGAGGACTTAATGACTGACCATATGTGAGGATGAGCAAGATGGTAAGTTATGGGAAGATCCCTAAGTTTGGGTCTTTGTTGAATAGATGGATGACAGTGCAATTTAATGAAACACGGCATATTGGGCAGGGAAGGAGCAAGTAAGAAAGCAAAATTATGAGGTCAGTTATATCAAATTTGAGGTATCTTTGAAATTGCCAAGCAAAGATGTTCAGTTAGCAGTTCAACATCTGGGCTGGAGATAGATTTAGTCCTACTTCAAAAAGATAGTACTTAAGGACACAGTCACAGTCAAGTATTCAACAGAGTATAAAAAGTGGGATTAGAACCTCAATGATAGAATCCTAAGGAGTACCAACGATATAGATTAGATGGAAGAAGAGAAGCACCTGAAGAATATTGAAAAGAACTGTCTATAAAGGTATGAGAAAACTCAGAAAGATAGTGATGTCACAAAAGCCAAGGGAGCAGAGAGTTTAGAGAAGGAAGTAGTCAATGCTAAAAGTGCTCATAGGAGATAAAGACTGAAAAGTACCCACTGGATTTAACAACATATAGTTTGTATATAACTTTATTTATTACAGTTTCAACTTCACTGATATGTAGAGAATGGAATCAAACTGTAGGCTAAGGAGTGGATAAGAAGGGAAGAAGTACAAGCAATGAATATTATTCTTCCAACTAGCTGTGCTATAAAGAAGAGGAAAAAAACAGTGATAAGCAATGAGCTTGATGGAGTTTCCCTCCCTCTCTCTCTCTCTCGCTCTGTCTCCCTCTCTCCCTCTCTGAAAAGACTTACCCATGTTTAAATGCTGATAGGAGCCAACAGAAAGGAGGAGGTTGAAGAGTCAAGAGAGAGGGAATAATCAAGGAAGAGGGAGCATAAAAAGGAAGAAGAGGATGGAATCTGCAACACAGATTAGAGGATAGGATTTGTTAAGAATGGGAAATACCTCTTCCACTGAGGAGTTAAGTATGAAAACTAACGCAGAGAATTTTGTATGTGAAGAACCAATGGCCAGTAAATTGAGGAGTTATCACATCATAATCTAATTTTACCCTGTGAAAACTGTTATGTAGGGTGATGAAAGTCTGGAATAGTAGATGAAAATAGCAGTTGAAGGCCTGGTTTGTCTAATGCCAGAGGTGATGAATGTATCGTCCTCTTCACCTCTACTATTCTTATATCCCATTTCCAATTCATCGGTAAATTCTATCAACTTTGCCCTCAAAATATAATCTAAATCCAACCATTTTTCTCTACCTCTACTGCCATCACCCCAGCCTGAGCCATCAGTATCTCTCTCTTTGCCTTTGTCTTTGGGTTTCTGCAGTTTGAATATGATATGCATAGTGTAGAGCTTTTGGTATTCATCCTGCTTAGTGTTCTCTGAGATTCCTGATCTGTGGATAGATGTCTGCCTGTCATTAATTTTGGAAAATTCTCAGCCGTTATTACTTCAAATATTTCTTCTGCTCCTTTCTTTTTCCTTCTGATATTCCCATTACAAACACATTGTACCCTTTGTAATTGTTCCACAGTTCTTGGGTATTCTGTTCTTAGTTTTATTTATTTTTTCTTTTTTCTCTTTTCATTTCAGCTGGGGAAGTTTCTTCTGACATATTTTTTAGCTCAGATTTTTTTCCCCAGCCATGTCCAGTCTATTAATAAGCCTATTAAAGGTGTCCTTTATTTCTGTTAACAATGTTTTGCTTTGTAGCATATGATCTCACAGTCTTAGAACATCCATCTTTCTTTTTTGAAAAAAATTCTTTATTATTGACTTTTGATAGCATCATAATTATGTGTGTTGAAGGGGGTCTTTTTGCATTGAGGTAGTAAGGCAATCTATTATATCTGTGAACTTGTATGTCTAGTTCTTCCTCCAGGTTTAGGAAGTTCTCAGCTATTATGTCTTTATTTTTATTGTCTGTTTTTAGGGCCTAACTTGCATCATATGGAATTTTCCAGGCTAGGGATCAAATTGGAGCTATAGCTGCCAGCTCACACCATAGCCATAGCGAGTGTGGGATCCACACTCTTTCTGTGACCTACACTGCAGCTCACATCAATGCCAGATTCTTAACCCGCTGAGCAAGGCCAGGGATTGAACCCACATCCTCATGGATACTAGTCCAGTTTGTTACCACTGAGCCACAATAGGAACTCCTAGAACATCCGTCTTTCTGCTGACATTACCCATCTATTCTTCCATGCTTTTCACTTTTTCCATTAGAAACTTTAGCATATTAATCACAATTATTTTAAATTTCCAATCTGATAATTCCAAAATCTCTGCCATATCTGAATCTGGTTCTGGTGCTTGGTTTATACCCTCAGACTTTTCCCCCTGCTTTTTAGCATTCTTTGTAATTTTTTTTTTTGAAAACTGGATATGATGTTTAAGATAGAAGAAACTAAGGTAGGTAGACCTTTAGTGTGAGGTATTATGTTAGCTGGAGTTAGGCTGTACTTACTGTTTGCTGTAATTGTGGTGTCAGCAGCTAAAATGTCCTTAGTACCTGTTTTCACTTCTCCTATTGTATCTGGATTTTCCTAGAGACTCCTTAAATAAGTCTGTGTCTTATAGCTCTCCCAGTTGTAATACACTGTTATTACACTGTAGCCCTGTTGATGTGACAGTCAAGTACTGGGGAGCGGAAGTGTTCCACAATCTTGTAATTAGATCTCATTTTGTTAGTGGGCCTGAGCCTTTGGGCTGTGACTTTCAGAACCATTTCTTGGCTTTTTCTCACCTCTTATATCTTAAAAAAATAAAGGAGACTAGTGGGGTTTGGAGTTGCCTAACTGCCCTTCCTCTATGTCAGATAAAGTTCTGGTAGTTTCCCTTCAGGGTAGCTTTTTTTTTTTTCACAGGGAACAGACCATTCTGGACATTTCAAAGTAGTTATTTTCTTCTGGTCATATTTCAGTATGGTTACTTTTCCCCTCCACCTGCCCAAAGTGTGAGGGATTTTCCTCTGACCTTCACCATGAAAACTTTGTGGGTTCCTGGAGTTAAAATTATTGAAAGTGTGCCCCTTTTCCAAGACTAAGTGGAAGTGCCAGGTAAATTGTTAGATATATGACTCTGGAGTTTTGAGTGGTTTGGAGTGGAGATAGAAATTCTGGAGTCACTTGCTTCAGATGAGATGGTATCTCCTATGAAATGGGATAGAAAAGAGAAGATGTTTAGCTTTAGGCCAGGTTTAGAAATTAATAAGCCAACAGAGACAATGGCCACTAAAGTAAGAGAAAAATCAAAGAGAGGGATGTACTGGAACCCAAGTGAAGAAAGTGTTTCAAGAAATAGCGAGTGAGCAGCTGTGTCAAAGAAGCAGGGTTGGGTAATGATATAACTTGCTCAAAATGAGAATGAAAGATAACACTATTAATAATCATATGGGGAGACCAGGCAAAAACTATGACTCTCCTGGACAAACTGGGACATATGGCCACCAAGATAAGTCATGTAATATGAGGACTGAAAACTGGCCATTAAAAAAATGATATTTTTGGAGTTTCCATTGTGGCTCAGGGATAACAAACCTGACTGGCATCCATGAGGATGCGTGTTTGATCCCTGGCCTTGCATAGTGGTTTAAGGATCTGGCATTGCCATGAGCTGAGGCATAGGTCACTGACGTGGCTCAGATCCCATGTTGCCCTGGTGGTGCTGTAGGCCAGCAGCTACAGCTCTGATTCGACCCTTAGCCCGGAAACTTCCATATGCCACAGGTGCGGCCCTAAAAACCGAAAAAAAAAAAAAAAAAAATTGGTCTTTGGATTTAGCACCATGGTAATCATTGGTAAGCATAGAAGGAGCAGTTCTAGTGGACTAGTGAGAAGAACGTTTGCCTAACATAGGTTCAAGACAATGTGGAAGAAGAATTTGAGGTGACAAGTCTAGACAGCTTCTTTAAGGAAGTTTTGCTATTAATCAGAGTAAAGGAAAATAGGTGGAGGAAGAGGTAAGGTAATCAAAGAATTTTTGTTTGTTTTTCAGATGCATGGCATGAGAGTATGTTTACTGATGGGAATGATCCAATGGAGAACTAAAAATTCTAATGCAGAAGAGAAAGGGAAGAATCATTGAGCAGTCTTTAAGAAGGCAAGATAAGAAACAATGTATGAGTTGTTATTATTATCATTAAAAATATTATTGTTACTCTTATTATTTTTTATTCCTCTCAGTACCAAAAACCTTAATGTCTTAGAAAGGATTGACATGAAGAAAGGAGATAGTAACTACACCCGTAGCAAATGAGATGTGTTTGCTGAAATGTTCCCTTCCTACAACTTGTCTACCACTGTGCTTTTAAAGTCTCACAATATGGCAGGTCTTTCTGAGTGGGCCACAGTGAATTTGCTTTATATTGGCTGTAAATTTCAGGGGAGTAAATTTTGGTTTAATAAAAGAATGACTACCTGACAGAGTTGGCTGCTTCCAGAGGGTCTGAATTACCTGTCATCAGAATGTTTAAGCAGAGCACTTTAGTGATAATATTAATTTATAAATTCTGAACCAAGAGAAATTGAGCTCCATCTCAAAAGCCAGTGTAATTTTGTAGAAGGGATTCAAGCAGAGGTTACATAGAGTTAAATTCTACTATTCTCTGTGGTTCATAACCTTTTGTATCTCATTTCTTATTAAACACTTATATAAGGACTTGGTTTTCATGGTAATAGAAATAAAATTTTCCATTTTTTAAAAATGGGTAATATATACTTTCATGATACTGTAATAGTACCATGAAGTACATATTTTACTTCTATAAGAATTCTAAAACAGGAGATTATTTTTAAATGAGATATATAATTACTAGAAACAAATTATACTAAGTCAAGGTGAGGCAGGTGGATAAAACATTTGTATTAATAGGCTGCATGAAGGTTGCAAACAGGTTGCATGAAGGTTCAACCTGGAACTCTCTTGAACTTTCCATTTTGTTGGTTTCCATTAAGATGGAGTGGAGAATAAAATATAATAATGGATACATCCCAAGCAGGAAATAGTACATAAAACATACTGGCCAGTAGGTGAGGGAAGTGGTAGATTTGAGATACACAGTAGGTAGAAGGTTAACAACTTATCAAAATGACCTAAATGGGAAATATAAGGTAGGGAATATTAGCAGAATGTTAAGTGACATTCTGACAAATGTGGACTTGGGAAGAGAAAGAATGAGGGGGAAAGAATCCTAATAAAAGCCTGGTGTGTCAGCTGGATTACGTCTGTGTCTTGCTTCCCTGTCTCCTCTTTATTTTTTCTTCCTGACAACTCTCCTTCTATTTCTCTTTCTGCCTTTTTCCACTTCCTTTTTTTCTAACTCTTTCTTCATCTCCTCTCCTTGCCAATGATACTCAATGATGTTCACAGATTATTGCTTAGCAGTCCTGGTGGCTGTAAGGTCAGAGATCTCTGATTTTGTAGAGCATTAAAAACTGCATCGATAGCAGTATATTTCATGCATAAGGTGTGGGAGGGGGTTGACAAATAATAAAACACGATGAAGCCTAGTACAAAGATAAACAAGTAGTTCTTGTAAGTAACAAATAACTGTGACTAAACTCAAGCATTATACGACTCATAGACAAGTCATGTACATTCTATATATAGGAACTATAGATATGAGGAACCAAAAAGTGTACAACCAAAAAGCTATCTAGTAATTTACACAGGCTGGAGGAGAAAGTTCAAAATCCATGGTCACTTACCTCATATATTAACCACTCTGTTCCCTGACCTCTTCTCATAATTGCAGTAGTCTTTAATTGCAGTTGTGAGGGCTGCTTGTGTTTCTGCCTTACTCTCACGATGGTGGATTGCATGTTTATATTGACTCGTATTCTCTTCATCTCCTGCTGTTTTCTGACTGTGTATTGCGTACAACGTAAGAAAATTTTTAATTGCTTTATATCCATAGATTGGAGATGTAAATAATTCTTTAGATATTAATCATAGGGGGGGAATCAAGGCTGCAATAGTTAGCCTAAGGGCCTAGACAGTACTTTAAGCAAAGGTTCTGTTGTTAAAAATTTACAAACCTGAAAGTATCTGATTCTTTTAAAAGATGTTTACTTTTAGAATGGATACATAATTGTTTTCCCTTGAAGCTAACAGGTTTGTCTCTGATCTCTAAGATAAATATTAAAAAATTCAATGGACTGCCAACTAAAAATGTCTACTTGTGTCAGTGACTGTTTTAGGATACTTACATTTAACACTTTATTTCTCATAATACATAAGCTTGTACTTTATTTTTCAGAAAATTTTAGCTCTGTAATATTATTTGATATGATAAGACAGGAAAGAGATATCCAAGGAAATAAATTATACAATCATATCTGTCTATAAAACAGCCTAACATCTTTGCCAAGCCAAATATTTTTTCAAAATATTGCCTTTTGAAAGCAAATGTGACTTAAATTTCTCCAGGCAGTATAATTTGATCCATTAATTCTGGTGAGGAATTTTTGCAATGTTGGTTGGTAGTCAGATGGTCAGTTTTCCTTTGGATTCTACAGCTCTGATCTTATGGAGCTATTTTCCCTTCTTGCCAGCCACCTCTAACTTTGGGATTCAGACAATCTGAAATCTCACACTTGTAGAACCAAGTCTTCATGTTTAGGCTGGTAGAGGGTCAAAAAAAAATCTCCTTTTCTTGGAATTACATTGTGCATACTTATAGGTCCTGTGACTTCTCATAAATTTTCCCACTCACTGATTTGCAGTCTAGAAACTTTGCTCAGTCTACATTGCTGGAAGGGCTACTGCAGCCATGTCACTGGTAGAATGACTCTCCAAGGTAGCCTTAGAAATACTAAAAAATCGGAGATCCCGTCGTGGCTCAGCAGAAACGAATCTGACTAGGAATCATGAGGTTGTGGGTTCCATCCCTGGCTTCGCTAGGTGGGTTAAGGATCCGGCATTGCCGTGAGCTGTGGTGTAGGTTTCAGACGCTGATCGGATCCCGCGTCACTGTGGCTGTGGCAAAGGCCGGCAGCTACAGTTCCTGTTAGACCCCTAGCCTGGGAACCTCCATATGCCGCGGGTGCGGCCCTGAAACTACAAAAGACAAAAAGAAAGAAAGAGTGAAAGGAAGGAAGGAAGGAAGCAAGCAAGCAAGCAAGCAAGAAAGAAAGCAAGAAAGAAGGAAGGAAAGAAAGAAAGGAAGGAAGAAAAAGAAATACTAAAAAATCATCAAGGTTTGGGGACTGAGGTGCCTGCCACCCTCAGTGGCTTACTATTAGGGTAACTAATCTTTCTGTCTCAACCAGAGCACTCTGAAAGTGAAGAAAGCAGTATTAACACTTATTCCAGGACAAAAGGCATAAACTAGGAAACCAAGGTATACATTGATTCTATCTTTGGATATATTGATTTGTCTTCCCTTAGCCAGAGGTGATGCTCGAATTTAGTCCAAAAGAATTTCATTTCAAATGCTAGATGTCTTTTTAGCTATAATGCTGTGTAGTGACAGTTTTTAAAGCCACATTATGGAGTTTCCTGGTGGCCTATCATTTAAGGATCCAGCATTGTCATTGCTGTGGCATGGGTTTGATCCCTGGCCTGGGAACTTCCGCATGCCAAGGGTGTGGCCAAAAAAAAAAAAAGAAAAAGCCACGTTGTGACAATCATCAAGTACAAAATAAAAGAATGAAATCATGTTTGTGGTTCATCTTGATTTTTGGAGATGAGTACTTGAAAATATATCTTAACATTTTCAAAAGTACCACACATTTTCATTTTTATATTTTATGATTCTTTAACACAGTTTTTCTAACATGTAGAACTTTTCACATGTAAATTAGCCAAGTTTGAAACATTCGTTCTATATTTTTACTTTGTTATTTACAGCCAACTGTACATCTGTGACTGACTTTGATGGTTGTCCAGGGAATATAACAGATTTCTGTCCAGAGAATAGTGTTTGTGCATGCAAAGATGGAGAGCCTTTTTGCAAGTAAGTGGTTATCTATGCTGTAAAGGAAAAGTACAATATATTGTAAGTAATAACTCACTTTTTGTTTGCTGTATTCAACAATGCAATACTTGTTTTAAAATAATATTTTAATCAGAAATAGCTCCTCTACATATAGCAGTTATTGCAGATTCCCTAAAATAGTTTAATATGTTGTTTTAAAACAAAACAATAAAATTTAAAACATTAAGGAGTTCCCGTCATGGCTCAGTGGCTATCAAATCCGACCAGGAACCATGAGGTTGCGGGTTCGATCCCTGGCCTTGCTCAGTGGGTTAAGGATCTGGCGTTGCCATGAGCTGTGGTGTAGGTTGCAGACGTGGCTCAGATCCCACGTTGCTGTGGCTGTGGTGTAAGCCGGTGGCTACAGCTCCGATTAGACCCCTAGCCTGGTAACCTCCATATGCCACGAATGCAACCCTAGAAAAGGCAAAAAGACAAAAAAATTTTTAAAACATTAAGACAATTTATATTAATTTTAAGAGATTAGCATCATTCAAAACTGCTTTCCTTAGACATGTTTATGGATATGATATATATATATAATATACATATAACATACATATTAATGAATAAAACATTTCGCTGTTCTAAAGAAGGAAAATTTAAGGTATACCTCATGTTATATAATTACAATTATCATGACACGTTATGTATTAATAAAGTGTTTTGTAAATCATGAAATATTTTAAATGGTAGTGTGACCCCCCCTCTTTGTTTTCAAGTTTGCTTTTTGTAAAGGTGTGCATTCTTTGAGTATATATATATATATATATATATATATATATACACACACACACATAAAAGTTTGGCAGACTTTCTACTTTGTTCTAACCATAAAAATGAGAGTAATAGAGTAAAAAATGGGAAGACCTGGGAAAAAAGTCAATATAAGAATAAAAAGGAGTTCAAATGTGAGAGAAAGAGAGGATAGGTGGAGAGGGGGCAATACTGAAAGGTCTTCCTGAGCCTTTGCCCGTTAAACTGATAGTAGGAAAACCAGGTATAGGCAAAGGCACTGAGGCTTGAGAGAATTTTGTGTCTGGAGAAATACTGAACAACAGTATTTCCAGTTCCTCAAGTGCAGTCTTTTCTCTCTCACCTTTGGTTGTTGACATATACTACAACTTCCCTCTATTACTCTTCCTTTACCCTCCCTCCTTTCATCACAGCTCTTCTTCCCCTGATGAGTTCCTACTTAACCTTCAAGACTAAGCTCCATCATGTTGCTAACAAAGTACTTAAAACACTCTACTGCAGTTTCTTTGAATGCAAGGTATGTTTCCTTTGAAAGCACCACAAAAACAGTAATTTAGTCTTATCTTCTGCACCTAGCACAATGTCTGTCACATAGAAAGTGTTCTGCAAGGATTTGTTGAATGAACCAGTCATTCAATAGTGCAAAATACTGGAAAAATCTTGAAGATGAAAAGTGAGTTTTAAAAGTCATTGGATTTATTTATTTATTTATTTTTGTCTTTTTATGGCCACACCTGCAGCATATGGAAGTTACCATGCTGCGGCTTAAATTGGAGCTGTAGCTGCCAGCCTACACCACAGCCAACAGCCATGTGGGTGGGATCTGAGCTGTGTCTGTGACCTACACCACAGCTCACCGCAACGCCAGATCCATAACCCACTGAGTGAGGCCAGGGATCGAACCCATGTCCTCATGGATACTAGTCAGGTGCATTACCACTGAGCCATGATGGGAACTCCGAAAGAAAAAAAAAAAGCCATTGGACTTAGCATTTAGAAGTTGTTGATGATAATCTTTGAGAATATTCCAAGATTGAAATGAGAATACAAACCAGATTGCAAAATTACATCCAAGGAATGGGAAGTAAATGTAATACAGCAATGAAGAAACATATATGTCATTTGAAAATCTTAATGTTACTTGTAAACTCTTAGTTGAAGGAATTCTGGAGGCAGGTAATCAAAATTTTGGCTAAAAGCTTGCCTTGTCTTCCTAATCCTTATTATAATTATGTGCCTCACTTTTTTATGTCTTTACAATTAATTGCCACATCACATTGACATTATGCCTATTTAGATATTTTTCTCCACCAAATTGATTCAAACAAGTTACTTCAACTTCTTTTACTGATGGATCTCAATGGAACATAACTATAACAAGGACCTACTATATAGCTCAGGGAAATATATTCAATACTCTGCGATAGCTATATGAGGAAAGAATCTGAAAAAGAAGGTATATGTATATGTATGGCTGATCCACTTTGCTGTACACCTAAAACTAACGCAACATTGTGAGTCACCTATACTCCAATAAAATTTATTAAAACAAACAAAAAACTACAAGTGCTCTGCCTGTATATATATGTCAGGTTTTTTGAATGTATACCTGATGACAAGGGGTAATTTTTATTGCTAAATATATTAGCACCACATAGTTTGGATCAGTTATTTTGACATTGTTAATCAAAGTTAGGCACTAACAAATTATAATAGAACATATCAGATTAAGTGGTATAATCATTATTTTTAAGTTCTTAAAACATTTTAATGGCATTGCTGAAACTGTCTATGGATACACGTACCACCACCATCACCCACACCCCTACAGGCAGATCTCTCACACACACATGCACAGATGTTTCAAATATTTCATTCAAATAAAGAATGAACAAAGACAATTTTTAACTGTTTAAAGATAGATGATTTAATAAAATTGGCCAAACTAAGAATACATGCCTGATGGTTTTAAAATTTTTCAGTCATATTTTATTTCAAAGAATTATATTTTACATTGTTACAAATAGGACAAAGTTTATTTAAGATAATTTCATATTTTTTAAAAAATTCAACCAACTCTGACCCCTAGGTCCATTACTCACCAAAATGAGAATCGGCACCTCAGTTCATCTAAACAGGATGCAAATCTTTTTTTTTTTTTTTGGTGCTGGAGTTCTGTTGAGGTAAATTGATATACAAAAATTGCATACATTTAACATTCACATCTGGATGAGTTTGAACATATGCATACATCAGTGATACCACGACCACAACAAAAGCACAAAACATATCTATCCATTCCACAAATTTCCTTGTGATTTCTTTTCTTTCTTTCTTGCCTTTTTTGTAAGAAAAATTAACATGGGATCTATCCTCTTAACATATTGTAAAGTGCACAATTCCATATTGTTAACTACAGGTACAATATTGTACAGCAAATCTCTAGAACTTATTCATCATGCATAACTGAAACTTTATACACATTGAGAAACAACTCCCCATTTCCCCCTCCTCTCCAGGCCCTGAAAACCACCATTCTAGTTATCTGCTTCTAATAAGTTTGATTATTTTTACTTGGAACAGTTCAAGTATCTCTCAACCAAGGTTCACATTTCTCACATACTTACTAATTTCTGAGAAAAAAAATGTTAACTACATTTTAAATGTATTTTTATATAAAGTTTTCATTTTCCACTGATGGTAGAAAAAATTACATATCTCCTAGGATCACTATGAGAACTAAATGAGATAAAATATTTTTAAATCCTCACACAGTAACTAGTTCAGAAGGTGCTCCAAAAAAGTCAGTTCATTTCTTCTCCCTAGCTACTATGATGATAAGCTCAATGATCAATTCTCAGTCTTCATCTTACTTAACCCATTAGCAGTATTTAACATGATTAGCAACTCTCTTCTTGAATTTTCACTTACCTTCCAGGATCTCCCTTTCTCTGGTTTTTATTTTTTTTCTTCCGCTTCACTGCCCACTTCTCAACCTTTGTTAGTCTCTTCTGTCCCCACCTACTCAGTGCTGCAGTGTCCCAGGACTTAGTCCTTTGTTCTCTTTATCTGTAACTCCTTCTTTGATGATCTCATCCAGTCTCATGTCTTTAAATACTATCCAACTGGGAAAATTCATACTTACGGACTCAGAGGTATAACTTCCTATTCAACATCTCCACTTGGTCGCCTGATACCATTTTAAAATCAGCAAGTACAAAACTGAACTGCCCAACTCCCATCACCACCACCCCAAAATGTTCTTTCTACATAATCTTTCCCACCACAGTTGATGGAAACTCCATCTCTTTGTTTTCTTAGGCGAGAAACCTTCAAGTTATCTCAGTCCTCTTTTTCTTGCACATCCTACTTTCTGTCTATCAGCAAATCCTGTTAATTCTGTCTTTAAAAGGATAAGCAGAAATCAACAATCTTTTTACCCTCACCCCCACTGTTAGCATTCTTATCTAAACTATTTTGACCATCTCTTGCCTAGATTACCAAAGAGCTTTCTGACCTTTCTCCTTCCTTCTACCTTTGTCCCCTATATTCTGTTTTCAATACAGTAGAAAACAGAATGATTCCTATAAAACAATCTAGATCACGTCACTTTTCTCAAAACCCTGCAGCTGTTCCTCATATCACTCAGTGTAAAAGTTAAAGTGTTTACAGTGCCATATGAAGTCTTTTGTGATCTTATCTGCTTTTTTTTTTTTTTTGACCCTACTGTGCTTCAGCCACACTGATTTTCTTGTGTTCCTCAGACATATAGGCACATCTCATCCTGCTGAGCCTTTGTACTTTCTGTTCCTGCTGCCTGGAATGCTGTTCTTCTCCCAAAATATCCTATCTCTAATTCCTTTACCCGCCTCAGTCTTTCTTCAAATATTACCCTATCAATAAGGCCTGTCTTTTACTAACCTATTATATCTCTGCAACCTGTCCCACAATCCATCCCACCATATTGCTAATCCCCCTTACCCTCTCTACTTTTTCTTTTTTTCTTTAGGACTTATCACCTTCAAACATTTTAGATAATCTATTAATAATGCTTATTTTTGTTGTCTGTCTTCCTTTGCTACATTTTAATCTGCTTGAGGACAAGTGTCTTTGTTTTATTCACCGGTCTGTTTCAAATGCTTGGCATAGTACTTGGCACATGGTAGGCACCCAATAAAAGCTGTTGAATAAGTGAGTGGTTACTGTTTAATATATAATTTCCTTTGTGATTCATTCCTAAATTAAGCAAGAAATATACTTTTGAAAAAGTCATTTTACAGGAAGAAATCCATGAGACTTTATAAGACAATATTTTTCAAATATATTCTGACCTCCTTAAATGAATGACATCTTATTACACTTTAGAAGCCATGTCCTATTGAATAGATTGTTACCTATTTTAAGCTGGTGGATTCATTTTCTTATAGAATCCTAGACTATTTGAAGCTATAAAAAATTATAGTAATCATCTAATCAACCCTTTCGTGTCATCCATGACAGTGCTCCTTAATATATTGGAATAATACAAACCAGGAGAGGTTACTTAAGATCTGATATTCACTGTTCAACTGGGTGATCCTTTATAAATTCTGCAGGAGATAATGAAGCAATCTCTAAAGACACTACATGAACTAACCTTTCCATTAGTCACTCCAGTGGAGGATGATGAAAAGTCATATTATTCCTCTCCACAAAACCATAGACATTTGGGTGTATGCTATGCCAGTTCAGTATAGGCATCAGAGGCCCACATTCAGGTTATTCGGCAAAATGTTGAGGCTTTATAAAAACCTGAGAAGTTCATACATGAGTCATTTAGTTCTTTAAAATAGAGGAGGAGAGTCTGGAGTCATGGGAAAGATGGAGCCAGGCAGATGTTGCTGGCAGACATTCTGTTCTCACTTCTCATGTTTTTTTGTATTTGTTGTCAAGTGGCATAGTCAGTCTGTCAACCTTCATTCTTCACTCTAGGAGATGGTGAAGGGAACACCCAGCTGCAGTTACAGAACTGGTAGACTAGGCTCTTCAAACTCTTTTCCTAGCACTGATAGAACTGAAGTAGCCGGAATGAAAGAAATGTGAGCAGTGGGCAGAAAGTGGACAGTTTTAAAAGAGTCTTGACACAGCCATGCTGGATGAGACCTTTTTTTTCATTCCTAGCTAAGTGCCACATATTCATTACCCATCAGTTAGGAAATCCTGACTGCCTTCTGCATGCTAACTCAATGTGTTCAAACCTGTAGGTTTTAGAATTTTTGTTCAAGTGGCAAATAGGACAACAGGAATCTCTTGAGGACTTTAAAGGTAAACCTCATGATTTAATAACAGTGAAAGATGTGATCCTTTCAGGGGAAATGATTTGACTTTGTTTCTCTAATTTGCAAGCTTTTTCAATTTTTATTATCTCTATCTAGATGTAGAAATTACAGAGGTCAGTGGGGAAATTACTGGTACATGGGAGCCAAATGTGACCAACTCTGGAATACTCTGGACCTGATTTTAGTAGCAGCATTGCCTGGAATAGGACTGGCTTTACTAGTTGGTGTAACAATCCAGACAATCCACTACTGTAAAAAGAGGTCAAAGAAGGATACAAATGACCACCGGTAAGAAATTTCTAAATACCTCTCAGGGTGGTAGGAAATCTCTTGTGAGATTAGCAAATGATTCAAGAAATGATGGATATCATGTATCCTGCATACAGCTGGCATGTTCTTGTCCATATTCATCAGCTTTTAATTAAATTTGAATAAAAGTCAGGATAACCAAATACATTTTATTCAGGATTTGGACATAGCAAAAACTGAAAAGTCTCTTCCTCATATAAAAGCCAAGTGTAATCACTAAAGAACTGTTCTGCTTCAGGGCCTTCCACCAAGGTGGTATTTGTATGCACCACACATTCTGTCCTAAGAGTTAGGGTGGGGGGACTGCTAAACCAGTACCTTTTATCCCAACCTCCAGCAACAATGTCAGAGAAATGGAAAGAGAAAGCCAATAGACAAGATATGGTCTGACTCTGTCTTGGGTAAATCATTTTACTAGGCTTCAGTTTTCTCAACTATAGAGATTGCTATAATCTGTCCTACCCACCTCACAGAGATGATGAGATTGATACTGAAAACCACAATCATTTACAGAGAGTTTATTATATGTGTCAGCCTGAATTATAAACGTGTCATACCTATCAACTCACAAGAACCCTATAAAGTACAGACGAGATTACTGAGGCACAGAGAGACCAAATACATTGGCTGAGGTTACATGACCAAGTCTATACCCAGGCAGTCTTGATCCCAGGCCTAAACTCTTAACCCCTATGCTCTGTTAACAGAATGTAATGAGATAAAACAGTGCTTTGAAAGCAGTAAAACCCTGCTGCATTCCTTTTCTTTGTTTTAAAGCAAACAGTACCCTTTATATTTTGCACTCCCTCTGAATGATAGAAATATGAAGGATAAATACCAGTAGGGTAAAATTTCATTAATTTTATCACCTAATTCACATTAGCATCTACTTTAAAGTATCATTCTTCAGTGACAAGGTAATGTTACCCTCTATGAAGATAGTTTGAAATATTACTTTAAAATTGAAAGTGGCTGGTACTGTCAGCCTCACATTTCAAGAACAGGCTTGCAAATTGCAATAAAATCAACAATTTGAACAGTCTCAAATATTTGTCTATGGGAGGGTGAGATAAACTCTCCAACCTTTTTGTTTTTTCAAAATCCTAATATTTAATTGCACCATCATTCCATGTGGTATACATGTACCTATGCATGTACCTATGCAGGAAATCAGTGTTATTTAGCATTAATTTTGTAAACTGAAACTGATAAGGAGAATTTCATATTGCCGCCTGACATTGGTTGGAAACCTCCTGAGATGTTAAAGAATCATTTTAATTAGAAATCATACCTGTGAACAATCACCTTTTAAGCATTCTTTCTTTTAAGTCAACTCCATTTGGAGTTTTTCTACTCTGAAACTTTTTTAGATTTGTATTCCAAGCCTCTCTCTTCTACTAATTGTCTATGACTTTGAGTGGATCACTGAGTCTGTTTCCTCCTTTACAAATGAGGAGCTGGGTAATTCATATCCTATCTCTCCACAGTTGTGAGAATCAAATTAAATAATTAATGGAAAATTGCATCGAGAGGCAAAGGCAAAACAAAAAGCTTGACTGTAAATGAGAACAGTAGTAGTGGTCATAAGCACTTAGACTTATTTATAGGCTTTTGGGCTAAAGAACTAATGTGCCTTATTTTTCTCCAGTTAAAATATAGTTTAGTTTGAGCTCCTTTTCTTCCCTTCTGCCATTCCCTCAATTGTGAATTGACAAAGTGATTCTGTGTATACTCAAAGTGTAGTGGAAAAACTATCTACATGGAGCCAAGCAGACTAGAGCTCACATCCCTGCTCTACAAATCACCACGTGGCCTTGGGCAATTTCCTTAAAATTTCTCAGCCTCAGGTTTCTCATCTGTAAAATGGAGTTAATAATACCTATATTGTAAGCTTTTTGTAAATATTCAAATAAGATAATGTGTTTTTTGTGAAATGATGTGTGAAAATTACTTTCAGTTTCATCAAAAATATAATGGATGAATAGATGGATAGATACATGCAAAAGCAAGTATAGTAAACTGTTAATGATTAGAGTGAGGTAGTAGATACATGGACATTTACTGTAAAATCCATTTTGCTCTATGTTTGAATTTTTCATTAAAAACTGTTGGGGAAAATCAGATAATGTAAAATAAAACACTCTGAGCATGGAAAAATACTCAACAAATGCTAGCCATTATTATTACATTCTCTTGGGTACATATAATAATGGAGTCAAGATGGGCATATTCATTCTGTATTGTCAAAAATAATTTATAAAAACAGTGATTTACAACCAGTTAAGGAAGTTCTCTATCCTAACTACATATATTTTTTAACTTAATGTGGCAGAGAACAGAGGAATTTATCAGGACTCCAACCTCAGCATAATTCTGTGCATGCTTTCGATACTGCTATGAGAACTCAACCCGATCAAGGCCAGGTAAATACTGAAACTCATTTGTAAGATAAACTAAATTTAGAGAAGACACCAAAGAGAGAAATGCCTTGTAGAAACAAAAATAACTTTGGGAGATCAAAGACTTAGAGACAAGATGAAGTGTGTTCAGAAGATCAAATTGTACAAGTATGGGATGGTTGGTGACAAGGTATTTATCAGTAGAGTACAGACCAGGCTTGGGGCAAATTTCACAGGGTGTGCTCTCTCCTTTTCTCCATCCTTTGTTTCCAGGTAAAATCAAGTTAAAACGTGTATCAAAAGCAGCCTTGGGGAAAGTTAAAACACATCAAAGGGGAAAAGGAAGCCACTAAAAGAAAGCCAGAAAGATAAGGGTAGCAGGACAAGGCTTAGAGCCATATGGCCTTTTTTTTTTTTAACTTGCTGAAAATCTCTTAACACTATGTTCTCAGTAACACGAATCCTCTAAAAACAGATCTCTTCAATCCACTGTACCTTAGGAATAGCTCTAAAGTAAAAGCTCTGAGTACCATACCTGACCACAAGTATCAGAAGTGGCAGCAATATTTTATTGTTTCAAATCAAACTAATCACTAGTAAGATACTGGAAAATCATCTTTTTGTTATGGTATATTAAGTCCCAAAACATGCCCAATTATAATCTCTGTATTTAAGGAAGACTAAAGACCACCAGCCTCAGTGCAATTCTACATTCTATGTATGTTCCTGATGTGGTTCCTTCTCAGTGGTATCAAAGCCAGTTAAAAGTCACGAAAACGTTAAGATAAAAAGTTGATAAAAGGTGGATGAATGAAGGATAGTGGTCATATTTTCTATCTGAAGTCAGAACAATTAAATATTGGGACTTCAAGTATGAAGGATAGGATTTATGTGTTTCTGAATATATCCGTATCTATTGAAAACAATTCTGAAAAAAGGTTAAGGTACTCAGGATTGTATATACTGTGGTGAATAATGTTGATGTTATAAACAACTGACTCTAAGGCTGCCAAATCCTTTTAGTTGTCAGTTGTTCCCTTGAAGTGACCAATTGTTTTGTAGATGAATCCTAAGATTTAGAGATGGGAGTGGTGAGGAAGTGCTTTTCCTTTTCTAAGGATTCATTTATTCTTAGCCTCCCTATTTATTTCTGCCACCCACCTATTTTTCAAATCTCCTCGTTGACTTTCTTATCTTCTCTCCTCTCATCATCCTTCTTTTTTTTAAACTTAATGCTATACAAGCTCTAATAGTAGATAAAATTCAGGCAGAAAGCCAAGTAGAATGCCCATCATTTAGGCTGTATTCAATAAATATTACTCTTCCTCTTCCCAGTCTCAGTCTTCCTATGGCAAAATACCTACTTTAGTTCCTGTTACAGCTATCTGAAAATTTCCACTGTAGACACTTTCTCTTCATTGCTCTGAACATTTCCTAAACTTCCTTTTACTGGGGCAGAGGATGGTGGGGGTGGGGTGGGGAGTGAACCACCATGCCTGGTCTCAAATCTACGGTATTCTTCGCTTCCTGATGGTTTCCCAAAGTCTAGGGAATTAGGAAGTAGAAGTGGACTGCAGGTTAACAGTTTAATAGAGGACAAGGAAACTTTCCGACTGAGTTAAACTTTTTAGAAGGGTGTCCAGATGCACTGTGCTCTGAGTGTACATTTAAAATATTGACTTTGGCATGTGATGACTTCTCAGAAGCTAAGGCCCAGATCAGGTTTCCACAGAAATGAAGAGTGCTATTTTATGCAAATTCATCACCATTTTCTTTATTCAGCTAGCTCACACACGGAGAACCAGGAATTAATAAGCAGAGTGTGAGTTCATTCTTGAACTGTCAACGTTAATCTTTTCTAACTGACTTAGCAATTAGATATGAATGGGTGGAGGTAAGACTACGTATTTGCTACCTCTTCTTCACCTCTACCCACCTTTACTTTTAGCAAAGAGTAGCTTGTGGCTTTCAAAGTTGCTACAATCCCAGCACGAGCATATAATTAGAAATCCCCATATATTCTGTGAATCTCTGGCAGAAAGGTGTGCTGCATAATTTAGTCCTGTGAGAATTCACCATTGCCATTCTTGTCTATTTTCGGTTGTTGTTTCATCTCAAATGTGTTTTTTAAGTTTATCTGCCCTTAAAAGCAAGTTTACATGGCATGATTCAGCCCCATTTAGCCACAGGATATAACATGTTTTAATTACTTTCACTTGGTGAAAATATACAGCAACTATGTCAGAAGGAAAAAAAAGGACTCCTACACAGGTAAATGGTGTGGTCTGAAGGGCACAGAAATAAATACTGGTATGACTTTAAAGCATATAATAAACCATATAAACGGAGGCAACAAATATTGAGATGGGGTCACTGAAAAAGATGTATACTTTGACTAACAGTAATATTTTCTAAATTTGGCAGTGTAAGCACAAGCTTGCCAAATTGCTAGATTGATTGTATTTTCAAATAAAGTAAATTGAAAGCAGGAAGAGATAATGAACTAAGCTTTAATTTCTGCATTTACTAAATCCAGATTATTCTTCCCGGATAATAAATGAAAATAATATCTAATAATTAAAGTATTCCTCAGATACCTGAGAATATTATCATAATTTAAATAATTTCTCATTAGAATTTGTTAATATCATCTTCAAACAGTTAAACATTTTCAAGCACTCCACTGCAGATAGTGCTATGCAAATTGTGATAACCTCCAGACCATTGTCACATTCTCAGCGTGCATTATCATTGGATATGTAAATTACTCTACCTTAGCAGTAAACAACTAGTCACAGTTTGTGAATATTTGCTTAAAGCCTTAAGTTCACTTATCCAATTCATGAAATTAATTTGTTCAGGACAACCAGTTAAGTAAGTGAACTGAAAATCAGCAAAGTAGAAATAACATCTTTTACTGTGATTAGGTTTTTCAACTGTCCAATGTTTTGCTTAGGAAAATAATATTAATCAGCTAGAAACACTAAAGGAATCTTAGTCATTGAAAAGGGAATTTGCTGCATTTTTAATCTTTTTATTTTTTAATATTTATGTGATTTTTAAAGGTCATTTTCCATTTAGCTATTACATGCTATTGGCTATATTCCCAGTGTTGTGCAATACATCCTTGAGACTGTCTTACACCCAAGAGTTTGTAACTCCTACTCCCCTACCCACATTTTGCTCTTCCCCCCAACTGGTAAATACTAATTAATTCTCTATATCTGTGAATCTGCTTCTTTTATGTTATAGTCACTAGTTTGTTGTATTTTTTAGATTCCACATATATATGCTATTATATGGTCCTTCTCTTTCTCTGACTTATTTCACTTAGCACAAAACCCTCCAGGTCCACCCATGTTGTTGGAAATAGCAATATTTCATTATTATTTATGACTGAGTAGTATTTCAATTGGCAATTGTAAATAATGCTACTATAAACATTATAGTAACATAGTAAAATAATGCTAACATAAACATTGAGTGCATGCATCTTTTTGAATTAGTGTTTTCAAAGAAAACTATGTTTTGACTGAACGCCTAAGATTCCTTAATTTTTATTTCTGTTTTTCTTGCCATTATTTAAAGATTATCATACATCCAAATTTTCTGGAATTTTTAAAAATATATTTCCCAAAACAATTAAATACCTATGCCACAAGGAAAAGTCACTGGATGAAATTTTCCATTTTACCAATAGATGGCAGTGATTAACCATTACACGTATCTTTGTAGGCGGTCCTGGTTTGGAGAGAGAGTCTCCACTGTAAAAATTTAAAAGCAGAAAACCTGTAGTTTAAGGACGGGGGCCAAATCATTCAGAGAACATGCCACCAGTATGAGATTATGGCGATTCTGATAAAATCTTTGTGTCATACAAACCTCATTGTAAAGAAAGGGTCAATCAAGTGGAAAATAGAAAACTGTAATGCTGGAGGATCACGACTATCATTTTTTTAAGTATACGTATATGATGGAAACACATTTGCCAAAATGTCCTTTTCTTCTGGTGAGAAACGATAAGTTAATTTCCTTAAAATGTTAAAACTCTTCATAATTGTGAAGTAAAAAGATCAACAACTCATTTAAAAAATTGGCAAATTAGGGAGTTCCCATCATGGCGCAGCGGAAACGAATCTGACTAGAAACCATGAGGTTGTGGGTTCGATCCCTGGCCTTGCTCAGTGGGTTAAGGATCCGGCATTGCCATGAGCTGTGGTGTAGTTTGCAGACGCGGCTAGGATCTGGCGTTGCTGTGGCTGTGGCGAAGGCCGGCAGCTACAGCTCCTGTTAGACCCCTAGCCTAGGAACCTCCATATGCCACGGGTGCGGCCCTAAAATGACAAAAAACGACAAAAAAAATTGGCAAATTAGATGAACTGACAGTTCACTGCGAAGGAAATTCAAATGACTCAAACACATGAGAAGATGTTAAATTTCCCTCATTATTATGAAAGAAATGTGACTGTAATTACATTTAAATACCATTTTTGCCTATCATTTTAATAAAGGTCCAAAAGCTTGATAATATATTCTGTTAGAAAGGCTGTGAGGAAAATGGCTAGTGGAAAGACCATTTGGCAATTACAAATGCGTATATCCTTTGACCTAGCAATATCACTTCTGGAAATGCATATCCTGCAGACATATTCCCACAGGATATATTTACAAGATTTTTATGACAGCATCGATTATAGTAGTAAAGGACTGGAAACAACACAAACGTCTATCAAGGGAGGCTGGTTAAATAAACTATAATACATGCAATAGTACATCCATAAAATGGAATGCTATGAAACTTTACAAAAGCAGAAAGGTATCTCTGTACTAATATGAAAATATCTCCGAGACATGTTTAGTGGGAAAAAAAAGTGCAAAAGAGAGTGTATAGTATGCTTCTTTTTGTTTAAGGAAGGGAAGGAAGAATATATATTTGCATTTGCTTATATTTCTATAAAGAAACTTGGGATTAGTACACAAGCAACTATAAAAGTGATTACTTCTTAGGGGATTAGAGTGGGAACTGAGTGCCTGGGGGACAGAAATGAGAAAAAGAATCTCTTTGTTTAAATTATTACCCATTCAAAAATTTTCAGAGTATTTTGCTTTAACAATGGAATAAATAAAACCTTATTTAGTAAGTTACGTTAATTAGTTATAGTTATTAGTTAGTAATATTGTGCCATTATTATTTTCCTGATTTTGATAATGTACTATAGTTATGTAAAATGTAAACATTAGAGGAAACTGAGTTAAGGTAATACAGGAACTCACTACACAATTTTTGCAACTTCTCTGTAAATCTAAAATCATTTCAAAATAAAAAGTTTTTTTTTTAAAAATAAACAGTTGAAAACCTCTTTGGTCCACAGTCCTTCTGGAATGTGTGAGAAGACAGAAAAACATCATTATCCCCAGTGTCCAGGGATATGATACAGATCTATGTAACAATGAACAACTCTAGGTCAGGTTCCTTTCCTATACCCTCTTGGGGGAAGATGTTTCTTCCTTAATAACTGTCTTCCTTTGCAACTCCATATTGGTTTGGGTGATTTTTAAATGTATGCTTTCCCACTAGGAACAAAGAAATGTGTGTACATAATGTACATGATAGCTGTCTTAAAGCATGTGTAGGGAATTTAAGTGGAAGACAGATTATATTTATTTTGCATAGTTCCAAAAGGCAGAACCAAAACCCAAGGTGGAAATTACAGGAGGCAAACTTCAGCTCAATGTAATCTATTTATTTTCTAACAGCTGGAGCAATCAAATAATCAAATAGATTGTTCCAGTGAAAGGTGTACTCCTCAAAACTGGAAACATTCCAAAAGAGGCTGGGATGAGACGGAAATGACATCTTCAGGTGAGAGAGCAGATCAAATAACAGATAAGATTCTAAGATGGTCAACACTAAGATTCTGTATCCTTGCTGGCATATCATACTTCAAATTTGCTTCAGCTTCCTTCATATTTGAAGAATCAAAGGAGCTCTTGTTTTTTGCTATCCTTCAACTCTGTGTTCTCAGTATGTTAAATGCCAAGGTTATTCTCTGAAGCTCATTTGCTAATAAATAACATTTAGCTCATTGAAGCTTATCTGCTGAGTTCTACCCACTCACTGAGCCTTGGGAGATCTCATGCAGATTATCCTTGTCAGCTTTGCAGTTCATATTAAGGAAGGTCAGCATTATTAGATGCTAGTTTGTAAGAATTTTAGAGACCATCTATTCAATAACAGACACTTTTCAAGACCTTTGGTGTGGAGACCTGTAAAAGTTTTTTGAAAGTCTAAATAAATTATAACCATTTCAACCCCCTTACTCAAAATGCTCAAAAACCCTAACTGATTCTGTCAGTCATAATTTTCAGCATAATAATCATGATTGCTTTTACCTACTAGGTTATGTTTTCTTAAGCATTTGATATTTTATTAATCTCCCACCTCACGCACAATGGAAAAATGAGAATTATTGGCCTATAGTTGTCAAGATTCTATCCTTACGAATTGGAGTTAGCATAGTGGCCATTTATTACAAAATGTAACACTTTGTGGTAATCTACTCCACAGTTTCAACTTTGAGTTCCTTCATACTGTTCAAGAGATGCTCTCCAGCCCTTGCTTCTCTTACACCTAGTACATTGACTAAGTCTTGACAGGTAATTCCAATTAAAACTTTCTACAATGACAAATTATTCTATAAATCTATGCTGTCCAATGTGTCAGTCACTAGCCATGTGTGGCTATAGTGGACTTGAAATGTAGCTAGAATGACTTAGGAATGGATTTATTTTGTTTTATTTTATTTTAATTAATTTAAATTTAAATATCTAAATCTGACTAGTGGCTACCATATTGGATAGAACAGATATAGACCATCCTACACATTTAAAATAATTTTTTCTGATACCTCTGATTGACTAAACATTCAGGAAGGCATTATTCTTAATTTTCCTCAGTAAAACTCAGTGAAAATAAGTTCACTACTCATGTAGTGTCTCCTCTAATCTTATTTTTAATTCTAAGAGTAATTTTGTGTCTGTTCTCTCATTTCCCTCTTTGGGTCATAGTGTAAAAAGCTCTGAGTTTAGAATCATATGATCAGAGCCTGAGAAATAGTTCTGTGACTTTGATCTTTTTACATTTAGAATTTACAAAATCTGAATCTGTTGAATTATGGTAATCAAGTGGCTCAAATGATTTTTTCCAATCAACTGTCCCTTCAGTATCATTAAGACTTTACTGTGATTAAGGTACTCTAGTATATAAATAAGGTAATGGAGTAGACAAGAACTAACATTTACTGAACACCCACCATATATGAGGCATTTTCTTAATCATCAAATATCTGTAACACAGGATATCTTTTAATTTTCATGACTGCCCTGCATACTCTTGTTACCCCTATTTTTAATAGCGACGAAATCAAGGATGAGATAGGTTGAATGACACACAGGGCCATGGGACTAAGCAACAGAACCAGGATTCAAAAACTAAATGTGAATTTTATCTTCTTTCCACTAAATCACAGCTGCCTCTTGAGTAGTTTTTAAAAACAGTAACAATAACTAGCACAGGTCAGCAAGTATGTTCCAAGAGGTATGCTAGATACATTATTATTTACTCCTCATAACAACCCAGTAACTTACAAAGAAACTATAAAACATAGTTTTATATAACTTTAAGTTAGCAGGGTCAAATACTTTAGGGAGGTCAAGGAGGATTTGATAAATCAACTCTTCTCTACCTTCATTTTTCTTTAAGTATGATAATTGACTGGCCTGAGGTCTTCTTTACACTTCAATTTTAAAACATAGCTCAAGTGTTCATCATGTACAAAACACTACACTGAGTGGGCAGATTGCATAAAACTAGATTTTTGTTTTCAAAAGCCTTTTTCTCTTCCATTCTCTTCAGTATTCCTTCCCTCCCCTACTCACATTCTATAAAATTCCCCGAAATATATTCAGTCTGAAAGCAAAGTCAGTGATATTTAATCTTTACTTATTGCAAATTTGGTTCGTGATACAAGTCACATTCTAATTATACTGAGGTAGGCAGGGCCAAGGTGGAAGGTGTTTAAGCGTTGTTAGACTGGACTCAAAATTACCAGTGAAGTAAGAAGCTACTTCTTGTTTATAAATCCCTGATCAAGTTTTTCCTATTCTGTTTCATTACTTAGATATTCTATCTTGTCCCACACATTTCCATGTTTCCATTCCAGATCTGTTATTTTTATAAGATTCAAAAATGTATTTGTAGACATTTTCAGGCTCATAGTGCATTTCCCTATCCTACTTAATTTCTCTTCTTTGTAGACATACAGATGGCCAACAGGCACATGAAAAGATGCTCAATATCACTAATTATTAGAGAAATGCAAATCAAAACTACAATGACGTATCATCCCACACCAGTCAGAAGGGGCATCATTAAAAAGTCTGCAAATAACAAATGCTGGAGAGGGTGTGGAGAAAAGGCAACCCTCTTACACTATAAGTGGGGATGTAAACTGTTACAATCGCTATGGAAAACGGTATGGAGGTACCTCAGAAAACTAAATATAGGGAGTTCCCTTTGTGGCTCAGCTGGTTACGAACCCGACTAGTATCCATGAGGATACAGGTTCAATCCAGTGGGTTAAGGATCCAGCGTTGCTGAGAGCTGCAGTGTAAGTGGTATATGCAGCTTCAATCCCGCATTGCTGTGGCTGTGGAGTAGGCTGGCAGCTGCAGCTCTGATTCAACCCCTAGCCTGGGAAGTTCCATATTCCGTGGGTGTGGCCCTGAAAAGCAAAATTAAAAAAAAAAGACAAAAGTAAATACAGAACTACCATATGATCTAGCAATCTCTCTCCTGGCCTGGGCATATATCTGTAGAAAACCATTATTCAAAAAGATAATACACCCCAGTGTTTATTGCAGCACTATTTACAATAGTCAAGACATAGAAACAACCTAAGTATCAATCAACAAATGAATGGATAAAGATATGGTATATATATATATATAGATATGGTGTATATATATATATATATATATATATGGTATGTATATAGGTATATATATATATATATATATATAATGGAATATTAGCCAGCCATAACAAAGATGAAATATTGCCATTTGCAGCAACATGGATGGACCCAGAAATTATCATACTAAGTGAAGTAAGTCAGCAGAGAAAGACAAATATATGATATCACTTACATGTGGAATCTTTAAAAATGATGCAAATGAACTTATTTTCTATCCAGAAGCAGACTCAGAGGCATAGAAAACAAACTTATGGTTAATTATCAAAGGGGATAGTGGGGCAGGGGACACAGGTTAATTAGGAGTTTGGAATTAACATATACACACTACTATATATAAAATAGATAACTAACAAAAAAATACTGTACAGCACGGGGAACTATATTCAGTATTGTGTAATAAGGAGTTCCCGTCATGGGTCAGCGGTTAACGAATCCGACTAGGAACCATGAAGTTGCGGGTTCTATCCCTGACCTTGCTCAGTGGGTTAAGGATCTGGCATTGCTGTGAGCTGTGGCGTTGCAGTGAGTTGTGGTGTAGGTCACAGACGTGGCTGCGATCTGGCATTACTGTGGCTGTGACATAGGCTGGCGGCTACAGCTCTGATTAGACCCCTAGCCGGGGAATGTCCATATGCTGCAGGTGCGGCCCTAAATTAAAAAAAAAAAAAAAAGTATTGCGTAATAAGCTATAAAGGAAAAGAATCTGGAAAGGAATGTGTGTGTGTGTGTGTGTGTGTAACTGAATCAGTTTGCTGTATACCTAAAACTAACACAACATTGTAAATAAACTCTACTTCAATTTTTAAAATGGTTAAATTTTTTTAAATTATTTTCTTTGCTCTAGGAATCATTGAGTACAATAAAAATGAAAATATCAGAGCTGCTACAAGCCAAGCTCATAAAAATCATCTGACAGGAATAAAATCTGTCATATCTATCTATCTATCTATCTAGAGAGATTCAGTGTAGATCAAAATCTCTGGAAGTATTCTAAGCCTTCCCCAGAGCAGACTCAAATCCAACTTGCTTGGAGAAGAAACAGATTTATATGAGTCTTAGTCACCAGTCTTTCTCCTTTACCCTGAAAGCAAAACCTGAATATCTAATTTGTAAAATCAAGCCCTTCAGTCATTTTAAATACACTGATCTCTCAGACAGACCACAGAGCTATGGATCTGGCTCTGTGAATGCAGTCAAATCAAGGCCCTATATATTAGTTTCATCATCTATTTAAAAAAAAAGATACAGGGATATGTGCCATCCCTGACTGTTTCACAAGGCTGTTGTGAGTCTTCAATGAGACCATAAAGGTAAAGTGTTTCAAATACCCAAAACTGTTACACAGATTTTTATATTATTTTAGGAAAAAATAATTTTTTAGTATAAAGCACTAAAATAATTCATACACTTTTTCTGGATTTCTTTGGTACATCTAAAATGCATACCTCTCAAAATAAAGCAAGACTTTAATTTTTTAAGTTGTAGGCCTTTTAAATTCTGAAAGCTTCTAATCCTTACTCTATAATTGTAAAGATAAAACAAACTAGCATAGAATTCTAATAGTTTCTAATCTAAAAAATTCTGTGAGACTATGAAACAGCTCTGATACATTTCTGGAATATTCTACTTTTTATTTATTTATTTATTTATTTATTTATTTATGTCTTTTAGGGCTGCACCCATGGCATATGGAGGTTCCCAGGCTAGGGGTCTAATCAGAGCTGTAGCCACCAGCCTACACCACAGCCACAGCAACACGGGATCCAAGCCACGTCTGCGACCTACACCACAGCTCACGCCAGCGCCGGCTCCTTAACCCCCTGAGGCCAGGGATCAGACCCATGTCCTGATGGTTACTAGTCAGATTCATTTCCGTTGAGCCCTGACAGGAACTCCCTATTATCTTTCTGGAAATAAATTTTTACCTTTCTTGCATGTAAAAAAAAATGTGTACATAGATATTTGGCCATAACATACACATGAAAATGCAAAAAATATGTTTTAATCCAGTGGGGACATGGTACTCTCTTTTTCATACTTTAAGTAAAATAATTAACTACTGAATTTTTATGCTGGTGAGGTTTTAAAGGTCGTTTTACGTATTTCTGAGTAGGTTGGCATGTGGTGACGTGGAAGGATTTAAGGAGAAGATTGAGAAGAGGTGTGTGTGTGTGTGTGTTTTATTGTAAGAAGTAAAAATAGTTAAAATTATAAAAAGAATGCTTACATGAAAATAATTGTTAATATAAATTAGCCACAACTTTTTCATGCAGAGATAGGTTTCTCAAACATGTTTGTACATGCAGAACGGCATATTTCAAAAACAAAATATTTAAAATATTGGGAGGAAATATCTTCATTACTTTTCCACTTGGGTTGCAAATTTCTTAATAAACAGTATGTGACATTTATCTTGATTCCTGTGTGCTTATATGAGTGGTATGTACTGTAAATGGTTAACTAATATTATTTAATGAGGATAAAAACCAGAGATATCTAATAAACATTACTTCTCACTTCTAGCTCTCATATTATATTAAAGGCAAAGAGGTATATATGTCAATATGTGGTTACAAATTGGTCACAATATTTTTGCATTTTTGTATTTCAGTGTTTAGAAGGAATTGTTGATCACACAATTAATTACATCACCCATGCAGCAATATAATTCAACCATTAGGCTGATCAAAATAACCATGCAAATTCGGGCTCCAGTAAATTTTTTTTCACTCATATCGACCAAACATTGAAACTGTGGAGCTTCATTTGTGTTAGCTTTGTTAGAATGTTCTACCTTTCAAACTTTCTATCCCAGTTCTATGAGCATGGTGTCTCAGAAAACTTGCTGCTAAAGGGGTCTTTTATACGGAAGCAGACACAATTCTGATGTGGCATTTTGTTGAACCAAAAGGTCTTCATCCAGGTTCCAGCATTGAAACCTGGTGATTTCTAATACATGTGGAATAATTTTTGGCTTCCCCACAGCCCAAAGCTTAAATGTAATAACAGAAGATTTCCTGATAGTTGCATGGCACCCAGAAAGGGAGCCACTTTGGGTAACTTTTGCTTCAAAATCTCAGATAAAAGTTCTCTATGAAATTAATGCTAATATCCACTTGAATCATACATGGAGTTTTCAGAAATCAGGCACAGCAAGACATCTGTAACACAAGACGATGAATGCTACTTGGCAGGATTTGATATTAAATTCGTGTGTATCACTCTAATATGGATAGTGCACAGTTGGAGCCAGATAACTGCCAGCTATACAGCATGGTCAGAATAGCTAATAGCAGCATTTGATAAGTGAATACACTCAGAAAGCAACGTTTTATCTTTCTTTAATCATTTCCTTGCTGATGAGTTCTAATTTATTCCCATACTAATCTACCGCTAAATTGAAAAGTATGATTGCCAAGCTCCTTTTCAGAAATGGGAAAACTTAAAAATTTGAGCATTTATGTATTCATGCTTAAACATGTTCTTTTATTGAATTACAAATAAATATAATGTCCAGTGACAGCCTTTATAGTTATTGCATGTTTATCCTTATTTTAAATATCCTTATTTTAAAACATATTTATTCTGTGATTATGGTTATAACACAGCTACACTTGACCAGTAGTGTGCCTCTATTTGTTTTCATGAGCTAAGAACAAAATTGTCCAGCCTGTAAGATAGATACACAAAATCAGAAATAGCAGAAATAAAATTTAAAAATTACAAAAATAAAACACTTTTTGTCTCACCAGGAAAATTCTATTCTAATAACCAATGTCCATATCCAATATTATCTGTCTTACTTGAATAAGTTAAAGTCATAGTCATCTGATAAAAATAAAATAATAATAGTAATAATACTAAAACCTCATGATTATCTACATATGGTTAATGCACACATGTTGGTGTCTAACTCACCTGGATAAAAGTGATGGTCTTATTTTTTAAGGAATTTGATCCAGTTTGCATTATTCTCCTAATAGGCATAACAACTGCATTAAGGTTAACCACTAGGAAATGTGCTATAAAAGAACTATCAATATGAATGACAGAATGTCTTAGATAATACCCTCTAAAAGATATACTAGAAGTTAGAACAAATACTCTGCCATTTAATAAAATTAATAAAGAAATGGGATTTATTCCATAGCAATTTTACTTTATTGCCTTATCACTACACCTGTCAGTCATTCAAAAGAGAAGCAAGTTTGAAGTTCTGCTATAAAATAACGAGGCCAGTCTGATAAGCTCAACAAAAAAGTCAGCCTCATTAGATTATTATTATACTCCTATTGTGACTGTGGCAGAAGAGCTGATACAAATATGAAAATTGAAACTGTTAGAATAAAGTCAATTATATAGGCAGCTGAGTAATTTCACGTACCCTATAAGCCGGTCCTTCAATACACATGGTATTTCAATCAATCAATCCAATATTTCTATGCTAAATGTTGTATGGAATAATCAAGAATTGCAAGATATATTTCCTCAGTTCTATAAGCTTATACTAAAGTTGGAAAGACTAAAGTAATATATGTTCATTTAAGTACACTTAAAGGTAAACTGACAATAAGAGCAATAGCAGTTTCGAGAGCAATCGGTGTGAACTAGAGTAGTTAGTTTAATCATGAAGAAGTTAGGATTTGGATTGGTTCTTAGAGGATCACTCTACAACAGATGTGCCAATAATCAGTTGAAATTTACTTGGCAAAAGTCCAGATCAGTCTGTTAAAATTAAAATTTTGAATGTTAGTATGTGGTGCTTTTTCTTTTCCCAATTACAGATAGATTACAGTCTTAGTCTGACTCAGAGTCCCTGATTTGAGCTTTCTCTGCTTTTATCTCAAAGACTAATATAGTAGATTAAATACAAAGTCATTCTCAACCTAACAAGATAAAATTTGAACACTTATGCATGTAGGTACAGAAGAAAAGGAATCTATCAAGTAGTATGAGGCATGCACTACCATGACAAAAATTAAAACCAAATGTTCATTGTGTGACATATGTTGACATCTGAGCATAAGAGAATTGCTAAGTATTGAACTGAATGAGAATCAAGGACAGTATTACAAGCAAATAGTTGGGTGTTGTTATCATTGTTTCTTCAACAAGCATATTTTTTCAACCTCAACTGAAGTAAATATTTCCTTTTAAAATATGAATGTATCACTTGAAGTTCAAGTAACAGTAACTTGATATTCTCCAGAATGAAACTGATGATCTGGGCACAATGTTGTGGAGTCATTGGGTGGCCAAACCTCAACTATGACTGAGGGTTAAAACCTTGTAGGAAATAAACTCTGAAATATACAGCCTGACTTCTGAGGCTCCATTATCCTTAAAAACTCTTTTCAGTGAGCTTTCAACATAGGCTATATTCACTATAAACACCTAACGGTGTAATCTGCTGACAGCTTAATCTGTCTCAGTAAGAGACTGTCACCCACCCATGTTACCCAACCTCCAAACATGGGCTTGATCCTTGATTATTTCCTCTTCCTCACTTGCCATATAAATTTCTAAATCTCACCTGCTAGCTCTTCGTATTTCTTAAATGTATCAATTGTCTCTACCTCTGCTGCCACTCTCTTAGTTCAATCAGCCATCCTTTTTCACCTAGCCTATTATTATAGCCTTCTAACTGGTCTATCAGTGTTCAGCTCTGCCCTACTCCAACCCCCAATATCCATTTTCCATAGTAGATCCACCACAATCTTTTCAAAACAGAAATCAAATCCTGTTACTTCCATGACTAAAAACTCTCTAATGGTGCCTGGTAACCTGTAAGATAGATACCATATTCTTTGGTATAACTTATAAGCCTTTCCTGGTAGGCTCTCTGCATTCTTTGCCAACCTCATTTTCTACTATTTCCTTTCCACCCATCATCCTATGTTATAACCATATCAAGGAACTTGGAGTTTCACAAACACTTCCTACATATTCATACTTTCCAGCCTTTGCACAAGCTATTTTCTTTCTTTTTTTTCTTTTTGCCTTTTTTCCTTTTCTAGGGCCGCACCCGCAGCATATGGAGGTTCCCAGGCCAGGGGTCCAACCGGAGCTGCAGCCGCCAGCCGATGCCACAGCCACAGCAACGCGGGATCCGAGCCGCGTCTGCAACCTACACCACAGCTCACAGAAACACCGGATCCTTAACCCACTGAGCAAGGCCATGGATCGAACCCGCAACCTCATGGTTACTAGTCGGATTCGTTAACCACTGAGCCACGACGGGAACTCCTGCACAAGCTATTTTCTATGCTCCTAATGCCCTCGCTTTCATTTGACCTCCTACTACCACATATCTGAAAAACTCATACTCATCATTCAAAGCTTAGTTCAAAAACCACATTCTTTGTAGAATCCTCCACTGATGGAGTCATTCATTTTCTTTGTCCACTTTCTCCCACAGCATTTCATATACACTGACCCTATAGTATGCATTACATTGAATTATAAGGATATACACCTACAACCCCCATTAGTTCTTGAGTTTTTGAGGACAGAAACCGTGTCATATTCTTTTCTCTATCCCTAGTGCTTGCCAAAATGCCTAGAACCTAGTAAGCTCTCAAAAATTATATGTTGGATGACTTGTTTGACTCTATGTACAAATGGCATTTGGTAAATGTGTTACAGACAATATACCACAAATAAAACACATCTATTTTGTATATTTTTTAAAAATCATGGGCAACAATTTTAATCTTAATATTTGACCTCTATTCTAGTCTACTCTCGATGCTTTCACTCTGAAAAAAAAATGGAAAAATCAAAGTAAAGATAATATAACAGTGTTAGCCAAAGGCAAGCCATAGTTGTACCTCTAAGGAGAGTCACGTAATTTTAGAAGATATGCAAGCATCAGGAGACAACAGTACTTTGTATTTCCATATCATTCATTGAGCAGATTTTGACTGAGCACCTAATTGATTCTAGATACTGTACAAAACACTAGAGACAAAGATATGATGTAATAAAGTGCTCAAGCTCACAGTCTAATCGGGAGAAAAAAATAATGAAAATGTAATGTGATCAACTCTGTAATAGAGAAATACTCACAGGATGCTATGTGATCTCATATGTGCCTAACCCAGGGAATGTTAAGGAAGGCTTTCCAGGAATATGTACAAGTTACTCAGGCAAAAAAGAAGAATGGATAATCCAGGCAAAAGAGTTCACAAAAAGGCATGTATGAAAGGCATGAGTGAAAGCGTGGCTTATTTGAAGAACTGCACACAATATATGCATGTTTCAATACATCTAAGAACATAAGGAACACAAGGGCAAAAAAATTTTTTTAAAAATAGGCATGGTCCAGTTCAATGATCAATTTAGGTCACAGTAAGGTATTTTCCTGACGACTGTGATGGGGGTAGGGAATTGGTGAGTATAACTGAAGAATTTTAAATAGAAGAGTGTCATGGTCAGATCTTCATTTTAGAAATGTCACTGGTTATTATGTGCAGAATGGATGGGAGTGGAAGAAATAGTTGATGAGACTGGAGACAGAAACAACAATTATAATCAAGGCAAAATATATCATGGCCTGAACTGATTTGCTAGTAATGGAGGTAAAAAAGATATATGAAACATAGAATTGACTGGTCTGATAGGATGTGTATGTTAAAGAAAAAAGAGTGATCTAGAATAAAGTTTTAGATCTCATATTTGGGTGTTTAGTTTACAAACTTGGGTACCTGGTATTCCATTCACTAAGACTGGGGATAAGAAAAGAACAGCAGATCAGATTTGGAGACAGTGTGGGCCCTATTAAGTATGAAGGACCTGTGTGTCATAAGGGTGGAGATATATATATATATATATCCACATATATATATATATATGGATATATATATATATATATCCATATATATATATAGATATAGTAGACAGTTTAATACATAGAATACATAGCAGACAGTTGAATATATAGTAGACAGTTTAATATATAGAATACATAGCAGACAGTTGAATACATGGCAGCTTAGGAAAAAGGTCTTGGCTGTAAATATTAATTTGGGAGACATCTCCATAGAGATGGGAGTTAAAACAATTGGATAAATAACTATCAAATCTTTGCTTTTAGCCAACGATTTTCTTCTGGGCTCAAGACTCAAAATAAGCCAATTTTCAGTGGACTAGTTGGGGAGAAGGCAGACTGTCATAGATTGAGAAGAAAGTGGGTAGTAAAGAAATGAAAGTAGTGTGTTCCACACTTTTAAGAAGATTGAGTGTGAAGAGCTCAAGAAATTGTGTTATTCTTGGAGAAACTTAGGACCAAAGAGTTGATGATAGGGGGTGGAATTCAGAAGGAATGACATATTTTCTTTTTTTTAGTACATATTTTCCACTGAAACTAGAGATAAGCAGATAAGGATGCATCAGATAAAAATAATTTTGTCCGTGGGGATTCAGAAAGTCAAGGGCATGTTTATAATTGCACTTTACAAAGATCACTATAACAACATTTGAAAATTAAAATTGGAGGTAAATTATTTCATAAATGTATGTATTCCTAAAAGCTGGAGAAAAATAAAACAGGATTTTAGCACTTAAAGGAAGAAAGACAGTATGCCCAATACCTTCCTACAAACCCACACTAGCAATGAGACTGAATATAACCATAGGTTATGTTGAACCTGTGGTTGAAACTGAGCAGAATACAAGATCAATATACGCAAATCAATTGTATTTCAATACATTAGCAATGAGCCATCCTAAAATGAAATTTAAAAAATAATTCCATTTACAATAGCATAAAAATGAATAAAATACTTAGGAACAAATTTAACAAAAGAAACACAAAACTACAAACTGTTGTTGAAATAAAGTAAAGAAGGCCATAATAATTGGAAAGAAATCCCATATTCATGGACTGGAACTTAAGATGGCAATACTCCCCAAATTGATACACAGATTCTTTTCAAGATTTATCAAAATTTCACTTACCTTTTTTTGCAGAAAGTGTCATTCTGACCCTAAAATGCGAAATATGAAATATGAAAATGCAGGGGAACCAGAATAGCCAAAATAATAGTGAAAAAGAAGAACAAAGTTAGAGTACTCACACTTCCCAACAAAGCTACTGTGTAATCATGATGATGAGGTATTGCCAAAAGGATAGACATATAGATCACTGGAATAGACTGAGAGTTCAGAGATAAACCCTCTCTTTTCAGTCAATTGATTTTTGATAAAAGTACCAATATAATTCAATGAGAGAAAGAACAGGCTTCTCAAAAATTGTGCTGGGACAACTGGATGTTCATATGCCAAAGAATGGAATTAGACAACTATCACAAAGGCCTAAACGTAAGAGCTAGAACTATACAACTCTTAGAAGAAGAAACAGTTTTGGTTTAAGCAATGGCTTATTAGATATGACACCAAAAGCACAACTGATGAAAGAAAAAACAATAGGTAAATTGGAAATCACCAAAATATAAACCTTTGTGCTTCAAAGGACATCATTAAGAAAATTTAAAAAATAAAAAAAAAAAGAGTTCCTGTCATGGCTCAGCGCAAATGAATCTAACTAGCATTCATGAGGACGCAGATTCGATTCCTAGCCTCACTCAGTAGGTTAAGGTTCCAGCAGTGCTGTGAACTGTGGTGTAGGTTGCAGACCGCAGCTCGGATCTGGTATTGCTCTGGCTGTGGTGTAGGCCAGCGCCTACAGCTCTGATTCGAATCCTAGCCTGGGAACCTCCATATGCCGCAGGTGTGGCCCTAAAAAAGACAAAAAAAAGTTAAAAAAAAGCCCAAAATTTTAGTAAATCGTATATCTGATAAGGGGCTTGTATCTAGAATATATAGAGATCCTACAACTCAAAAACAAAAAGTTAAGTAACATAATTAAAAATTTGGGAGTTCCCTTCGTGGCTCAGTGGTTAACGAATTCGACTAAGAACCATGAGGGTGTGGGTTCGATCCCTGGCCTTGCTCAGTGGGTTAAGGATCCAGCGTTGCCGTGAGCTGTGGTGTAGGTCGCAGATGCGGCTCGGATCCCACGTTGCTGTGGCTGTGGCGGAGGCCGGCAGCTACAGCTCCTGTTAGACCCCTAGCCTGGGAACCTCCGTATGCCGTGGGTGCGGCTCTACATAAAGGCAAAAAGACAAAAAAAAAAAAAAATTGGCAAAGTATCCGAGTAGACATTTCTCTAAAGAATATATGCAAATGGATAGTAAGTCCATGAAAAGATGCTCAATGTCATTAGCCATCAGGGAAACACAAAATGGGATTCTGCTTCAGATCCACTAAGATGACTATGGTCAAAAAGACAGTCAATAAATGTTAGCAAGGATATGGAGAAATTGGGACCCTCTTACACCCCTGTCAGGGATGTAAAATTGTGCAACCAGTATGGCAAAAAGTCTGGCAGGTCCTCAAAAAGGTTAAACATAGAGTCACCCTATGACTCACAATTCCAGGTATTTACTCAAAAGAATTGAAAACATATGTCCAATCAAAATCTTGCACATGAATGTTTATAGCAGCCTTATACATAATAGCCAAAAAGTAGATCAACTCAAAATATCCATCAATTAAAGAATGGACAAACAGGAGTTCCTGTTGTGACTCAGTGGTAACGAACCCAACTAGTATCCATGAGGATGCAGGTTCGATTCCTGGCCTCGCTTAGTGGGGTAAGGATCCAGCATTGCCATGAGCTGTGGTATAGGACACAGACACAGCTTGGATCTGGTGTGGTTGTGGCTGTGGCCAGCAGCTGCAGCTCCGTTTCTACTCCTAACCTGGGGACTTCCATATGCCATGGGTGCAGCCCTAAAAAAAAAAAGAAAAGAAAAGAATAGTTACAATAATATGGTATGTACATAGAATGGAATATTAGTTGGTTAAAAAATGGAATACTTATACATGCTACAACATGGATGATCTTTGAAAACACTGTGGTCGTTGAAAAAAGCTAGTAACGAAGGGTTATATATTGTATGATTCCATTCGTATGAGATACCTAAAACAAGCAAACCCATGCAGTCAGAAAGTAGATTAATGGTTGCCTAAGGCTGGGGTGGAAGAGCGTTTTGGGGGAAATAATGAATGACTGCTAGTAAGTACAGAGTTTCTTTTGGGGAGTGATGAAAACGTTCTAAAATTATGGTCATAGTTGCACAATTCTGTGAATATACTAAAAAAATGAGCTGTATACTTTAAATGAGTAGGTTTTATGGTATGTGAAATATATCTCAATAAAACTTTTAAAAAAGTGAGTAAGTATAAATGCTTAGGATTCTCTTACAGTACTGTTGTGCTTTTCATTTTTAAAATCTTTCATGCATGTACTCCCAGTTAATCATTTATCATCCTTTGGAGACAGAGACTAGACTATTCACTTACCTGTCATCCTTTTCCCCCAAACTATAATATCTGTGTCTTATCTCTGTGTCCAGATGCTTGACACATAGAAGGTGTTTGATAAAAAATTATGGCATAAATAACTGAAGAAGTTGTATTCCTATATTAAAGATTTTCTCTTGGACAGACCCAATTGAAAAGATACACTTTGCCAGGCATTGTGCTCAGCACTTTTATATGCATTTTCGCCTTTAATGGTCATAACAGAAACTTATGGGGCAGATATTATTACTTGTCCCGTTTTAAAAGGAGGAAATTGAGGCTCCAAGTGGTTAAATGCAGATCTGGTAATCAAACCCAGGTAGTAGATGTGATCACTGAAGGAGAACACATGGACAGAAAAAGGGAGTAATGATAGAAACTTGCCCTTGATCCTCAGATTCATCCCACTAAATTTTGTGTTCTCTTGCTCATCACTGATTCATGAAGTGATGTCTTTAAAATGGGAGGCAATACATGAATAGCAATTATATTTTCTCATCTAAATGAGGACATGTAGTCTAAAACTTTTTTTTTTTAATCTGCTGTAAAACAAACAAGCAAACCAAGAAAAAACAAGGACTATAGCCCAGGAGACAGGCTCTCAGGTATCTCTGCGGAACTGCTCCCAAGATTTAGGGGAAGAGCCAGGATATATATGAAAAATCTTTGTCGGGGAAATGTGTAGTCAAGCCCGTATCTTGGTAAAAGATTACTACTAATAATACCCAAAAAACCCCCAGCTATCTGAAGTTAAGGATTTTAGTGCTTTTGTATATATGGGAAGATGCAAGAATCTAGGGTCATTGAAATTCTTCCTTAGATATGCATCTTAACTATCTAGGGGCTTGTATATCCAAAACACAGAATGCTTCCTGTTTTTCCATCCCGAATTCCCCTCAGGGCACACAAGTCAGTGGGCAACCGCAGTGGGTTGCAACTTAATCCTTGTAGAACTGGAATGGCAGGCATAATCTTTTGTTTATGCTGTGTATTTATTTTCTGTATTTCTTGCATAAGTATGGCCTCGTATTTAAGTAATACATTTAGCAAATTTCCTGTATTGAAAAAAAGTTACATGGACTCAGTGTTGTCCCTATAAATGTAAGACATATGGTCTATTAGGTTAGGTGTAGTGCTAATGGAGGAAAGTGTGAGTAACATGAGTCACATTTTCTCAGAATTTAAATTACTCAACCTTTGTAAAATGTGTACCATTGCAGATGCATTCACTCTTTCTGGTCTACAGTACCTCAGGGTAATACTCTGTGGTACTAAATAGAATCCAAAGAAGGTGACTGCACTTTAATGTAGCTTCTAACACATTCATACAAATGTGTGTTTGTGTATGTGTGCATGTATGTGTATATGTTACTTAGATCAAAAGTAAAAAAAAATTTTCACTCAAAACTTTAAAATATTTAATTTCATTAGACTTCTGTGCTTCTGGCTAGAGAGAATTTAAACATAGCTCAGGAGAAGGCTAATTAACATGAATTTTTAAAGGAGATTAAGACTTTTATTATGCTAGTTTCAAAGGCCCTTTTTAAAGATTATATTGTGTTTAAAGACTTGATCTGTTTTGTCTTCTCAGTGAGTTGTATATATATATATATGTATGTACTTTCTATATATTTATTTTTCTATATACCTATATATTTATGGATGTGTTTTTTTTTTCAGTCATGGTATGAAACTTTTCTCTGAGTTTCATAGGCCAGTCTAGCACATTAAAAATTCACAGCTGATCCAAAAGAGCCACAAAGGGGACCAGAGTCACTATTTTTGGTGGACAAGGCTATTATTTCAGGCAGAATCAGGAAAAGAAATAGTTCCTTTCTGATATTTGAGTAATCCCAGTGTAAGGGGTTGAAAAGTATTTACCTCTTTCTCTTTCTTCCATTTCTTTGACTTACTTATTCCCTGGATGGGTGACCACTATTCACCAGATCTTAAGTACCCAATGCTTAATTATTTGTAGTACTGATCAAGAAGTGAGACAATGGAGTTCCCATTATGGCTCAGCGGGTTAAGGATCCGGCATTGCTGCAAGCTGCGGGTGCAGGTCATAGATGTGGCTTGGATCTGGTGTTGCCATGGCTGTGGTGTAGGCCAACAGCTGCAGCTCCGATTTGACCCCGGCCCAGGAACTTCCATATACCACAGGTGCAGCCATAAAAAAGAAGTGGGACAAAGGGAAATATGGATATATTAAATCTCTAAGCAAAAAATTAATCAAATTTCCTTTCAGAATATTTTCCTTCTACCAACTTTTTAGTAGCTGCTAATGAAAACCAAATTGCCGAATTTGAGTATCAAGTTTTATTTTTCATTCTTATTCTCCTTAGGAGGGCACAAAGGTACCAATAGGCAGGTAATAAGAAAGAGAAGTAACGTATCTTAGATATAAAGTACACTGGTTCTTATTGAGAGCCTAATATGCCTTATTTATTGTTAAGTTATTCCTCATCTGGGCTTGGTGTTATTTCAAGATAGATATTAAGAGATCATTAAAGTATAAAGTCACAGCAAAGGGATTACAGACTCCAAACAGGAAGTAACCGATGTTTAAACTTTGGTTCTTAGCATAAAATGCACTCAGTAGTGTTCATTAGATATTAGATATTCATTTATCCATTCAAAAAAAAAATTACTGAATACCTACTATGTGCTTGGAACTGTTCTACACTCTGGGGACACAGTGGTATTTGAGAACAAGTCTTATCCTCATTGAGCTTACATTACAGAAGGGAGAGGAGATTGACAATAAACAAATAAGTAAATAAATAAGATAATTTTAGATTGTGATAAATTCTATAAGTGCGGTAAATCGAGTGATAAAGTGGTAAAGTTAAAGACGACTTTTTGAAGAGGTGATATTCAAATTGAGACAGAAAGTTGAGAAAAACCCTTCCATACAAAAAGTCAGGGAAAGAACTTTCTAAGCAGATAGAAGAACAAATACAAAAACCCCAAGGGAAAAACAGGCTTAATGTGCTCAAAAAAAAAGGAAATTCACCATGGTTGAAATGCTGGTGAGGTAGGCAGATCATAACGGGCTTTGTAGGAGTTCCCGTCATGGCTCACTGGTTAACGAATCTGACTAAGAACCATGAGGTTGCGGGTTTGATCCCTGGCCTTGCTCAGTGGGTTAAGGATCCGGCTTTGCCGTGAGCTGTGGTGTAGGTTGCAGACGCGGCTCAGATCCCGTGTTGCTGTGGCTGTGGCGAAGGCCGGCAGCTACAGCCCCTGTTAGACCACTAGCCTGGGATCCTCCATATGCCGCGGGTGTGGCCCTAGATAAGGCAAAAAGACCAAAAAAAAAAAAAAGGCTTTGTAGGATATGGTAAGACGTGATTTTGGTATCAGTTCAGTGGAAAGTCACACTGGAAGACTTTCTCTATGGGAATGATTCTGAATGCTCTGCAGAGAATGGTTTGGAGGGGTCCACAACTGGAAGAAGGGAGCGCTAATGATGTCTTGAACTAGGGTGGTGACAGTGGAGATAAAGAGAAGTGATCTATTTCACAAGTAGAACAAATGAAACTTACTGATAGAATGTATATGGGGTATGAGGAAAGGAGAAGAACCAAGGATGAGTTCAAGGATTTGATCTGAGCAACTGGGTGGATGAAGAATACTGGAGGAGAAGTAGGGTGTATTTGGGTGGAGAATGAATCAAATTTTTTAGTTTTGACATGGTTAGTTGTAGATGCCTATTAAACTTTCAGATGGAGGTTGTGTAGGCAGTTGGATATATGAATTTGGATCTCAGGGGACAAGTACAGACTAGAGATATAAATTTGATAGTCATCAGGATATGAGTGCTATTTAAAGTCATTTGCCGGACTTATAGACAGAGTATAGATACAGAGGAAAAGAGAAGTTGGTAACAAGCCCTCAGGTGTTCCAATATTTAAAGTTCAGGTAGCAAAGAAGAAGCTGGTCCAGCAAAAGTATCTGGACTAGATCACATAGAGCAATAGGAGAAAACTAGGAGAGTGTGGTATTAAGGAAATAAAGAGAGAAAAGAAAGTATTTCAAGAATCGAGGAATGATCTACTATATTTAATGCTACTGGGAGATAAGGTCAGATGAAGACAAATGACATTGCATTGGGCAACATGACATGGTTGGTTGGTAACCTTGACAAGCGCTGTTTCAGCAGTGGTGGAGACATAAGCAAGACTGACATGGACTGAAAAGAAAAGTGAAAGAGAGATTAGGGAATGGTTACAATGAGGGTGACAACCTTTTCTGGAGATGTTTTACAGTGAAGCATAAAAATGAGGCAGCAGCTGGAGGATAACGTGGAGTTAAGACTGAGTTTTCTGTAATGCAAATCTGCATGTTAATAGAAATGAGCCAGGTGAGAGGGAAAAAAGTAATATTATAGGATAGAATGCTAATAATTGCATGAAAAAAGGCCATGAGAGGGCAAGAAGAGGGATCCTGAGCACATTTGGAAGAGTAGATCTTTGATACAAGAAACACTTTATAATAGAGTATTTGGATACATATGCAAGTAGGTTGGTAAATTTGGTGGTGGGAAAATGAAATCCTTCTCTTCTGACAGTTTCTATTTCTTTGTAAAATAAGATCTGAGGTCATTAACTGAGAATAAATAACATGGAGGAGAAGTTGGAGATTTGTGGAGAGAGGATGGTAAAATAGTTGTCTCAGAGAATAGGAGAATTAATTAGGGAATTGTAGGATTGCCAGGCAGTCAGGCAGTGCTGTTGGGCCCTTGGGAGATTTTTTTTTTTTTTTTTTTGCTTTTTAGGGCCTCACTGTGGCATATGGAGGTTCTCAGGCTAGGGGTCAAATCGGAGCTACAGCTGCCGGCCTATGCCACAGCCACAGCAACGCCAGATCCAAGATGCATCTCAGTGCAACCTACACCACAGCTCACAGCAACGCTGGATCCCCAACCCACTGAGTGAGGCCAGGTATCAAACCTGTATCCTAGTGGATACAAGTTGGATTCACTTCTGCTATGCCACAACTGGAACTCCTGGACATTTTTTTTTATCATTTGTTTTAAATCTGAAATTGATTTGAGAAAGTCAAAGCAAGCCTTCCATTGGTGCAGTCTACTCCTGGTTCCAGCTATTGCTGCCCTAGAAAGAGCCTTGATCTATAATAATTGGAAAAACTTCATTGGCATTGGAGTCGAGAATGAATAGGACAACTGCTTTGCCTCTGACCCTGAATACCTGAGGCACCCAGTCAGGCTGTCCCAGATAGATTAGATGGACCTATATATTTTCCTACACACAAATTTCACTCTTTGGAATGTCATCAAAGAGTTCCAGAAACTTCTCTTTATTCCTTTAATTTTCTCAACCTTCAGGTGATGTTTTGCTCTTTGATCATAGATTTAAATGCTGACTTTCCTATATTTATCACATCCTAATGGTTCCTTCCATATGGCTTTTTTTTTTTTTTTGTCCTTTGAAACTGTCAAAGTGGACCATAGCTTAATGCTTTACTGAATACATCTGTTCCACACTCTCATGGGGCCAACCTCCCTGTGGATACTGAACAATGGAATCAATTATTGTGCCTATGTAATACCAAAAGATATTTCAAGGTTTTTGGAAATAAGATATGGAAGAGGAATTTATTTTGATGGAAAAAGTAGATGCCACATTGACTTAATTGCTGAAAAACATGTGGAGGCTCATCTTTGAGTCCAACAACAGTGACTTCAAGGTAGGGTGATCAGATAGTTCAACTTTCTGCTGGTTGTTCCAATGTAAACATGAATAGTTACCCCTGTCACTCCCTCATAAACGTTCTGGTTTGAGTGACAAATTATATAGTCAGTCTACCTCAAGAGGGTGTTGGAATCACTGATTCTGGAGAAAATTTTCAGAGCTGGCTGGTATTTTTTCTAGACCCCCTGTGCTCATAAGGGTCGGGTGCCACATTGTGATCACCACAACCATCACCACTACCCCTAGAACCTAAATTAAAAAAAAAAAATCAAACCATGTCAATCTGGCCCTGCTGTTTATAATTTTCTACTCCTTAGGTTCTACCTATCTAGTTGAAAAGCTACATCTATCTAGTTGAATCAAAGGCTAGATGTGGCTTAATGAGTTTAAACTAGGCCAAAAATAGACAAGCGGGAAGTATACAGCATCCCTCTATATACTGAGACTGACCTACTGCTTCCTATGGGATCCTTCTTCCCAAATATATCCATACTGCTTAAGCTAGAAAATCTGGTTTGTGGCCCCCAAATCCAAATTTTAGATAAGTCTCTTTTGATTTCATCAGACTGCTACTCTCTCTGGCCTGCTAGAGACAAAGGTCTGAACCAGTGTAAGTCCCATGGAAGTAAAGGTAGCCCCTTTAAGAACTGATGTACAGAAGAGTCAGGAACCTGTGATTCTGCCTACTATGACATCAGGGAGCAATGATACAAGGGACTGGCTATAAACACAGGTGAAACTTTCTTGCCAAGCTTCACTGAAATCATACTTTCAAGAGTCATGGTTTTCTTTTTTTGTTTTGTTGTTGTTGTTGTTTTTATTCTAAAGAAGATTGCAAAAACAAATCAGAAAAGGAAAGCCCAAAGGCAAAAGAAAGAAAATTAAACAACGGAGGAAAAATATTGGGTCTGTCTCATTCTTCCTATTTATATCTGTTTGTCTTCCCCGTAAGATATCTAACCTTTATCTCCTCAATCCAAGGTTCCCCACCCTCTAGGGGTCATTAGGGATAGACATGAACTGAAACATATGGATGAGCCATGGTATATATTTTATTCAACTTAATCTTTTTTTTTTGAAGAAAATATAGCTTTATTGCTTTGCTAGGCAAAGGGGGCCACTGCATGCTAATACCTTAAAGACTGTGCCCCCCTTGGGAGATATTAGGAGGCGCTTTTATACTTTGGGGAGTGGAAAATAGGGTCACAGATAAGGATCAGGGTAGAGGCAAGCTTGCATTGTCTTTCAAAGCTGGTGGTTAGTGGCCCCAGGACTGGTTCTGGTGGTCCTCCTTCTTCCCAGAATGAAGAATGTTTCATCAAGTAGCACTTCCATATGTTGTGTGGTTTAGTTCTATTTGTGTGATCATTTAGTTACTCTCCATTCTCCTGGAAATTTACCACTGTATCCTGGAATAGTAAGGTTCAGGTTCTCTGTGCCTCCACGCAGAAGGAATTCAGCGAGAGACAAAGTGATAGGCAAAAAATAGATTTATTAAGATAGGATGCTCGTGAGAGGTGCAAGCAGGCAGGCAAGGAGGCTCTGCCCAGCTTAATCTTTTTAATCAGAAAGTGCAATGGATTGTTTTATACTCTGCATCAAATTTCTCCATGTCAAAATATTTCAATCAAAGTACTTATGTAAAATTATCCTTTATTTCAATGACTCCATCAAAATGGCCACGTCACAATGTTATGTATCCATTCATAACCAGTATGAGTTATAAGAATAGGCTCTTTATAGATCTGGCCTAGATCCACTTACATGCCTCATGTCTATGTTAAAATGCCAATTTCTCGCTTCAAAGTCCATATCATTAAAATTTACTCTTTGCTTATGCACTTACTTAAAGTATGGTCTTTAAGAACAAAGTCTTTATCAATTGATTTGAACATATTAGCTTATCTCCAAAACTCACTGTTTAATGCTGAAGCTCTCTATATTCAGCCTCAGTATTCTATGTCTAAGTCACTTTTTGTCAACTGTGTTTACTCTGGGGATATGTGTTTTTCACACTATGACAATAGGAAGAATTAATATTTATATTTAATTCTTTTGGCTGGAAGGTACACTTACTGCTTAGAGTAGCCGCTGAAATGAATCTTCCATTTGCATTTCCCCTTCAGTAAGCCATTCCACATCAGAAAGAGAGAGAGAGAGAGAAATATAAATAGGTGATAGAAATAGAGAAAGACTGGATAAGCTACTCCTATAATTCGTAAACACTTGCCTTTTAGTAATACCTTTGTTTATTTGTCTTTTTTTATGAACAGACCTGGGGATATTTTGACATTTACATATTTAGCATGTGGTATCAATATGGGCCATTGTATTTCAAATGTCCTTAAAACCATGGCTAAACCTTTTCTCTCTCCCTTAAAAAAAACCTATGTGCAGAATCCCTGGCGCTCATGCTTTCACAGTGTCCTTCCTAGAAGTCCTGTATCACCACCACAACTGTTCTCTGGAAGAAATTACAAGTAAGCAATCCCTTAAAAGGAAAGTTAAGCTTGTAAATACTGAAAATGAGAGCAGGATCTCATTTGGAAAGAATTTTAGTAGAAAGTTTTATGTATTTATATTTTCAATAGGATGTGGGGTTGCAGAGAGGGAGGGGCATAGTCAGAGATAGTAATGTTTCTAATTATGAATATATACATAGTTGTGTTTATTCCAAAATAGAAGATAACTCTTTAACACATTACCTGAGGAAAAAACTGACCTAAATTAATCTGTAAGAGTTTTAAAATTGTATTTCCTTAATTTATCTAGGTATCATAGTAAGTTCTCAGACATTCTTAGAACATAGAAAATATTCCCTAACAAAAAGCCTAGTTTTAGTGAGGAGTAGAATAAAAGGAGAATGATTTTCTTTGTTTTATGAATATGCCATTATTTTAGCCTATCTACTGCATTGATCTAATGTGTTTTCTGGATGATTTCACTTATTTGCTTCCTAGAGAATATAGTGTGAGTGTTTGATATTTTTAAAATATCCTCTAAAATATTTCATGTTTATTTTTTCATTTAAAATAGCATGACTCATGAGCCCAAAGAAGACAGTGCTTACATCTATCCATCTTATAACTGGGATGGTTCTCTGGGAACAGCGAAACCTGAAGGAAGTTACGGAGACAAGTATTTTTCGACCATGCACATGAAGCCACTTTTCGTATGTATCATGCATTTCAATTTCTTTTTTTTTTTCTGTCTTTTTGCCTTACCTAGGGCCGCACCTGCGGCATATGGAGGTTCCCAGGCTAGGGGTCTAACAGGAGCTGTAGCTGCCAGCCTTCGCCACAGCCACAGCAATGCAGGATTCGAGCCGCGTCTGCAACCTACACCACAGCCCACGGCAACGCCGGATCCTTAACCCACTGAGCAAGGCCAGGGATTGAACCCGCAACCTCATGGTTCCTAGTCGGATTCATTAACCACTGAGCCACGACGGGAACTCCTTCAATTTCTATACATTGTTATCATCACCATAATTCAAGTAAAGGTAATACAATGAATATTAAAACTTTGCTATAGCAAAATGATTATACAGAATCAGCTGAGATAAACACATGAAAAGTTTAACTTATAAGACTCACTAACACTACTATTTCACTTTCTAAAATGGGATTAGGAAATCAGATGAGTCAAAGGTATAGTGTATATAATACTTAATATATATTAATGTGCTATAGGCGTTCTCATTGTGGCTCAGCAGGTTACAAACTTGGACTAGTGTGGAGTAGTAAGCATGTGGATATGGGTTTGATACCTGGCCTCGCTCAGTGGGTTAAAGGATCCGGTGTTGCCGTGAGCTGTGGTGTAGGTCACAGACGTGGCTCAGATCTGGTGTTGCTGTGGCTATGGCGTAGGCCGACAGCTGCATCTGTGATTGGTCCCCTAGCCTGGGAACCTCCATATGCTGTAGGTGCGCCCCTAAAAAAGTTAAAAAAAAATGGTGCTCTCTGTGTGTGTATGTGTGTGTGTGTTTATTTTGCTTTGTTTGGTCACATCCACAGCATGCAGAAGTTCCTGAGCCAGGGATCAAACCTGCACCACAGCTGTAACCAGAGCCACAGCCATGACAGCACTGGATCCTTAACCCACCGAGCCACGAGGCCACTCCTATATGTGTTCTCAATTACATATATAACTTAAGAAAGGAAATTTGAGATCAAAGGAAGACTGGTTAAATGCCATGAGACTAACTCAGAGGTTGGACTGGTCATATGATAATCATTAAATTATCATAATTTAACAAGGTAACTGCTATTTTGTGTGTTAGTGTACTTAATACATTAAATAACACATTGCTCAAGATAATGGTGAATACTAGCTAACTGGTGATCTCTAGTTGGGGGTACAGTTTAGCTTGACTTAGAATAACAAACAAAGAGCTTTACTTGCTTTAGGGTTGTTTCTCTCAGTGCACTCAGGTAGGGAAACTAACTCATAGCCCCACTCATTGCTGAATATAATCTCGAGCCTGTATGTCCAGGGAACCTAACCAGAGCACAGGTGAAGCTACAGAGCCCATCCAACAGCCCTGCTTAGAGTTGTACTTGAACAGAGAGCAGAACTTCCGTCTTTCTCCATTTGAAGAGAAAAACTGGTGGTCTCCACCTGACCAGGGAATTCAGTACAAACAACAAGCCATACAAGTCCTTGCTGCCCTGCCAGGGAGGGAAGCTAATTCACAGCCCCATCTGCTACTGAATATAGTACCCAGTCCCAACCATCTAGTAAGCCTGACCAGAGAATCCAGGAAACTACAGCACCATCTATAACAGCCTCACTTGGGTAGGGAAACAAGGCCAATATCCCTGATGAATACAGACGCAAAAATTCTCAATAAATTACTAGCAAATTAAATTCAGCAGCATATTAAAGGATTGGTCACCATGATCAACTGAATTTATCCCTGGGATGCAAGGATGTTTCCACATATATAAATAAATCATTGTGATATACGCCATCAATAGAACAAAAGAATCATAAAATCATCTCAATAGATGCAGATAAAACATTTGACCAAATTCAACATCCATAAATGGTAAAAATAAAAAAAATGCACTTAACAAATTTGGTGTGGATGAAACACATCTCAACATTATAAAGGCTATATATAACAAGCCCATAGATAATATCATACTCAATGGTGAAATGTTGAAAGCACTTCCTCTAAGATCAGGAACAAGACAAGCGCCCACTCTCACCACTCCTGTTCAGCATAGTACCGGAAGCCCTATCCAGACCAATCCAGCAGGAAAGAGAAATAAGAGCCCTTAAGCAGGAAAATGAAGTAAGAGGCATCCAAATTAGAAAGGAAGAAGTAAAATTGCCTCTTTTTGCAGATGACATAATTTTATGCTTAGAAAACCCCAAATGGTCAACAAAAAAATGTTAAAACTAATCAACCAGTTCAGTAAAGTTGCTGGATACAAATTTTTTTTTTTTGGTCTTTTTGCCTTTTATCTAGAGCCGCACCTGCGGCATCTGGAGGTTCCCAGGCTAGGGGTCTAACAGGAGCTGTAGCCACCGGCCTTCGCCACAGCCACAGCAACGTGGGATCCGAGCCACATCTGCAACCTGCACCACAGCTCACGGCAACGCCGGATCGTTAACCCACTGAGCAAGGCCAGGGATTGAATCCGCAACCTCACGGTTCTTAGTCGGATTCGTTAACCACTGAGCCACGACGGGAACTCCTGGATACAAAATTAACATACAAAAATTAGTAGTGCTTCTATATACTAATAACAGATATTTTTGAGAAGAAGTAAATAAGCTGATCCCATTCATAATAGCATCAAAAATAATAAAATACTTAGGAATAAATTTAACCAAGGACATGAAAGATCTCTAAAAATTGTAAGACACTGATGAAAGAAATTAAAGAAAACTCAAATAAATTTGAAGGTATCCCTTGTTCAAGGATTGAAAGAATTAATATTATTAAAATACCCATACCACTAAAAGCCATATATAGATTCAGTGCCACACCTATCAAGAGTCCAATGGCACTTTTTTTTTTTACAGAATACATGCAACACTCTTAAATTTATATGGAACTACTACTAAAAGACCCTGAATAATCAAAGAAATCCTGAGAAAGTAGAACAAAGCAGGAGACATCACACTTCCTAATTTCAATCTACACTAAAAAGTTGGGAGTTCCCTTCATGTCTCAGGGGTTAATGAATCCGACTAGGATCCATGAGGATGTGAGTTTGATCCCTGGCCTCGCTCAGTTGGTTGGGGATCCAGCATTGATGTGAGCTGTGGTGTAGTTTGCAGATGAGGCTCAGATCCCGCATTGCTGTAGTTGTGGCATAGGCCAGCGACTACAGCTCTGATTTGACTCCTAGCCTGGGAACTTCCATATGCCACAGGTGCGGCCCCAAAAAGCAAAAGTTATAGTAGTGAAAACAAACACTGACATTGTCATAAAAACAGATGTATATACCAATGGCGCTGAACCAAATCCCCAGAAACAAACCATAAGCATATAAGGTCAACTAATATTTGACAAGATCCAAGAATGCTCAATGGAGAAAAGACAGTCTCTTCAATAAATGGTGATTGGAAAATGGATATTCACATGTAATAGAATGGAACTTGACCCCTCTTTTACACCACTCACAAAAATTAACTCAAAAAGGGTTAAAGACTTACATGTAAGACCTGAAACCATGAAACTTATAGAAGAAAGCATAGGAACAAAGCTTTTTTATTTCAAAAGATATTTTTTTTATTATATAAGTTTCAGGTGTAAGGAACAAAGCTTCTTGACGTGAGTCTTGGTTAAGTATTTTTTGGAAACTCACACCTAAAGCATAAGCCAAACAATAAAAAATGAACAAATGGGATCACATCAAACTAAAAAGCTTCTGTAAAGCAAAAGAAACCACCAGCAAAATAAAAAGACAGCCTACAGAATGGGAAAAATATTTTCAAACCATATATCTGATAAGGGGTTAATATTCAAAATATATAAAGAACTCATACAATTCAATAGCAAAATAGTAATAATCCAATAAAAATGAGCAAAGGACCTGAATAAATATTTTTCCAAAGAAGATATACAAATGGCCAATGGGTACAGAAAAAGATGCTCAACATCACTATTCATTAGGGAAATGCAAATCAAAACTACAATGAGATATCACCTCACACTTATTAGAATGGCCATCATTAGAAAAACAAGCAAGGAGTTCAGTGGTGGCACAGCAGTTAAGGATCCAGCATTGTCTCTGCTGTGGCTCAGGTTCAACCTCCGGCCTGGGAACCACGCATACCATGGATGCAGCTAAAAAAAAAAGAAAAAGAAAAAGAAAAAAAAAGAAAGAAAGAAGGAAAAAAAGACAAGCTATAACAAATGCTGGCATGGATGTGAAGAATAGGGAACTCTTGTGCACCATTGGTGGGATTGTAAATTGGTACAACCTCCATAGAAAACAGTTTGGAGGTTTTTCAGAAAGTTAAAAACACGGAGTTCCTATTTTGGCTCAGCAGGTTAAGAACCTGACAGAGTGTCCGTGAAGATGTGGATTTGATCCTTGGCCTTGTTCAGTGGGTTAAGGATCCGGCATTGCCACAAGCTGTGGTATAGGCCACAGATGTGGCTCAGATCCCACATTGCTATGGCTGTGGCATAGGCCAGCAGCTGCAGCTCTGATTCCACCCCTAGCCTAGGAACTTCCATATGCCATACATGTGGCCCTAAAAAGAAAAAGAAAAAAAAAGTTAAAAACAGGACTACTGGGAGTTCCCGATGTGGCTCAGCAGATTACAAACCTGACTAGTATCCATGAGGGTGCAGTTCAATTCCTGGCCTTGCTAAGTGGGTTAAGTATCTGGCATCGCCATGAGTTGTTGTGTAGGTGGCAGACATGACCCGGATCCTGCATTGCTGTGGCTGTGGTATAGGCTGGCAGCTGCAGCTCCTATTCAACCCCTAGCCTGGAACCTTTCACATGCCGCAGGTGCAGCCCTAAAAAACAAAAACAACAACAACAAAACAGAACTACCATATGATCTGGAAATTTCACTTCTGAAAATATGTCGAAAGGAAATTAAAACATTATTTCAAAAAGATATCCTCACCTTCATGTTCATAGCAGCATCGTTTACAATGGCCAAGACATGGAAAAGCACATAAATGTCCATCGATGGATGAATGAATGAAGTTGTGGTACACATACACAGACACACACACACAGTGGAATATTATTCAGCAAGATAAAAAACGAGGAAATTCTACCATTTGTGACAACATGGATGGTCCTTGAAGTGGAATGTAAAACAAACAAAAAACCCCCACCAAATTCATAGAAAAAGAAATCAAATTGGAGTTCCCATCATGGCTCTGCGGAAACGAATCCGACTAGGAATGATGAGGTCGCGGGTTCGATCCCTGGCCACGCTCAGTGGGTTAAGGATCCAGTGTTGCCGTGAGCTGTGGTGTACGTCGTAGATGCAGCTCGGATCCCGCGTTGCTATGGCTGCGGTGTAGGCCGGCAGCTGTAGCTCCGATTCGACCCCTAGCCTGGAAACCTCCATATGCCACGGGTGCGGCCCTAAAATGACAAAAGGCAAAAAAAAAAAAAAAAAATCAGATTTGTGGTGACCAGAGATGGAGGTTAGGGGAGAAGGAACTGGAGGAAGGTGATCAAAAGGTACAAACTTCTAGTTATAAAATAAATAAGTACTAGGGATGTAATGTGCAACATGATAACTATAGTTAACACTGTTGTGTGATATATAGGAAAGTCATTATGAGAGTAGATCCTAAGAATTCTCATCACAAAGAGAAAAAAATTTTTTCTTCTTATTGTTACTACATGAGATGATGGATGTTAACTAAACCTGTTGTAATCATTTCACAATATATATAAATCAAATCATCATGCTGTACCCTTTCATCTTACACAGGAATGTATATTAATTATTTCTCATTAAAATTGAGAAAAAGCCCACTGAATTGATGAATGACCTCAGAGACGTAAAGTAAGGAAATGCAAACTTGGAGCTTTAATGATGTTAACTGTACAAGATAAAGACAAAATGCTGGATGTGTGATGGAATAAAAACTGATTTTTCACACATTAGATAAATGGATAGAACTGGGAAGAAAGTGGGAATTTTTAAGGGACATATTAAATCAGAAAGAGAAGGAAATAGAGACTGGTACTGAACTCATTGTGGGTCAATATATGTGGAAATACAAGAAGAGAAAATATAATCTAAATAGTAAAATAAGAAAGACTAACATCGAGAATATAGTGAGAAAACTGTCAGGGTTTGACTTCAGGTGGCTTCATGATCAGTTTTGATCTGTGTATTAGTTCTCTGTTGCTGCATAACAAATTACCACAAACATAGCAGTTTAAAGCAATTACATTTATTATGTCACAATTTAGGTGGGTCAGAAGTCTGAATATGGTTTATCTGGGTGCTCTGCTCAGGGTCACACAAAACTGCAATTAAGGTATCACGCAGGTTGCACTCTCATCTGGAGTTTGGATCCTCTTTCAAATTCACAGGATTGTTGGCTGAATCCAGTTACTTGCAGTTGTAGATCTTGGTGATTCCGCCAACCCTGCCCCATATTTTTCCCTTCTGGCTGTCAACTAAGGGGTCATTTCCAGGCCCTAGAGGCCACCTACAGTTTCCACTTGGCCCCATGACAGACTGTCCCACAATATCACAGCAGAAGAAGCTCCAGCTTCATTCTGCTAAGATGGAGTCTTATATAACAAAATCCATCTAAGGGAATAAGTATCCCATTGATACTCCCTATTATTTTCTCCATATTCTTTTGGCTAAAAGCAAGTCACAGGTTCTGCTCACACTTCAAAGGTAGGGGGCTACACAGGGGACATTATTCATTGGGGATCATTCTTTAGGGTGTGTTCAGATAAATAGCAGATTACCACTTAAAGGGAACTAAAATGGTACTAAGGCAGCTTTTTACTGGAAGGTAAGTTGAACAGGAAAAAAAATATATAGTGGCCCTTAAAGGTTACAGATGTATAGGGTTATAGGCAAGTTGAACAGGAAAATAATACACAGTGACCCTTAAAACTTATAGGGACAGAGAGATTAATCTTCTAAAACTGAGCAAAGTTAATTAACATATTTTTCATTCATTCAACCAATTGGTTGCCTACTATGTGCCAAGCACTGTTGTGGTAGTTAAAGAACGATGAAAGAAAAGTTCCTGCTCCATGGAGCTATAAAATAGTGAAGGGAGATATATTAAGCAAATAAACACATATAGAATTACAAATTGAGATGTTAAGTGCTATGAGGAAATAGCTCAGAGGGTAGTGAGAGAAAATAACAAGGGTAGTGCAATTACGTTCAGTGCAGTGTGCATATATATCAGTTTTATCCTTAATTACAGTCACTAAAAGAAAACGAATACTATACAAGAGATGGACAAAAGACTTAAAAGGGAAGAAGTGGGCCATAGGTCCCTTTCATGGCTATCTCAGTCAAAAAGTAGTAGCAATTTCTGGAGTTCCCACTGTGGCTAAGTGAGTTAAGAACCCGACTAGTATACATGAGGATGCGGGTTTGATCCCTGGCCTCAGCCAATGGGTTAAGGATCCAGCATTGCTGTGAGCTGCAGCATAGGTCACAAACATGACTCGGATCTGGTGTTGCTGTGGCTGTGGTGTAGGCTGGCAGCTGCCGCTCTGATTTGACCTCTAGCCTGGGAACTTTCATATGCCGCAGGTGCGGCCATAAAAAGACCAAAAAAAAAAAATAGTAAAAATTTCTAAGTAGGGGCAGGATTGGAAATGGAGGAGGCAATGTAAGAGAAAAAGTTGAAGTGAAATTGATACTGATATTGATAAGGCTAGAAGATAGTGCACCAAATAAGAAAAGAATATGCCAAGAGCTTCTTATGTAATACTTAGGGAAATTTTAGGTTGAGTCAAACAACTTGAATTTATCCTTTTCTCAAGAAATCTTTCATTGCACTGTGATTTAAAGGACACATGGGACCAAGCTCAGCATTTTATTAAACCATCTTATTAAAACTTCTCTCATTGCATATACCTGCAAGTCCCTAGTTGTCAAACCTGAAGGCCTATTTTAAGACTACCTTACCTGATAACTCTGTTTGGCATCTGATAGTCACTGCTTCCTGAACTCTTACTTTGACTGCCAGGGTACCACTCTCCTGGCTGTCTGCATACTTCTCTGATTATTATTGCCCCAACTCCTCTTGAAGCAGTTCCAACTTTGTCCCAACTTAAATGGTGCCGTTTTTCAGGGTTCCATCTTGTTGGTGAATTTCAAATCTTGTTTCAACTAATAGAAGTCTCTCTAGATCTAGACCAGTGATTCTAACAGTCTATAGGATATTTGTACATTTATATTTCTAGCAGTCCCCTTAAAAACCTAAGTCATTATCTCTTCTCTCTACCCTGCCACTCTCCTGTATTCTGTGTTAGAGCGAATGGTGCCATTTACTCAACATCTAAGACTGAAGTCTGAGAACACTAGGAAGCTCTTTTCTCTCCTTTACTGCCCTCTCTAAATCAATCGTGCACAAAGTCATATGTTGTTTTTTTTTCCCTAACTCTAGGGTGACCAACTCAGCACAATTTGCTAGGGACAGTCTTGGTTTTAAAATTGAACATCCCATCCCACATTCCACCTACCCCCTCAGTTCTGGGAAAAATCATTTCTTCTGCTACTGACTCATTTCAGGTCTTCGGCATGTCCTCTCCAAATCAGTGCCAACTAATTCCTCTGCTGCCTGTTTATTTCATCCTTTACTGGCACACTGCTGCCGAAGTTACCTTCCTAAAGCCAATATGATCTCATATTGATCAATATAATCTAGCTTAAAAGATTACACTTGATCCTTATTACCAATAGGTCAAAGTAAAAACTCAAGTAAGCCTAATCCTCAAGTAAGCATAAACCTCATATTGAAGGATTTTAGCACCACCCCCAATCTTTCCAGTTCTCTAGCTTCATCTTTGTTGATCTTAGGCTTGCACTCTATGATACAGCCATACTAAATGTATTTTTCCCCTAGTATATATTTCCCAAGCATTTATGGTTCCATGCCTGGAAAACTCGTAGTCATCTTAATATGAACTCTGAATATCACATTCTTCATGAAGCCTTTCCCAAATCTTTAAGCCGGGGTAGTGCTCTATCCTCTGCCCTCCCAGCAGCACTACTACTGCCTACATTTTTTTTTTAATTTTTGTCTTTTTGCCTTATCTAGGGCCGCCCCCATGGCATATGGAAGTTCCCAGGCTAGGGGTCCAATCGGAGCTGTAGCTGCCGGCCTACACCACAGCCACAGCAACGCCCTACGTTTTTATATTAAGGTATCATGCTATAATTATTTGTCTACCTGTCTATTGGTCTGTCTCTTCCATTTGATGTTTTTTTTTTTTTTTTTTTTGCCTTGCCTGTGGCATGTGGAAATTCCTGGGCCAAGAATCAAACCCTTGTCACTTGCAGTGACCCAAGCCGCTGCAGTGACACACTGGAGCCTTAACCTACTGTGCCACAAGGGAACTCCTTCCACTTGATTTTTTAATTCATCCAGATCAGGAACCATCACTTATTCATTATTGTACTCTGAGTGCCAATTACAGTGCCTGCCACAGAGTGGTGGTCAACGTGTGTGTGTGTGTGTACATGCACGTATATGCACACGTTTGTGTTCATCTTGAACCATTCTCTTATGAATAGGGAAGGTGATCAATGCAATGCTTCCCAATAAAAATAGAGAATTCTCAAAATAAAGACCCACAGTATTCATTCCTTTCTCAGGTGTGATTTTCTGATGTTTCTGTTTCCTTTCTTTTTTCTTGGCCACATCCTCAGCATGTGGAAGCTCCTGGGCCAGGGATCAAAGCTGAACCACTGTAGTGACAATATCGGATCCTTAACCCACTGCACCACAAGAGAATTCCTCAGATCTGTTTTAAAATGATATTTTTAAATGCTCATGAACATGTTTCCTCAGGGTCTCTGCAAAAGAAAAGTGCATCTGTGAATAGAGGTTTTTAATTGTCAAAAAGTAACATGTTAGGTTAAGAAAATGAAGTTTTACCATGAACCCCTATCATAAAACAGTTCTATATCAGTGATAAAAGTCTGGGGTAATATGACATAAAAAACGTTGTTATAATAACATTTGATATAAAAACACTAGTGATGGACTTTAATATTCGCGCACATGATCATACAACAAAAGAAAAGTGGGATACTGCATAAAAGCAACAAATTAAATTTTGCAGTTATACAGTATTAACATTCATCACTGCAAGATTAGAGTGTGGACTTTGGTACTGTAATTTCAGAAAAAAGAGGCATTTTTTTTCTTACATAATGTGCTCCTATAATGTCAGCTTCTTACTTTAGTACAGAGATTCTGGATTGCACAATATTTAAACTTGTCTAGTGAAACCATAGTACAAGTACAGAATTTAATGGTTATTTAAAAGCGGCCAACAAACAAGTCATTTGCTAAAAAATTTTTCTGTGTGTTGTTTTAGATAACTGAAATTTATAATGGTGATTAAACAAATTTCTAAAATGATTCAGATATTACATGCCTATTTTTCTGATATACAAGCATATCTAAACAAGAATAGATGTTTTACTAAATATCATTTAATTATGTTTGGTATTTTTAACTTTCTTGCAGAATATGTCCACACCAGGAATTTCAAAGTCAAGCTACATTCAAAGAGAGAGACAACAAACTGGATACCCAGGTTCTGAAGAGCCAGAAATTCCTTATAGGATAGGACGTGTGCAGATGAAACCCAACTATTAAAAGTTTTCTGCAGAAGAAAAAAATCATATATATATGTATATAAATATATAAACATATATATTTATATACATATATACATATAATAAACTGATCATTTTAAAAGCATATTTGGAAAATTTTTAGAAAACTATGGGTATGATTTACCTATGCTATAAATTATATTTTATCTTTCTTTCCATATTAATGCCATCAATTCTTATCTCTATATTTTTAACTTTTATTTCCCCCAATCTCTCTCTAGGACCGCAAAGCAAAACTTTCATTTCAAATATCCAAGTTCATTAACTCAGCAGGGATGGCAAAGACTCGCTTATCTCCAAAATTAAGCATAACACTTACTGATTGATTTATGACATGTATCTTTATAAAGTACTCAATGAAATGCAGAGAAGTTTGGCTGCAAATTGCTAATAGGGAATATTAAATAGTTTTTATTAGTGGATAAATCTATGGAATTGCACTAAAGCATCAGCATATAAATAATGAATTTTACTTGAAATGTGTGATTTGATTATGAATTAATTCCTTGAAATAAAAAGAAATGCTAAATGATTTCTGTAAGTGGGTGGTGTAATGGAATGATCCAAAGATTTAGGTTCCTCCTTCCCTTCTTTTCTTTCTTCCCTTATTCCTACTTCTCTCCCTTCATCCCTCCTTTTTTTAAAAGGCACTTAATTTCACACCAACTATGTGCCAGGCACTGGTTAGTTACAAAGATACAAAGATGAATCCGAGGTAGTCCCTGGAACTCAGACTGGTAGAACAGACAGAGACAAAAACCACTTATTATTATTCAATGTGATCAGTACGATGATAAAAATACATACAAGAAAGTGGGAGATCAAAGAACAATTAACCAAGCCTAGGGAGAAGTATGATGATAATGGTAAAGGAATAAGGCCATAAAAGAAGGTGCTGCCTAAGATGATGTCATAAAAGGTAAGTGGCAGTTAGCTTTACTGAGGTTAGGAGAGAGTTTTTGAGAAAGAGGAAAATCAAAAAGCAGAGAAGTGAAAAACAACATGGAGTATGCAGGGAACTTCAAGTACTGCTGGAATGTAAAAGTGAACGAGGTAATAAGAGGTGAGGTTGAGGAGGTAGCCAAAGACTAGGTCATGGAGGGTCTCTCATATGCCTTGTTAAAGAATTCAGACTAAATTTTATTAGTTATGGGGATCCTTTGAAGGATTGTAAATAATCATAATCAGATTCTATGTTTTAGAATAATCACTCTGATGGCTGTATGGAGTGTGGACTTAAAAGATACAAAATGAGAGGCAGAGCAACTGGGTTAGAAGGAAGAGATGATGAGTCCTATCACTGGAGCAGAGAGAGAAAAAGATTGAGAGGAAGGGCAGACTGAATCAAATTCTAAGTAAATTGACAGGACCTGGAGGCTAATGAGATGTCAGAGGTAGGAGGAAGAAGTTACTATGATTGAAAGAATGTTGGGACTATTCATGGAGGTAGATCATTAACAGATCAACGATCAATGAGCAGACTGCGTGAGGGCTAAGAAAATGAAAGACCTAAGAGGATAGAGCCAGATTAATACCACTGTAAACCCATGACTAGATTCAACTGGGCCTAGCACAAGACCACAATACAGGTCACTCTCCAACTCCTCCTAGTGATTATTTTAACCTTGAGTTTTGTTTTTTGTTTTTTTTTTTCCGGGGTGGGGGCGCTCTGAGGCATATGGAGTTCCCAGGACAGAGATCAGATCCAAGTCACAGTTGCAACCTAAGCCACAGCTGTGGCAACCCTGGATCCTTAACCCACTGTGTGGGGCTGGGGATTGAACCCAAGTCCCAGCACTCCCAAAATGTTGCCAATCCTGTTGCACCACAGAGGAGAATTCCACTTTTCCTTGAGATCTGACCCATCCCCACACTCACACCTGCATTCTCAGGAGATGACCTCACCTTGTAATTTTAAAGAATAAGCAGAGCCCATAGATGAGAACTCAAACCTACAAATTCTCCTGTACCCATCCTCTTATTTCAGGGCTTCTCACATCCCATCTAAGGGAAATGCTTCTACTCTCGTAAATCTCATCTTCCCCAGCCTTTATATGGACCTTATTGGATCAGTTATCTTCCTTTTATCCTGTGTATCTTCAGCCTCTCCCTCTCTTACTGGCTCCATCTAATGAGCTGAAATATACACTAAACTTAAAAAAAATAAAAAAAGATAACCCTTCTATGGAAGCCATAAGAATATGCCTTTACAGGAGTTCCTGTCACGGCTTAGCAGTTAGTGAACCCAACTGGCATCTATGAGGACGTAGGTTTGATCCCTGGCCTCGTTCAGTGGGTTAAGGATCACGCATTGTCATGAACTGTGGTGTAGGTGGCAGACGCTGCTCGGATCCCGCATTGCTATGGCTGAAATGTAGGCTGGCAGCTACAGCTCCAGCTGGACTCCTAGCCTGGGAACCTCCATATGCCGCAGGTGTGACCCCAAAAAGACAAAAAGACCAAAAAAAAAAAAAAGGAATGTGCCTTATAAACCTCTAACCAAGGGTCCATGCTACCTTGCTCTGAAATCCATGCCTACATTATGCCTAGAGACTGTGCTTCCCCCAGGCTGCTTCTAGCTTATGCCAGAAAAAAAGAGGAAAACCAATGTAAGTTCATTTCAGAGTCATGGGACTACTCCGATGGCTGACTTTGGCTCAAGGACTCCCCAACAGCTTTGCCAAACATTCCTTAGACTGCATAGCAGTGTAAGGACATTTCTTCCCAACTTTCCTTCCCTCTCACCATTACTCAGAGTCATACTCTTTCAGCCTTTTCCAGATCTCTCACCATTTCCTCTCAACAAGTGCTTCTTCTAATCAAAAAACATCCTTGCACAGTCTAATCCCATCCTGATGTTGGCTACTGGGAGGGACTAGTTAAGCACACCCCCTTAACACCATTTCCCCCTGTAACTTCACTATTTTTCCCTTCAGTGTCAAGTTTCTGGAATGAATTGTCTTTACTCTCTGCTTTCATTTCCTTTTTGCTTCATCCCTCACTTAACACCAATGTAGCTTCAATACCTAGTACACCTACTGTCCTGTCCAAACTGCTCTTACTAATGTGACTTTGGTGTCACAAAATAATAGATGATTTCTAGTCTTTATTTTACTGATCATCAGCATTCATCACCAATTACTCTACTTGCAGCATTCTCTTCCTTTGGTTTTGTGTAGCTATGCTCTCTTTGTATGATGTTTCTTTTCTCTTTCTCAGCCTCTTTGCTGGATTCTTCCCCTACTCAATACACTGTTAAAGTTAAGCCTTTTCTTCTTCTAACTCTATTCATTCTCCATAAGCAATTTAATTGCTATCACTGTTCTAATTATCATCTGTAATAATACTTAATTCTGTACCTGTAGTCTAGACATCTTTCTGACCTTTCCATGTGGCCATTTGCCTATTGGACATGTCCACCTGGATAGCTCAAAAGCACTGAAAACTCAGTATTTCTAAAAGTGAACTCATCTATCTAGTTGCTTGTATTATCTTCCTATGGCTATTGTAACAAATTACTAGGAACTTAGTCGGTTTATAACACTAATTTATTCTCTTACAATGCTATAGGTCAAAGTCTGAACATGACTCTCACTGACCTAAAATCAAGGTATGGGCATGTCTGCATTCCTCCTGCTCTAGGGGAGAGTCTGTTTCTTTGCTCTTTCCAGCTTCTAGAGTCTGCCCACATCCCTTAGCTCATGCTCCCCATCAAGTCAGCAAGAGTGGGTTGAGTCCTTCTCATATTGCATCACTCCAAATACCTCTTTTGCCTTCCTCTTAACTTTTATTAATTACACTGGACCCACCCAGGTAAATCCAGGATAATCTCCCTATCTTGACTGTCAGATGATTAGCAACCTTAACTCCATCTGCAACTTTAATTATCCTTTACCACTTAAGGTAACATTCACAAGCTCCATGGATTATGATATGGATCTCTTTGGGGGAAGGACATTATTCTGATCATGGTATTGTTCAAGCCAGAAAATTGAGAGTCATCATTTACTCCTTAATTTTTTTTAGCACCCTGTGTCTTTTAGGATTACATTTATGTGTAAGTAAGAGAAAACCTGATTCCAGTAGCTTCAACAGATAGGTTTATTTATCGCATATACCATGAAGTCCTGAGCTAGGCAGTCTGGTGCTGGTGCAGATACTCAAGAATATCATCTTTCTAGTCCACTCTTCTCAGCATGTGGCTTTCATCCTCAGCATATGACAACCATCCATGGTTAGAAGATGACTGCTTCACCCACAGCCTCGTATCCATGTTCAGGAGGAAGAGGTAATGGAAAATGAGTAAAGGGGTGAAAGACTATTTTCAGCTGTCTCTCTCTTCTAGAAAACTTTCCTGGATGTTCTGCTCAGCAATTTAAATTCCTCCTTACATCACATTGGTCAGAACTGGTCATGTGGCCAGTCCTAACTGTAAGGTATCCAAAATTTGTGAGTAAGTTGCTTTGATCACATGAAGGTTTTGTTGGCAAGAGAAAAGGAGAAAATGGATATTGGAATGGTACCCAGAAGTGTCTTTCACATTCCCCCAAAAAAATTCTAACCCATGCAAGCACTTTTTTTTAATAGAAATGTGGATGAGAATGGGTAGATGGGGGAATGACTTAACTGTTTCTACAGCTAAACTGTTGTCTCAAGAAAATGTTCAGTTGCCACTTTGTACTACACAGTGAAAATGTTGCCATTCTTGTAAATAGCTGGAGAGAAGATGTTCATATGACTGTCCCAAAGTTGAGAGAGTTTTGCAAATTCCATAACCTCCAGCACTGAATGTAAAATCTGTTCAGATTCCATAAATGCAGTAGGGAAGAAGACAATGCAGAGATCTTCTAGTCTAAGCTACACTGAGGCTAAAATTGAAAGCACTTCTCCATCAAAACTAATGTTATGGTAAGAGAGTAGTTGTCCTCTCTTGTATTTAAAATACACCACAAAGACACTATAAAAAATAATAGGCCAATATCACTGATGAACATAGATGCAAAAATCCTCAGCAAAATATTAGCAAACATTAAAAGGATCACACATGATGATCAAGTGGCTTTTATCCCAGAGATGCAAGGATGATTCAATAGCTGAAAATCAATCAATGTGATATACCACATTAATAAATTGAAGAATAAAAATCATATGATCATCTCAATAGATTCAGAAAAAGCATTTCACAAAATTCAACATCCATGTATGATACAAACTCTTAATAAAGTGGATATAGATGGAACATGCCTCAACATAATAAAGCCCACATATGGCAAACCCACAGCTAACATACTCAAGGGTAAAAAGTTGAAAGCATTTCTTCTAATATCAAGAAAAAGACAAGGAACAAGACAACAAAAGTGGCCCACTCTTGCCACTTTTATTCAACATCGAATCTGCAATCCTAGCTACAGAAATCAGACATGAAAAAGAAATAAAAAGAACCCAAACTGGAAAGGAAGAAGGAAAACTGTCACTGTTTCCAGATGACATGATACCATATAAAGAAAATCGTATGAACTCCATGAAAAAGACTATTAGAACTAATAAGTGAATTCAGTAGTTACAGGATACAAAATCAACATACATAAATCTGTTGCATTTCTATACACTAACAATGAACTATAAGAAAGAAAAGTTAATATTAGAGAAATGCAAATCAAAACTACAATGAAGTATCACCTCACACAAGTCAGAATGGCTATCATTAAAAAGTCTCCAAATAATGTATGCTAGAGAGGATGTATAAAAAAATGGAACCCTCCTACACTGTTGGTGGGAATGTAAATTGATGCAGCCACTACAGAGAGGAGTATGGAGGTTCCTTAAAAATCTAAGAATAGAGTTACCAGATGGTCCAGCAATCCCACTAGTGGGTACATATCTGGAAAGACAAAAACTCTAATTCCAAAAGATACATGCACCTCAGTGTTCACAGCAGCACAATTTATAGTAGCCAAGACATGGAAGCCATTTAAATATCCACTGACAGATTAATGGATAAAGCAGATGTAGTATGGGAGTTCCCTTGCAGCGCAGTGAGCTGAGGATCTGGACTTGTCACTGCAATGGCTCGAGTCACTGTTGTGGTGCAGGTTTGATCTCTGGCCCAGGAATTTCTACACGCTGCAAGTGCAGCCAAAAAATAGAAAAAAAAAACCAAAGATGTGCTATGTATAGACATATAATGCACACAATGGAATATTAGCCATTAAAAAGAATGAAACAATGCCATTTGCAGCAACATGGATTGATCTAGAAACTAACATATTAAGCAAAGACAGAGAAAGACAAATAAATGATATCACTTGTATGTGGAATCTAAGAAAATGACACAAATGAACTTATTTACAAAACAAAAACAGACTCACAGACATAGAAAACAAACTTATGATTACCGAATGCGAAAGGTAGGCAGGAGGGAAAAATTAGGAGGATGGGATTAACATGTACACATTACTATACAGAAAATATGGAGTTCCTGTCGTGGCTCAGTGGTTAATGAATCCAACTAGGAACCATGAGGTTGCAGGTTCGATCCCTGGCCTTGCTCAGTGGGTTAAGGATCCGGCGTTGCCATGAGCTGTGGTGTAGGTTGCAGATGCAGCTTGGATCCCATGTTGCTGTGGCTGTGGCGAAGGCCGGCAGCTACAGCTCCTGTTAGACCCCTAGCCTGGGAATCTCCATATGCTGCGAGTGCAGCCCTAGATAAGGCAAAAAGACCAAAAAAAAAAAAAAAAAAAAAAAAAAAAAAAAAAAAAAAAAAAAAAAAAAAAAAAAAAAGAAAATAGATAAGTAACAAGGATCTACTATATAGCACAGGAAACTATATTGCAGATCTTGTAATAGCCTATAATGGAAAATAATCTAAAAAAAAAATATATATATATATAACAGAATCTCTTTGCTGTACACCTGAAACTAGCACAATATTGTAAATCAACTATATTTTAATAAAATAAGAAACAGAAATTAAGAAAAAAAATTCCATATGCAATTGTATCAAAAAGAATACAATACCTAGAAATAAGTCTAACTCCGGAGGTAAAAGTCTGGTACTCAGGAAACTATAAGACATTGATGAAAGAAACTGAAGATGATACAAACAAATGGAAAAGTATAACATGCTCATGGATTGAAAGAATTAATATTGCTGAAATGACCATACCACTCCAGGCAACCTACAGATTTAATGTAATTCCTATCAAAATACTAATAGCATTTTTCACAAAACTAAAATAAATAATGCTAAAATTTCCATGGAAACACAAAAGACCACTAAAGCCAAAACAATCTTGAGAAAGGGGAACAGAGCTAGTGGTATCACATTTCCTGATTTCAAACTATACTCCAAACTATCATAATCAAAACAGTAATGTTACTGTCACAAAAACAGATACACAGATCAATGGAACAGAATAGAAAGCCCAGAAATAAACCCATGCTTATCTGGTCAATTAATCTACAACAAAGGAGGCAAGAATATACAATAGGGAAAAGAAAGCCTGTACAATAAATGGTGCTGGGAAAACTGGATAGCTATATGCAAAGGAATCAATCTGCACTACTTTCTCACATAATATAAAAAATAAACTCAAAATGGATTAAGGACTTAAATGTAAGACCTGAAACCATAAAACCTGTAGAAGAAAACTTAGGCAATACGCTCTTTGACATTGGTCTTAGTAATATTTTTTTGGATATGTCTCCTCAGGCAAGGGAATCAAAACAAAAATAAAGACTAGTTTTTGCACAGCAAAGAAAACTGAGCAAAACAAAAAGGCAGCCTACTAAATGAGAGAATATATCTGCAAATAACATATCCAATAATTGGTAGTATCCAAAATATACAAAAAAACTCATACACCTCAACATCAACATTTAAACAACCTGATTAAAAAACGGGAAGAGGGAGTTCCCTTCGTGGCTCAGTGGTTAACGAATCCGACTAAGAAACATGAGGTTGCGGGTTCGATCCCTGGCCTTGCTCAGTGGGTTAAGGATCCGGCGTTGCCATGAGCTGTGGTGAAGTTCGCAGATGCGGCTCGGATCCCGCGTTGCTGTGGCTGTGGTGAAGGCCGGCAGCTACAGCTCCTGTTAGACCCCCAGCCTGGGATCCTCCATATGCCGCGGGTGCGGCTCTACATAAAAAAGGCAAAAAAAAAAAAAAAGACAATAAATATGGGAAGAGGATCCGCATAAACATTTTTCCAAGGACATACAGATGGCCAACGTACACATGAAAAGATGCTCAACATCACTAACCATTAGGGAAATGCAAATCAAAAGTACAATGAGATACCACCTCACATCTGTCAGAATGCCTACCATAAAAAAGACAACAAATAACAAATGCTGGCAAGGCTGTGGAGAAAGGGAACACTCATGACTGTTGGTTGAGATTGTAAATTTGTGATGCTATTATGAAAAACAGTATGGAGGTTCCTCAAAAAATTAAAAGTAGAACTGCCAGAGTTCCCGTAGTGGCTCAGCAGAAACAAATCTGACCAGCATCTATGAGGACGCAGGTTCGATCCCTGGCCCTGCTCACTGGATTAAGGATCTGGCATTACCATGAGCTGTGGTTTAGATCGCAACACTCAGATCTGGTGTTGCTGTGGCTGTGGCATAGGCCAGCGGCTACAGCTCCAATTCCAGTTTGACCCCTAGCCGTGGAACCTCCATATGCTGTGCATGCAGCCCTAAAAAGACAAAAAAAAAAAAAAATCGGAACGGACTTGTGATCCAGCGTCTAGCAATTTCATTTTTGGGTATTTATAACAAGAAGACAAAAACACTAATTTGAAAAGAAATACACTCTAATATACATTGCAACATTATTTACAACAACCAAGATACGGAGTCAAGCTAAGTATTCATCAATAGAGAAATGGATAAAGACATTCCACACACAATGGACTATTCCCCAGCCAAATATAAAATAAAATCCTCCTGTTTGGGATAACATCTAGCAGGTATTATGCTATGTAAAATAAGTCAGACAGAGAAAACCAAATATCCCATGATCCAATGTATATGTGGAATTCAAAAAGCAAAACAAACAAACAAAAGAAAATGAAAACAGACTAATAAATACAGAGAACAAATGCGGTTGCCAGAAGGGTGGGGGTAGGCAAAATAGATGAAGGGGATTAAGAGGTACAAACCTCAGGTTATATAATAAATAAGTCACAAAGATGTAATACACAGCATAAGGAATATGGGTCAATAATATTTTAATAATTTTACAGTGGGACAGATGGTTATCAGATTTAACATGGTTATCATTCTATAATGTATGCAAAGATGAGGTCATTATGTACCCTGTAAACAACACAATATTTTAATTCATCTATATTCCAATTAAAAAATACAAATCTAATATTGTTATACCTCTTCTTAAAAGCTTCAATATCTTCCAATTACCCTAGAACAAAGCCTCAAATTCTTAACATAGTTCACAAGGCCCTCCAAGACTCTAAGACCTAGGGTCCCTGTCTCTCTGTCTCTCTATCTACCTACCTATTTATATATACATCTCTATCAAGTGTGTGTTAGTGTTTAACATTTATAGAATACTTACTATGATGTAAGCGCAAAATTGCTTTACATGCATTATCTTATGCAATCCCCACAAAGTTCCTTTGAGGTAGGTAATATTATTTTTTTCCATTTCACAAATAAGGAAATAGAGGTTTCAAGTAGTTTAGTGACTTGCCCGAGGCCACACAATCAGTAACAGAGCTGAGATTCAACACAACCAGCTGGACTCCAGTCTGTACCTACTGAAGTCTATTCTTCCAAGTTTCTTCATACACCACGTTCCCTCTTTATCTCTGCTCTAGCTTCACTGGACTTTCAGCTTCTCTTTGAGGGCCTTAATATATGTAGTTCCCTCTATCTTGATGACCTAATTAGAAATAAGTCCCTGGCATTCAGAAGCTTCTGCGGAAGATGTGGCCATCCCAGAAAAATGTATATTACACACACATTTATAAAATTTACTCTTTCCAATCTTTTCTATTCCCTTGGTGCAGGCCACCTGGATTTTAAACTACTTAATTATGAAATTACAATAAGGTCTGTTTTGTTGACAACCTCATAGTGACAAAAACAATTTGTTTTTTAATTGTTTCCTGCTAGGCACAAGGATGATTTTGGTTTGCCTTTCTGACACTGTCAAGCAACAATTATAAGTCCTTATATCCTTTGCTCCTTATGACTAAAATAGACAGAACTCTTAAGGAATAAAAGACTCTACCTTACATTACTTTTCTAACAGTCTCTAGCTAAGATTATTTTTAAGTTTATACACAATAGCTCTTGTTTTAGCTACCCTTGAAATGGCTACAACTTTATAGTCTTGTATACAAAGTTATTCGTGATGTTTTCTAAAGGGATATTCATCCCTTCTATGATTTTAAACAATTTCAGAGACATTTTCTCTTTTTCCGCTACTGTTAAGCTTTCATCTTAATAGATGTTTGAAACACATTGTATATTTAGTTATGATTGGTCTAGGTAGTATACGTTCAAGGTTTGTGGCCTCATATCATCTGCCACTGTAAAAATACTTCATCTTAAGAATTATCCCATGTCCTTGCCCAAGAAGTTTGTGTTATGACACTTGTAATTTAGAGACTTGGTGGGACTGGAGTGAGTGCCTGGCTGGGAGTTTTATTAGACTGGAAGAGAGATAATATTTTGAGTAAGGCAGATAAGAGAATTTCAAAAAGGCCACCAAGACTATGAGAAACAAACAGATATGATAGGGCCAGAGAGAAAAAAAATAGGTCAAGTTTTTAGTTTCCCCCTCTGTGAAATGAAGAAGTTACACTAAATGATCTCTCAGTTCCCTTCTAGCTATTAAGTTGCATCATCCAAATCCTGCAGGATGAGCCAAGATAAATTCCTTAAAGTGGACCAGACCTAGGAGGACAATTAGCAGAGATCAGAAACCTTAGAGTACTGGAAATAAAAACAAAAATAACCAAATGGAAACTAATTAAACTTAAAAACTTTTGCATAGCAAAGGAAACCATAAAGAAAACAAAAAGACAATTTACAGAATGGAGAAAATATTTGCAAACGATGTGACCAACAAGGGATTAATTCCCAAAATGGACAAACAGCTTATACAGCTCAATATCAAAATAAACCAAAAACCCTAATCAAAAAGTGGCAAAAGATCTCAACAGACATTTCTCCAAAGACATACAGATGGCCAACAGGCACATGAAAAAAAGTTCAGTATCACTAATTATTAGAGAAATGCAAATCAAACCTATAATGAAGTTATCACCTCAATGCAGTCAGAATGGCCATCATCAAAAAGTCTACAAACAATAAATGCTGGGACGGTGTGGTGAAAAGGGAACTCCCCTACACTGTTGGTAGGAATATAAATCAGTGCAGCTACTATGGAGAACATTATGGAGATTCCTCAAAAAACTAAAAATAGAACAACCATATGATCCTGCAATCCCATTTCTGGGCATATATCTGGAGAAAATTATAACTCAAAAATATACATGCACTGTAGTGTTCATTGCAGCACTATTTATGATAGCCAAGACATGGAAGCAACCTAAATGTCCATCACTGACAGATGAATGGGTAAAGAAAATGCAGTATATGTGTGTGTGTGTGTGTGTGTGTGTAACAGAATATCACTCAGCCATATAAAAGAATGAAATAATGCCATTCGCAGCAACATGGATGGACCTAGAGATTATCATGCTAAGCAAAGGAAGCCAGGCAGAGAAAGACAAATGTCATACGATATTGCTTATATGTGAAATCTTAAAAAAAAGATACAAATGAACTTATTTACAAAACAGAAATAGATCCATGGACATAGAAAACAAACTTATGGTTAGCAAACGAGGAAAGGGGAGGAGGGATAAGTTAGGAGAATGGGATTAACATATACACACTAATGTATATAAAAGGGATAACAAAAAAGGACCTACTGTATATCACAAGGAACTATGCTCAATATTTTGTTATAACCTATAAGGGGAAAGGGTCTGAAAAGAATGTCTGTCTATTTATCATCTATCTATCTCTCTACATAACACTATATTGCTATGCTATACACCTGACATTGAAAATGTCAACTAACATGACATTGAAAATCAACTATACTTCAATTAAAAAAAAAAACTTAGTTAAAACCTAATAAAAAAGAAACCTAGATTTGCTGATTGGAGAACAAACATCCTAGACCAAAAAATCTGGGTCACAAATAGCTGATATCTAATTATGGGAACTGGGTGATATGCACAGGACATCAGCAACAAAAGAGACACTTGATACTGAGCCAAACCTTTTTGGGAGGAACTTCCTACATGCCTCTTGCCCAGGGTCACTCAGAACATTTTCAACACAGGTGCCGACTTAAATCTATAGATAGAAAAGTAGGAGTGAGTCTGAAGTGATAGACTAGAGGAGCAGGTCAAAAGACTACTCAAGATAAAGACTGTCATAGCCAATATCTTTGTCAGGGATTGGGGGTTAGTTCCAAAGGAAAATTCTTGCTTAAAAATTATGTCCTGGATTTACCACTGTGGTTCAGAAGTAATGAACCTGACTAGTATCCATGAGGATGTGGGTTCGATCCCTGGCCTCGCTCAGTGGGTTAAGAATCTGGAGTTGTGGTGAGCTGTGGTATATGTCGCAGTGCACCTCAGGTCTGGCGTTGCTGTGGCTGTGACAAAGGCCGGCAGCTCGGATTTGACCCCTAGCCTGGGAGATTCCATATGCCACATGCATGGCCCTAAAAAAGGAAAAAAAACAAAAATAAAAAATATTATGTCTTGAATGAGTTATGATGAAGCCTACAAAACTACTAAATCTTATTTCCAGAAAGAAAACAATTTTCTTTCTTTTAGCAATAACAGTCTATTGAAATACATTACATGATGTTTCACATTTTCATGTTCTTAAAACAAAGCTGCATCCAATTTGGTAGTAGGCCATTATGAATGGATTTGAAATGCCTGGAGCTTTCAACATTAGTGAAGAAATAAAAGCATGTTTGGCTTTTTCGAAAAGTTCTTGAAACTCTGAAGTCCTGATAAACTTACCAGGATTTCCCTTCTGAATTAAGTAAGGTAAAAGTCCAGTTATGGTCCCCCAATAGAGTCAAAATCTGTGTTAGAAGCTTGAAATTCACAGAATTGTTTTCCTTTTGAGAAAGCTGATAGTTGGCAATAGCATGTTTACTTCCAAAACACAGGACTGGAGAATATGTTAAGATTTCCAATGCGAACCCCAAATTTTAACAGTTTAGTATCCAATTAGGTAGATCCATTTGAGATTAGCTGTAACACATGTATATTATCTGTTTTTGAAACACATAATAAAAATACTATATTTAATACTATATATTAAATTACTTTCTTGCCTAAGACTTCTTGAAACAGTATTAACTCTCACTGGTGAATTTATTAATGATATTGTGGAGCTTCCTTGGTAGCTGTAGTATTTGTAGGCTAGTATTTCAATGCACAGAGCTTTAGCTAAACAGATAATTGGATCTATCACTGCATTAACCTTATTATATTTTCCCTGTCAACACTGAAAAACCATGTATTCAGACTTAGAGGAAAAGAATATATTCCAAAATATAGGAATGAAAAAGGCATTCTACACTTCTATGTTTCTAGAAATAGAAAATAAATGCAGGCATGAATCATAGTTGGTATTATACTGCCTATTGTTTTCAGATTACAAAATGAAAATGAAGTATTATTTATGGAAATGATAATACCACAAGAGAGACAGAAACAGAGAGGTAATGAGATTGATTGATTATATACTAATGCTAGTATTTTTCTTGCCTTCCTTTGTAGTTTCACTTCTCTTAATAAAACTAAGGGCTAAAAGCACGTGTTTACTAGATGCCAGGCACAGTGCTAAAAGTTTTTATGTTGCGTCACTACTTTACAGATGAGGAAACTTAAAAAGAAAAGTTTAGTCACTTCTCCAATGTCATAGTCCTAAGTAGTTAAGGAAGATCTTGAATACAGATTTAACTCTAATGTCAGTGCTCTTAAATACTGTATTAGTTTCCTGTGGCTGCTATAACAAATTACCACAAATTGGGTAACTTAAAACAACAGATAATTATTCTGTCACAGATACGGAATATAAAACCTTGAATTCAAAGTGTCGGCACTCCAGAGGTTCTAGGGAAGAGTCCATTCCTTACCTCTTCCAGCTTCTTATGGCTTTGGTACTCCTTGACTTGTGATCAAATCACTTCAATCACCAGTTAGCCTATAACAACTTCTATGATACACTTTCTTCTCTTCAGTTTCTTTTGTTCTCAAACATTGGCTTTTCGGCAGGCATTAACTGCAAAACCAATATCCCCTCCATCTTTGTAACAGAATCCCAGTTTTGTTTGGGACATCTAAGCTTGTTCCTCTTTTTTCCAGCCTCGCTTGCAGCTATTTCTGGCTAATGAAATTGAAGAAGGAGTATGATGAGGAGAGGCAAAGTTTTTGCCTTCCTGATAAGAGGATATGAACTTCCTCGGTCCTTCCACTATATTGAGCAGTTCAATTCCTGTGTATTTATCCAAGAGAAACGAAAACTTATGTTCACAGAAAAACCTGTATATGATCTGAGAGAGGATGGATATGTGTATGACTGAGTCACTTTGTTGTACAGCAAAAATTATCACGACCTTGTAAATTAACTATACATCAATCAAATTTAAAGAAAAAAACCTTTACATGAACAGAAGCTTTATATGTAGCAGCCAAAAACTGGCAGGGGATGGGAAGATAAATGTCCTTCAACTGATGAGTGGATAAACTGTAATATATCTGAATGATATACTACTGCTCAGCAATAAAAAGGAAGGAGATACTAATACATGGAACAACCTAGATGGTTCTCCAAAGAAATATGCGTGAAAAAGAGCAAATCCTGAAAGATTCCAAATTACAAGTTCAATTTTATGACATTTTTGAATGACTACATTTTAGAAATAGAGGTATATTAGTGGTTGTCAGGGGTTGGGTTGCAGAAGGTAGAAGAGAGTTATAAAAGAACAATAAGAAGGATCTTTGTGGTGAAGGAATTACTCTGTGCTTTCACTGTGGTGATGGACACCAGGGCCTACACATAGAACTAAATTCACAGACACACACACAAATACAAATAAAACTGGGGAAATCTGAATAAGATCGATGAACTCTACTAATGTCAATATCCCGGTTGCTATAATGGACTACAGTTTTGCAAAATATTACCATTGGGGAAAACTGGGTAAAGGATACAAGGAAATATGCATCATGTCTTAAAACTACACATGAATCTACAATATCCAATAAAAATGTCAATAAAAATTTAATGTCATGATGGTACATTCATAGAGAACTAAGGGATACAATGGGAGGAAGTACCTAAATCTACCTTGGATGTGGGAAAGGGGGAAGATTTTGTGTTCAAATAGATACCTAAGCTGAGTCTTGAAAAATGAGTAGGAGTACTCCAGGTAGATGGGAAACGGATACAGGGATACTCTGAGAAGAGAGAGCAGAATGCAAAAAAAATCTGAGAAGGCATGCTAGACTGAGGGAGCTGCAAGTAACTAAAGTATAACTGAAGCATAAAGAACATACGCAGGAGATCTCTCTTTTCCTGAAATGTTCACCTTTGGTAGTAGTCAAAGCGATGCCTGGAATTCAACACTATGATAGAGACGAATCAAAAGCGAACTCTATTTATTTTTTTAAATGGTTTCCTTTCCTGTGCAAAAGATTTTGACTTTAATTAGGTTCCATTGGTTTATTTATGTCTTTATTGTCATCATTCTAGGCTGTGGATCAAACATGATATTGCTGTGATTTATCCAAAGAACATTCTGCCTATGTTTTCCTCTAGGAGTTTTATAGTATCTGGCCTTACACTTAGGTCATTAATCCATTTTGACTTTATTTTTGTGTATGGTATTAGAGAATGTTCCAATTGCATTCTTTTAAATGTAGCCATTCTGTTTTCCCAGAACCATTTATTGAAGAGACTATCTTTCCTCCACCTGTAGTCAACAAATCTATGACAAAAGGGGTCCATAGATTAGTTGACCATAGGTGCTTAGATTTATTTCTGAGCTTTCTATCCTGTTCCATTGACCTATATTTGTTTTTTCTGCCAGTACCATACTCTATTGATGACATTAGCTTTGTAATATAGTCTGAAGTGATAGAGCCTGATTCCTCTAGTTCCAATTTTTCTTTTTCAAGATTGCTTTGGCTATTCAGGGTCTTCTATATTTCCATACAAAGTTTAAAATATTTTGTTCTAGTTCTGTGAAGAATGTTACTGGTAATTTTTTTTCTTAATGGATTTTATTTCAATTGTAGGTGTACATAAATCATCACGAGTCAACTTTACAGATTTTGTATCCCAGACCTACAGTGCATCCCCCCATCCCCCAGATTGTCTTATTTGAAAAATGAAAGGTTTTCCAAAGTCTGTGAGTCATTGTCTGTTCTGTAAGAAGGTTCATTGTGTCTTTTTAGTTTCCACATGTAAGCGGTAGCATTGGGTGTTGCTGTCTAATTGTCTGACTGGTTTCACTTTGCATGATAATTTCTACGTCCCTCCATGTTGCTATAAATGTTGGTAATTCTTTCCTTTTAATGGCTGAGTAACATTCCATTGTGTGTATGTACCATATCTTCCCTATCCACTCGTCTGTTGATGGGCATTTAGGTTGTTTCCGTGACCTGGCTATTGCATAGAGTGCTGCAATGAACACTGGAGTACATGTGTCTTTTCGAGTCATGGTTTCTGCTGGATAGATGCCCAGGAGTGGGATTGCTGGATCAAATGGTAATTCTATTTTGAGTTTTCTGAGGAATCTCCATACTGTTTTCCACAGTGGTTGCACCAATTTGCATTCCCACCAACAGTGTAATAGG
>PVHT020000015.1:739038-908202 GCA_004024745.2 Catagonus wagneri
CATTCTTCTGCCTCCTGTATTCTACTGTTGGCTGCTTCTAAGGAATTTTTTATTTCAGTGATTGTATTTTGCATCTCTTCTTGTTTAATTTTTACAGCTTGTATTTCTCTGCTCAGTGTTTCCTGTAAATGATCAATCTTTGCCTCCAGTCTATTTCCAATGCCTTGCATCATCTTCAGCATCAACAGTCTAAAGTCTCATTCTGAGAGGCTGGTAATCTCCTCATCACTGAGCTGTTTTTCTGGGCTTTTCTTTTTCTCCCTTATCTGGGTTAGAGTTTTCTGTCTTTTTATTTTTGTAGGTTTTTGGTGTGGTGACCTTTGCGTTGACAAAAGAGTTGTAGCCTCTCTTAGTTCAGGTGTTTGCCTCCCCTGTGGCTAAAGTTGGTATGGAGGCGGCTTGCTGTAGGCTTCCTGATGGGAGGGAGTGATGCCTGCTCACTGGTAGGTGGGGTTGATTCCTCTCCCTCTGATGGATGGGGCTTTGTCTCTGGATGAGATTAGAGGCTGGCTGTGTGCCTGAGGGGTCTTTAGGCAGCCTGTTTACTGATGGGTGGGGCTGAGATCCCACCGGAATTGTTGTTTGGCCTGGGGCTTCTCAGCGCTGATGGGAGGGACCAGATTTTCCCAGAAATGGCCACCTCCAGAGAAATGCAGGCTGCTGAATGTCCCCAAGAGCTTCACCTCCAATGCCCTTCCTCCACAACAAGGCATCTTCCCAGGAGATCCTCCAAGAATTGCAGTCAGGTTCCACCCGGATTCCTATGGAGACTGCTTTGCCCTGGGACCCAGTGCACGTGAAAGTCTGTGTGTGCCTTTCAAGAATGGGGTCTCTGTTTCCCCCAGTCCTGTGGAGCTCCTGCACACAAGCCCTGCTGGCCTTCAATGCCAGATGCTCCAGGGGCTCTTTCTCCCTGTGCCCGATCCCCAGGCGTGGGGATTTGACGTGAGGCTCAGAACTCTCAGTCCTGTAGCTGAGTCTCTGTGATGCAGTTACTTTGCTTCTATCGCGTAATCGCCCCTCCTACCTCTTGATGTGGTCTCCGCTGTGTCTTCTGGAGCAGAGTATCTTTTTTGGAAGTTTACAGTCCGTTTGGTTGAAGGTTGCTCAGCATTTGGTTGTAGTTTTGCTGTTTTTTGGGAGAGAAGTTGAGCTCCAGTCCTTTTATTCCGCCATCTTAATCCAATCTCCTGTTATTGGCAATTTGATAGAGATTGTATTGAATCTGTAGATTGCCTTGGGTAGTCATTTTGATAATATTGATTCTTCCAATTCAAGAGCATGTATATCTTTCCATCTGTGTCATCTTTGATTTCTTTCATCAGAGTCTCATAGTTTTTGGAGTACAGGTCTTTTGTTTCTTTGGGTATGTTTATTCCTAGGTATTTTATTCTTTTTGATGTATAAAGGTAATAATTATGAGAGAAATGCAAATCAAACTACAATCAGGTACTACTCAAACCAGTCAGAATGGTTTGAGGTTTACAAATAATGAATTCTGGAGAGGGTGTAGAGAAAAGGGAACCCTCCTTTACTGTTGGTGGGAATGTAAATTGGTATGACCACTATGGAAAAACAATATGGAGGTTCCTCTGAAAATTAAATATAGAACTACCAGATGATTCAGCAATCCCACTCCTGGGAATATATCTGTACAAAACTACAATTTAGAAAGATACATGCACCCCTATGGTCACTGCAGCAGTATTTACAATAGCCAAGACATGGAAACAACCTAAATGTCCACTGATAGGCAAATGGATTAAGAAGATGTGGTACATGTATACGACAGAATACTACTCAGTCATAAAAAAGAACAAAGTAATGTCATTTGCAGCAACATGGATGCAACTAGAGATTCTCATACTAAGTGAAGTAAGTCAGAAAGAGGAAGGCAAATACCATATGATATCACTTATATGTGGAATATAAAATATGGCACAAATGAACCTATCTACAAAACAGAAACCAACTCGCAGACATAGAGAACGACATGTGGTTGCAGGGCAGAAGGGGGAAGAAATGGGATGGATGGGGAGTTTGGGATTGGTAGATGGTAACTATTACATTCAGATTGGATAAGCAATGAGGTCCTATTTTACAGCACAGGGAACTATGTCTAGTCTCTTGGGATAGACCTTGATAGAAGATAGTATGAGAAAAAGAATGTATATTGTATATATATGTACGACTGGGTTACTGTGCTGTACAGCAGAAGCTGACACAACACTGTAAATCAACTATACTCTAATAAAAATTGATAAAGAAAGAATCAGAATTTTTTTTTAAAAAAAGGAAATCTAGGACTCCTTGTTCTCCAGTGGTTAGGAGGGAGCCGTACCCTCTTCCTTGGTCTCCATCTTTTCATTACATAAAGGAAGAATTGGCCTGATATCCATCTGTTCTCTTTGCAGGATTCCCATCTCCCTCTCCCTCACTGGCAACACTCATAGCTGCACAACCATTACCTGCTTTGAGATCATTAGGATCATCTCATAACACTCTTTATCTCTGTTTAATTCAGTTATCTAAAGAAGTCCAGAAATTCCAAATCACTAGACTCTAATCTGCATACAACTTCACACATTCTCCTTTTTGCCCTTTCCCGCACCCCTCACTACCTCCTGGATTTCTTCTACAGTGTCTACTGGAACTTACAATCCATCACCAGAAAAATACCCTAATATCCTCAACCTCTCTTCTGAACATTCCTTTCACTTTCTTGATCTAGGAACTCTAGCTTCCCCATGAAGACGCAGCTTTCTCAAAAGTTCTATAAAGTGGCTGATGTTTTCTTTTCCATATCTCTCAAATCAATGGTCCAATTGTGGGTTAGATGTTCTCCTTACAACTCATTGTCATTTTCAGGCCATTTACTCTCTCTTCTCTAAACACTATCCAGCTTTGAATTTCAAGTCATTCATCCATTACTTATTAATCATATAATAATAAATGTTGAGCACCCTACTATATGCCGGGTATTATTCTAAGACTTGAGGATACAATGATTAAAAAAATATAGACAAAAATCCCTGCCCAGATGGAGCTTACATTTTACTACCTCTCCTTATTAAGTTATACAACTCATTCCTTAAGAAGGTTAGCTTCTGACGCACTGTCAAAATACTTAATGATATCAATGTTTACATTAATGAATGTTCTAATCCTTTGGCCTCTCCTTCTTTGATCTCCTCTCTTCCAGGTATCTTGTCCTGCACTCCATCTCAGCCACTTACTCTCCAGTCCTTCCCTAGTCATAGTCATTTATTACCCTCTTCATAATCTCAGTTTTTAACTTCCATTATCTTTTTTTTCTGTTTTTAACCTTCCAATATCTGATCCACACCTATTATCCCTCTAACACACTCATTTTTTTTTGTCTTTTCTTTTTATCTTTTAGAGCCGCACCTGTGGCATATGGAGGTTCCCAGGCCAGGGGTCCAATCAGAGCTATAGCCACCGGCCTACACCAGAGCCACAGCAACGCTGGATCCGAGCTGAGTCTGAGATCTACACCACAGCTCATGGTAACACCAGATCCTTAACCCACTGAGTGAGGCCAGGGATCAAACCCTCGTCCTCGTGGATGCTAGTCAATTAGCTAACCACTGAGCCACGACCGGTACTCCTCTAATACACTCCTTTTTTTTTTTTTTTTTAGCACCTTGACTTCTTTAATTCTTCCACCTTTACAGGATATGCACTCCTTTGACCTGTTCAGCTTTTTACTGTTCCTTATCATTCTCAGACCCTTACTTCCCCCTTTACCTAATTCAAATTTCATGATTCATCATTCTAGTCATTCCCTTGCAGATACTCTCAATATTCTTGCCCTTTTCTTTCTTGTGCTCATCTGACAAAAATCCAATCCTGGCCAAATCCAGTTCTTCACCTACTTTACCTGAATCAGTGCAGCTTGAGAAAAACACACAACCACATTTACTGGTCTTACATCAAATTCTTGATCATGAACCCCATCTGTGCTTTTGGTATTAGTTGGCAATCATACTAAATTTCTTTAGTCTGATCATGTTCCTACTCTCTTAAATGTCTATTTCATACCTTCTCCTCTTCAAATCTCCAATGCCTTCTCTCTCCTCACTCTAGCTGATGATCTTCCTTCTTATTTCAGTGAGAAAACTGAGGCAATCAAAAACAAAATTTCCAACTGTACACGAGGGTAACCTTATCATGAATGAGGGAAAGTTTCTTATTTTAGAAGGATTCCAGCTAATTCTGGCAACTCTCGGTGAATTCACAAATCTAAGCAAAAATCAACTGCTGCTAACATCTTAACCAGAGACAGCTTGACATTATGTGCCTCCGGATCATAGTATACAATGTCATCTATGAAATATTCTTGCAAAAACTTGAATCCAAATCTCAGTAAGCCTCTAGAACATAAATTACAGAGAACACAAGAACATGTTAAAAGTAACCATGAGGATGCAAAAAAAATCTAGATTGGGAGATTCTATAGGACAAATAAATCAGTTTTTTCAACAAATAAATTAGCATAAATAGATTGAAAGAGAATCAATAGATTAAAAGGGACTTAAGACACACTTTGACCAATTGCAATTCATGAACCTTTATTTGCTTTTTTTTTTTTTTTGGTCTTTTTGCCTTATCTGGGGCCGCACCCGAGGCATATGGAGGTTCCCAGACTAGGGGTCTAACAGGAGCTGTAGCTGCTGGCCTTTGCCGCAGCCACAGCAACATGGGATCCGAGCCACATCTGCAGCTTACACCACAGCTCATGGCAACGCCGGATCCCTAACCCACTGAGCAAGGCCAGGGATCGAACCCACGACCTCATGGTTCCTAGTTGGATTCGTTAACCACTGAGCCACGATGGGAACTCCATGAACCTTTATTTGGATCCTATTTCAAACAAACACTATAAAGGGCAACTGGGGAATTTTGAGCACTGACTGGGTACTTAGTCCTATTAGGGAACTATGATTAATCTTTCAATTGTGGTAATGTGGATATAGTTTTAAAAGAGCCATATTTTAGAGGCATATACTAAAATATTATATATATATTCATAAATTTATGAATCATAAATATTTATGGTTCATATGGTATATATTATAGAAACATATATGGTAATAATATGACATATGGAATTTCCTTCAAAGTAATTTGGGGAAAAGAGAGAGTGCCGGTGGGGCTATAGGAAAAGCAGATAACTGCTAAAGCTGGGTAATGGCAACATAAATGCTCATTATCCTGTTCTCTGTACTTGTGGATATACTTGAATTTTTCCATAATAAAAAATATTTTAAAAGAGAGATTTCCCACAAGCAATCAGAAGTGAACTTCCTACCGACCTATCTGCAACAGTACACACTATTCTGCCTCCCTCTTGCCATTATCCATACACCACTGTAAGACAGAGCCCTTCATTTGTGCATTAGGACCCATCCTCTCTCACCTATGGGAAGATATCATTCTAATAATTCTCCTTCTTCTCACCTGCACTGTTAATTTTCCCCTCTCTACTGGATCAGACCCAGTTAGGACATAAACATGCTATAACTTCTCACATTAAAGAAAAAAAGTCCTCTTTAGATACCCTATATCCCCCTCCAGTTATTTCCACATTTTTCTGCCCCACTTAGAGTAAAACTCCTCAAAAGAATTTTCTACATTCATAGTTTTCAACTCTTCCCATCCCATTCTCTTCAGAATTCATTCCAACTAGGCTTTTCCTCCTACCACTCCATTGGAACTTCTCTTAAGGTCACTGATAACCCTGATGTTGTTAAATCCAGTGATCAATTCTCAGTCTCCATCTTATTTGAACTATCAGTAGCATTTGATGCAGTTGATTACTCCCTTCTCAAAACACTTCCTTCATCTAGCTTCCAAAATGACATATTCTACTGGTTTTCTTCCTTCCTTGCTATTCTCTCCCTCTCAGTCTCCTTTGCTGATTCATCCTCACTCTTCTGATCTCTAAACAATTCCCTTCTCTAGATATGTTTCTTCCTCTTTTGTATCTATACTCTTTTTTTTTTTTTTTTGCTTTTTTAGGGCCGCACTAGCGGCATATGGAGGTTCCCAGGATAGGGGTCAAATCGGAGCTACAGCTACTGGCCTACACCACAGCCACGGCAATGCCAGATGTGAGCCGCATCTGCGACCTACACCACAGCTCACAGCAACGCTGGATCGTTAACCCACTGAGCAAGGCCAGGGATCGAACCCGCAACCTCATGGTTCCTAGTCAGATACGTTAACCGCTGCGCCATGACGGGACTCCTCTATACTCTTTCTTGATCATCTCTAAATTTCATATTTTTATCCTGGACTTTGCCCCTGAAATCTATGTGGATATTTAACAGGCATCACAAACTTAACAGGACCACAACTGAACTCATTAAAAATGTGCTTTCTATAAATTTCTCTATTTCAGTTGGTAGCAATTTCATCCTTCCAGTCATTTGAGCTGAAAACTTTGTAGTCATCCTTGACTTCTGTCTTTCACTCAGCCTCATACTCAATCTATCAGTAAAATATATATGTAGCTTAAAAATACATCTGGAGGATTTCCCATAGTGGCTCATTTCCCATAGTGGCTCATTTCCCATAGTGGCTCAGTGGCAACGAACCTGACTAGTATCCATGAGGATGTGGGTTTGATCCCTGGTCTCACTCAGTGGGTTAAGTATCGCACATTGCTGTGATCTGTGGTGTAGGTCACAGACCTACCTGGCATTGCTGGGGCTGTGGAGTAGACTGGCAGCTGCAGCTTCGATTCAACCCATAGCCTGGGAACCTCCATATGCCGTGGGTATGGCCCTAAAAAGAAATAGATAGATAGATAGATAGATAGATAGATAGGCAGACAGACAGATAGATGATAGATAGATAATGACCATTTCTCACCACCCACTGCTACCACCATAATCAAAGCCAGCATTATCTCTCATCTGGATTTTTGTAATTACTTCCTAAATTATTTACTTGCTTTATCCTTTGCACTGCTATAGTCTACTCTCAACACAGCAGCCAGGATGATAAACTATATGTCAAATCATGTCACTTCCATAATCAAAACCCTCCATTTCCCTCAGAGAAAAAGTCAAAGTTATTATAATGACAAAATGCCCATGATCTGATTCATCTTCATCTCTGGTTCCAACTACACTGGCTTCCTTGCTATGCAGTGATACACTAGCTAAATCCTATCTCAAGACCTTTACATTTGCTGTTACCTCTACTTAAAATGTTTTTTTTTCCCAGATATCCACCTAGCTCACTCCCTTCTCTCTTTCAGGTGTTTGTATAAATAACATATTCTCAGTAAGGTTTTCCCTGAACATTCTATTTTAAACTGCAAACCATCCCCCAAACCATCACCCTTCTTCCTTGTTTCATCACTGGCTATCAGACTATTCATTCTTAATCATTTGTTTACTTTTTGTCCCTCCCCCTCCTCAATAGAATGATGGCAATATGAAGTAATTTTTTTTGCCTTTTTTGTTCATTAATGTACTCCTAGTTCCTAGAACAGTGTCTGGCATACAGTAGGCACTCAATAAATATTTTTTGAGTTAATCCATGAATGAATATAGAGTTAGGCTGGAGCTATATCACACTAACAGGGTTTATACATTCATTAAGTAAAATAGGCATCATGACTAGGGCCCGTGATACCTTTAAAGGTCATGAAAATGTTTTAACTTTATTTTAAAATAGGAAGAAAAAGAAGAAGAATGAATATACAATAATGAACCTATCCCGAATTATATTAGTCTTTTAACAGCCCAGTCAAAAAAATGTAATTTTTAGTATATTCTCATGGAGGAAGGCAAAAATGCCTAAGGCTCATGAAAGTCATGATGTGTTCTTGCCACATCAGGCCTAGGTACTATAAACCTAGTTAAAGAGTTGAACCTTATCTTGTAGCATAAAGGGGAACCCTTGAAAGATAGCAGAATGATTAGATTTGCATTTTTAAAAGATTTCTTTTCCGGTCATGAAAAGGACAGACTGAAGGAAGGGGACAGACCTGTTAGGAAATTATTGAAGTAATACAGGTGAGTGATGATTCCAGTCTGGATTATGGAAAGAGAATACAAAAAATACTTAGATCCTATTGGGAATACAAAAAATACTCAATAGGATCTTTCAATGACTTTTCACTGTGAATAAAATAAAATACAAACTCATTACAAAGCCCTGAATGATCTGGACTCTGCATGCTTTCAACTACATCTTGAATTGCTCTCCCCCTCACCTACCATAATCCAGCCACACTGGCCTTTTCAGGTTTCTTAAATGCATAATTTTTTTCTGGCCTCAGGCTTTCATGTATGCTTGTTCTTTCTGTGTGTTGCTCTTTCTCCAACTCTTCTTCTGGCTAAAATTTTCTCAAACTTTAAGTCTCAGCCTATATAGCACTTATATCACTTTCTTGGAGAGGCTTTATATATTACCTGAACACTCACTCCTTTTCTTTCATAGCAGTTTCCACAATTTGTATGTATTTGTTTGTTTTGTTTATTATCTGTATTCCTCAACTAAAGTGTAAGCTCCAAAAGGCAAAGACACACTAAACAAGTATCTGGCGCTCAGTAGGCACTCAAAGAATACGAATGAATAAATGAATGACTTGATGACATTCGTTTTTTTCCCCAGTTTCTGACTACTTTGAAAAATGCTATAAATGTTCTTGGACATATTTTGTTGTTGCTATTGTTGTGCTTACATATGCATTTCTGATGGACATATACCTAGGAGAGGAATTCCTAGGTATCAAGGCAAGCATATGTTCAACTTTAGTAGACATTGCCACAAGTAGTCACATTGGTAGTTTAAAATTGTGCACAGTGGGAGTATTTACACCATGGAAATCAGGAAATACTACAAATCAAGGTTCCCATCTTCCCCCACACTGTGCTGAAAAAGTATTCAAAGAATGGACAGGCAGTGAAGTCTTACTATGTACATCACAGGGAACTATCTCCAATCTCTTGGGACAGAACATGATGGAAGATGGTATGAGAAAAAAATGTATATACATGTGTGACTGGATCACTATGATGTACAGCAGAAATTGGCACAACACTGTAAATTAACTATACTTTAATACAATAAATAAATAAGAAAAAAGGAAATGAAAAAAGAAATAATGGCTGAAAATATCCTAAATGTGGCAAATTATGTGATATAAATATACAAATAAAAAGAAGCTGAGTGGACTCCAAATAGGACAAATCGAAAGAAATCCAAGCCTAGGGACATTATAATCAAAGTGCTTAAAGCTAAAGAAACCAAATTAAAAAAAAAAAAAACACAATACAAATGAAATACTTAGGTATAAATCTAACAAAACACGTACAGAAGCTGAATTCTGAAAACTACAAAATGCTGATGAAATAACCCGAGAAGATCTAAAAATGCATTATGTTCCGCACTCCTAGTATAGGACCATATAATTTACAAAGTCTGACTCTATTTTATATCAACCCAAAACAATTAAAGTGGTACCGTCTGGTGTCGATGTGCTTGTAAATACAAAGTTGAGTTGCTAATGTATGACAGTGTTCAGTTACAAAGTGGTCTTCTAAATGATCCTGAATATGCTTATATTAATTTATTTTAGATCATTTCCTTGGCAAACGGTCATGTGACAGTTGCAGCAAGAAGGCTGAGTTTTCATAGGAGAGGGTGAAGTTAAAGGGAATATGACAAACTGACTCCAGAAGCATATGAGGAAGAAGAGACAGTAACATGTGGTTTCTAAATGTACCATAGCAAAACACTATTAGCTGGCCAAGATTACCCCATGGGAAGTAGGCAAAGTGAAGTGAACAAACTATGAAACAAAGCAAGCCACAAATTACAAAGAGTTTACAGCACCTAACTAATATTAGCCTTGGGGCTAATGTGAAAATGCAAAAAGCTGAAGCATGAATATAAAAGCAACAATTATTATTTAAAATAATAGCACAACCACCCTTAACATAGCATTTAATTACCCTTCAAATTAATATTGACCAAATATCTAAAAGACGTACATTGGATGGTCTTCCACATTTGTTGCCCAGCTGGGAGTCCCACAAATCTCTTCTCCTTGCTTGAATTTCATCCTTGACTTCTAGTGGGAATTGATAGCAATGTTTAATTAAGCAGGGGACTGAGATATCAGTTTTGTTTGTTTTGTTATGTAAGTGACCTCTGTGGTGGACTCTACACTGTAAAAGACAACAAGCCAAGTAAAGAGAGACTTGTAGTCAAGAAATGAGTTAGGAGGTTATTGCATAGTCGTTAGTTGAGGGCCTTAACTGAAGTGAAAATGGAGTGGGGAGGCTTGTTTTGAGGTATTTTTCTGATTTGGTGATTTCTAATTTCAGGATATGATGAGCAAACAGACACAGAGGAACAAGTTAGGACGGTGTTGGAGTAATCCAGGAAAGAAGGGATGTGAACCTGAACAAAGTAATAATATTAGGAATGAAAAAAAATAGGATGAATTCCATGGATATTAAAGAAGTAAAGTCTCAGGACATTTTGATGGACCAGAGAAAGAGGGAGAAGCAAGGATGATCTTCAGGTTTCAAAAATTATCTACCACAATGTACTGTTCACAAAGGTTGTTGATGTAAAACCCCCACATCTTTTCAGATTCTTCCACATATCCTATTGGAATTGTTGCTGGGAGAAGACCTTTCAAATAGTATTTGCCAGGGTATCCAATACAGAAACATGTCATGTATGGAAATACACTGAAAAAAATACCTTTCTTCATCTAGGAGGGAAAATAAAAGTAAATAAATGACACCTACAGGAGTCAGCAAACTACAGTGCACAGGCCAAATCTGTATGGCCGCATGTTTTTTTTTTAATGGCCTGAGATTAAGAACGTTTTTTTTACATTTTTAAATAGTTTTTTTTTGAATTTAGAGGTTTTTTTTAATGACACTTTAAAATGACAAAATTCAAATGTCAGTGCTCACAAATAAAGTTCTACTGGAACACGGTCATGCTCATTTGTGTACATAATGTCTAGGGCTGATTTGGGGCTACAATTGCAGGCTTGAATAGTTGTGACGGAGACCCTATAGCCCTCAAAGCTGAAAATATTTACTACTTGGCTCTGTTCACAGACAGCTTTCAGACTCCGTATCTTGTATAAGCCAGATACTGTGCCAGGACTTTCACCTCGTGTCTCCTCTACTTTTCTCAAAACCCTTAGTGGTATAGTAGAATATGGAGACCTGGAGAAAATATCCAGCCAATCGAGAACAATAACATGTTTTATTTGTAGAATGTTCAAATTATTTAAGCAAAGGCAATGTTACCTTATTCCTTTTTTTTTTAAAGGATCGTTTCCTTTCCCTGCTTAAACACTGCTATTCGTTCCAAATGCTCATTATACTAAAGCTAAAATTTCAGAACATAAGGCCCTTTGCAAATGTAACCTTTTAATTACATCTCATCAGTCTTTTCCCTACTCGTCACTACTGAATTTTCTCACTGTTCTCCCGTTTTGTGCAGACACAAACTGAAAGTGACACATTCAAAAGTTATTTCGTATTCACTCCATTTGTCCACCTTTCCCTTCTATGATTTTTCTTTCTTCATCGAATTGTCTACCATTGCGAAATATAAAAGGAATAAAGGAGGGAAAGAGGGAAACTGTAAAACACGAGTTTCATTTGGGGGAGGCATACCTCTTATCACTCTGGTGAGCTTAATTGGTTAAATCCTAGTGGGTAGGGCTGAGTTTTTTTCTTTTTTAACGTTGTCCAACATCTATGAGACGTTCAGTGAGTGGCCATTCAGTCATTGATCTTCCCCCTCCCGCTATTCCTCTTCTTTGGGAAACCTGGAAAACAGAAAATCTTCCCACGGAAACTCTTCAGGGGCGCGCCAAGACCTAGGCTTGCGCACTGGGGCTCGCCTGGCGCCGCAACCTCAGCTTTGCAAGTCCGCGGGGTCTCCCTGCAGAAACCCAGCGCGGGCTTCTCGATTGACCGCGTGCGCGCGCGTGCGCGCTCCCCCCTCGGCCCCCTACCCTGCAGCAAGGGGAGCGTGACGTAATGCAACCTCAGCATGTCAGCCGCGATATAAAGGAGGACCAGGCGGCGCGCCTCCCAGACGCAGAGTAGCTTGTGATTGGCTCGAGCTGCGGAACCTCGGAAACCCGAATGTGAGGAGCTTACGGATCCACAGCTGCCGCCCCCCGCAGAAATCCGGAGCGCGGTCAGAATCTTACTGGCGGCGGCGGCGGCAGGTAAGGAGACTCCTGAGGAGAAAGTAGAGGGACTCGGGTCTGCTGTGCTCACTGTCGCTCGCGTGAGGGGAGGAGAGGCTCACACCCAGCATGTACTGTAGGGCAAAGGGAACAATGGAAGTGGCGTCTAGTCCCTAAGCGTTCCCTCCCCCTCGGGCAGATTGTTTCGTCTCCGCAGAAGCGGGTGGCCGAAGGAATTGTGAGAATTACTTCGCCCCCCCCCCAGCCGACCTCTTTTTCCCCGAGGCCACAGCCCCCGGGGGACGAGAGCCGTCGTGGAGGCCGTCGGTGGTTTGGGGTGACGGGAAAATGGCGGAAAACACAACGGTGAAGTGAAGAATGCGGCGGCCCCCTGGTATTTTCTCTAGGCGACCTCCCCCCATATTCCTCGCAGTTGCACCCCCCACACACACCTCGCCCCCGCCCCCTCCCCTCCCCCTCCCCTCTCCCTCCGTCTCCCCGCCCGCAGCTGTTGGTAACCTTGGAAAGCGCGAGGGATGGCGGCGTTTGCGAGAAGGTGGCACCGAATCGGGCATTTTAGGGGTTAGGGAGCCGTCAGAGCCTGGGGAGGAGGGGGCCATGTGAGGCGACTGTCGCCTCTGTTACAACACCACCATTTTGTTCCCAGCCGCTGTCTCCCATGTAGCAGGGCAGAGAGAGCAGGGGGATGAGGGGTTGGGCAGCACGGCGTGGGTAGCAGCGGTGGCGACCGCTGCACCAAGTGAGAGGGAGGAGGGGAAAGGGTATTCTTGTCTCTTCGCTTTCTGCCTTTCCACTGCGAAGGTTCTCTTGTTCGGTTGACGATCCAGGCAGATGGGTAATATATGAGAGGGCGCGTGTGTACGTTTTGCTCAAAATGATTGAAACTTGGCATGATCGTGGGAAAGGGAGACTTATGCAGGAAGAGGGTTGCGTCCAAAGCTGCAATACTGCTACTTGCCAGGGCTCCTTTGTTTCCTATCTCTGCAAATACTACTTTCGCATTCTCTTGCTCTGCCGCCTTAGGATTTCTTTCCTGTCCCTCACCCTATTTACATCATCTAGAAGCTGGATCCTGAATGAGCTCTGTTTAGAGGAGACAGATGAGAGTAGAATGGGTGGGTGGGTGTCTTGTTTTGATTTTTGTTTTGTGATTTCTGTTCCCCGTATATTGATTGAAAGATGTTTACTTGAAGAGTACTTGGTGGTTACCTCCATTCAATAAGAAAAATATACTCTTGAGAAGACTGAGTAGCCTGTTGGCTATTGAATCCTTAAGACACTGCTATTATCATACCTTATTCATTATTGATCTTATTGAAACTTCCTATATGGGAAAAAGGTGCTTCAGTTTATTTATTTGGTATTCTTACGGTGTGATACTTCCCATAATAGTTACACTATGTGTTAAAATTTATACACTTCATTGAGCACTAGTGCAGATTTTCCCCCCGCGGATTTGGCAAGGATAAAGATTGCCCTTGGTTGGTTTTTCTTCCCTTTCAAAAATAAGATATTGCTAGTGATTTTTTAAAATATGCTTTCGAGAAGATTTTGGTTTAATCAATTGGTTGAATTCTAAGTGTGATAGAATTGCTTATATAGAACGTTGGTTATATCATTGTAGGTAGTTGTTTCTTTTGGAGTCCCTTCAGTTAAATTAATAGATTTGAGCATATGAACCTTTCTCAACCTCACCTGCACATTAAAGTGTAAGGAAAAAATCTTAAGTTGTGTAAAAGATTTGTTTTAAAATACGTAATTGTGAATGTATTTTTTACAATAGGTAAAAAGAACATTTTTCCAAAGAAAATAACGTAGTGCAGAAGGAAAAATAAAAAGAAAGTGCTGCAGATTTTATTTTACAGTATGTAAGTAAGGAAATCTACAGTTTCTTCAAGACACTCGGATTAAGGTGATTAACAAATTACTTAGTGTTTATCTTAATAATTAAACAAAATTAAGTGTTTAAAACATTTTAAAAACATTTGTAATTGTTCTGTTATGTGATATATTAGTTGGTCTAGTTAAATTTGAAATAGTACACTGCTTTAAATGTGAAAAGTAAGTCCTTAGCCATTTTAATTTATCTCTGTGAAGACTCAGGTAGTTGATTGTGAACACTCTTGCCCCCTCTTGACTTCCTTTGGAAGGCAGAAAACAATGTGGTATTTGAAAAAAGGTAACAAAATACAGCTAAGAATTTCTGAAAATTTGTAATTTCGCTCACATATAAAGTAATTTTGTTTGTATCATTTTGAAACAGAGACGTCACCTACTGCCGTAGGATTTTGATATACGTGTTGATAAAGATTACTCTGTGAGAATCTTCTGCCTCCTGTACAGCTGCAGAACTTTGAGGCAAGGGAAAAAAATCTTAGTGATCTTTACTTAAGGATAGATTAAGTTGTCTTACATGGCAGCTTTCTTAAACTTTCTAAAACTTAATGATGCAACCTCATCTTTTGTGCAGTATAGCCCAATGTATTAAATACTCCAAACTAAAAATGAAGGGAATGTTTTATAAAACTGACAGATTTTTTTTGGTTGATTTATTTAGACTCTTTACGTTTGGAAGGGGAGTTTACATGTAGTTGTAAGAAATACGTTGAGTGACAGAATCTGACTTTAGGTTCCATACTATCTGGTGATCTTAAATATAGGATAAGTCATTTGGAATGAAATAGGTTGAGCCTTTGCTTTAAAAACAAGCACAAGGCTAGTGTGACTTTATTATTAATGAAAAAAATCAGTTTTACAATTCAAGTAGAAGATATTCTGAAAGAAACAATTTGCTAGATGTTTGTATGTGATTGATCTTATCTCTACCATATTTAGGAAGCAGTCATGTTTCATGAGTCCTCAAAACTGTGAGACAAGAGAATGTAGTAGATTGAGGCCAGAAGTCCTTACTGACTCAAAGAACTCCAGGGAAACTGGGATAGAACATTTTACATTATAAGTAGAACCCCGAGAACCAGAGGTGAAACAAGTTTATCTGCAGAGCTACGCTGCAGGGCTGATCTGGGTCTTGAAGAAATGGATGAGAGCCACTGGATGAAATTCACTAATACTAGACACCTGAGTCCTCTAGTAATGTATAAATATCCCAACTATTGTCTGTTGTCATCTTGTTCTCCTTTTTCTTTTATAACCTGTATTTTAATTGGAACCTCAGTGCTACAATTTTCGTTTTTTTGCTTGCTTCTATCACTTCCCTATGGCTCATCACCCTTCCTGTACTATTTCTCCATTATCTTTGATTTACTTCCATTTGGCCCTTCTTTTATTTATAGTTGTCACACATTAAAGCTTCTAATCAAGGTTTTTGCTTGTTTGTTTTGTTTTCCTTTGTAATGAGATTTCCACACTTGGTTGAAAGGCACATTTTCAGTTGCATTTCTTTCTCAAAACAACTGACTTTGGCCTAAATGTATTTAAGCTATTTTTAAAACCATTTCTTTTACAGAGATTTGTGAATGAATTTTGCTAAGTATGGATTCAGGTGGTGGAAGTCTTGGACTGCACACATCAGACTCTAGAATGGCCCATACCATGATTATGCAGGATTTTGGTAAAGCATTTTCTTTGTCATATTTTTCTGTTTCTTTTTTAAAAGTCAGAACATACTAAATATCAAAACTATATTGGGGAAAGGGAGAATTACAGTGACAAATTGTTCTTTTACCAGGAAAATACATTTGTAGAGCTTCTTTTTTTCTTTCGTTTTTTTGGGGGAAGGGGGTAGGGGCTACCCACAGCATATGGAAGTTCCCGGGCTAGGGAGTTGAATTGAAGCTGCAGCTGCTGGCCACAGCCAGAGCAATGCAATGCCAGATCTGAGCCGAGTTTGTGGCCTACACCGCAGCTTACAGCAACACCAGATCCTTAACCCACTGAGCAGGGCCAGGGATTGAACCCATGTCCTCATGGATACTAGGTGGGTTTGTTACCACTGAGCCACAGCGGGAACTCCTGTAGGGCTTATTTTCTTAAAGTAGCACTATGTGTCAGTAGTCTAGTTAAAATCATTCTTATAATTTTGTGGGAAAGTTGGGTAAGGAGACTTGGACTATAGTGGTTTATATGTCATTTGAAATGAAAAACTCAGTTTGCATAAACACCTACAATAGTTCTTCTATGTAGGAAAATTGGTTTTCTAAAATACATTTTAAGTTGCATTGCTAATAAAGCTGGAAAAGGAAGTACTTCAGACATTTCAAAGACGTTAAATGCTTATGTAGTGACAGAGGAATATATTGCACTAGGATATTAATTATATTCTGATGCCATATCCTCGGAGTTGTTCCCTATAGCATTATGTTCTTTTTTCAAAAAAGAAAAAAATTCCCTACTTTTGTAGCCAGGTTTTTAAGTAGCCTCTTAACAGTAGTCATTTCAATAAAGATTATAAGACTCCATTGACAATCAATAAAGGAACTGAATTTGGGCAGGGTCCGTCTGAATGATAGAAGAGAAAGGTATCTGAAGTTTAAAAGACAAGGATAGGTGGTAAGAATTAAAGAAAAGATCAGAGTGAGAGTAGAAAAGACAGATAGCAAATTGGAATACAAAGTCGAAGATGAAATTAAGAATGGGGGCTTACGACAAGTGATACTTTGCTCAATAACATGCTCCTACTGGAATAGCAGGTTAAGGATCCTGCTTTGTCGCTGTAGTGCCTGGCCTGGGTTGCTGCTGTGGGGTGGGTTTGATCCCTGGCCTGGAAGCTTCTGCATGCTGCAGGTGCAGCCAAAACAGAAAAGGAAATACTCCTACTATTTGCAGATAATATGGTTGAATATGTTATTTTGCCTCATGTTGTAAAGCCCACAGTAATGATGAGAGTCAGAAGAACTGGATTCTAGCCTTTGCAGTCTTATTAATTATCTGTATAAACTTGGGAAAATTACTTAATTCACTTTTATGGGGGGGTTAGACTAGATAACATTTGATGTCCTTTCCATTTCTTTGATTCCTTGACATTTCTGTATGATCGTAAAGGTACAGTAATGTGGGAATTGAGATGACTGTGTAGTTAATTGATTAAATAGAAAGGAATCGTGGATTTATTCTGCTGAAAGAGTTTGAAGTGAATTGCATTGATTATGAGACTTAGAAGTGATTTTAGGTTAAAGTATAGAAATAAATTCTAGATGGACAAAGGGCTGAAGAGTAAGAGATTTCACAAAGAATTTTGTGAATTCTTTGCTAGAGATAGTTTTTCAAATACTGGAACACTTGAAATTCATTTTGGTAAATTAAGTTTTGGTTGAAATGTGAACTCTAATTTTTTACCTTTTAAAAATGGAAGAAATACAGTGTTTTGTTTATTTAATACAAAATACTACCTACCTTGTAGCATCTGGTAAAGTGTCAGAATCCCCCTCACTCCTAAAGAAGTTGCCTATCAGTAAGTAAAGCTCTGTTCCTTTCAAACATGAAAAAAATGTCTGATTGGTGCTGGTGAATATTTAGTTGGTATTCCTTTTACCTTTCTTTCGGTTGTGCCTCTTCAATGTCTTGAATTAATTAACCCCTTATTAGATCTAATTCTAAGCTTTGCAAATTCTAAAATTTCATTAGAAAATAGTTAAATTTTTGGCTAATGTCAAAACTTGGATATCTGTGATCCCATAAATTAATGATATTGTGAAACATAGGAGTTTAGTATGGAGTTATGGCTAAGCGGTAATGAACCCGACTAGTATCAGTGAGGATGTGGGTTCGATCCCTGGCCTCACTCTGTGGGTTAAGGATCTGGCGTTGCCATGAGCTACAGTGTAGGTCACAGATGAGGCTTGGATCTGGCGTTGCTGTGGCTGTGGCATAGGATGGCAGCTGTAGCTCCGATTCAGCCCCTAGCCTGGGAACTTCCATATGCCGTGGGTGGGGCCCTAAAAAAAGCAACAACAGCAAAAAAGAGTTTAGTGTATATAGGCAGAACTGCCATAAACGCATTATGTGTTCCAGGATTCCTAAATTCTATAAGATTTTTGGTTGGGGTGAAATGGCTACTATGTTAAGAATCTGAACTGTTAATTTAATTCAAAGATGTATTGGAACAATTTCCTCTGAAGGATATATTGCAGTTTAAATTTTATAGTAGTATGCTTTATGTAATAACTTTGTGCGTGTCTCAGTGTAATAGTTGTCCTTGGAATCTGTGCCATTGCATTTAATGTTGTTTAAGATTTTATTGCTGAAAAAGTCCATATTGCTTTGAGACTTGCATAGAAAAATAGCCTTAGGAAGTGTCTGAAGACAGACCCAACAAATGCCAGATTTTGTGCTGTGAAATTTCAGGTATTCACATTTAAATAAAATAACTTGAGTAAAAGAGAAATGGTTGAAATGATGATCTGTTTCTTACTGTTACCTCATTATGTAATTGGTTTCACATTTTTAAATGATTTTTAATATAATTTATACTTTGCTGTCTAGTGAGATAAATTTTTAATACCCTTTAATGCTGCTTACCAGATGCCTTAAGATTTAAATAAGTGACTCTCTGGTAGGTCTTTTTATTCTCTTTTCTACTATTCTCTTAGTAGTGACTCACTTGGTTAACCCTATAAATTTCTCAAAAAGCAATCTCCATAGTAAGTAAATTCTATTCTCCTTGTTTAGAAAAATTTAAAAAAAGCTAGTCCGGAGTAAAACAATTAGTTCAGTTCGCAGTTTGAACCTTGGTTAAGCTTATTTAATCTCTCCAAACCATAGTTACCTCATATTTAAAATAGGGATAGTAACACTCACCTTATTACAGTTATGAGGTTTAAATGAGATAACGTATGTAAAAGTATTAGGTTGCTTGGTACATGATCAGTTCTCAATAAATATAGCTAGTAACGTATATCTAAAATAAATGACTTTGTTTAGAAATTCAGTGGAATCTAAAAGATAAGCTTATAAGAGGAAAGAGCAAAATTTAATAAAAGACGTCTTGGATCTTGGTCTCAGTGATCTGTCAGTACTCTGTGGGAACTTTTCAATTCTTGATCTAGGATCCTTAAATGATTTTGTTCAGGGTAAACAAGCATATTTAGTTTTTTTTTTTTTGGTTTTGATCTGATTTATTTTGACCTCTAAGTTCCCGCTATAATAACAACTAGGTAAATTGCATAGGACTTATTTCATCTCCTTAGAATCCTCCCAAACAGGTGAATCTGAATCCAAGCCCATATTAGCATTATTCTATCCTTCCATCTTTCCCTAGTGTCTACTCTCAGGAACAAAACTACTTTCCAGCAATGTTCTAAAATAAATGAAATTGCCCACATTTTAAGTCTGACTTGTGGAAAGATTTTATAAAATATTTTATTGTGCATATACGTAGAATTTCAATACTGTGAATTTTACAGGCTTATCATTTAATTTTTCCTTGCTAAAAATCACATTTCCAGTTTGGTTGAATAACTAAATTTGAGCCCCAACCTTCTCCCTGTCTCCAAATATGGCTAATGGTATTACAAGTTAATAGGAAGAGCTTGTTCTGCACATATCCCCTTTGTCTATCAGAATTGCAAGGTTGAGGCTGTGTCCTTTGAGGGTAATACGGTGGAATAGGTGAGAGTTTGAGAATTGTGAGAAGGATACAGAAGGGTTGAAAGGAAGATAATCCTGAAAGTCAGCTTTCCCTTTTCACTATATTTTTTTATGTGTAGGGTCTTACTAATTTAGAATTTAGTACAATTTAGAGTCTATGTGTTTTTTAATAAACCAAATCTTTGTCTACAGTGAGGTTTTTTCCCTCCCTAAATCAGATGTTAAAAGATGCTTTCTATTTTTGAATATAGTAATTCTTATAAAGAAGTTCAGGGACTTTTATGTTTATAATACATATTTTCTGATATATTAAGCTTGTATTATATTAACTCAGTTTAACATATTATCAGCCTTTTATGTTTGTGTGTCCTTTTTATTTGAATTTGAATTTTTTGAAGTGCTAGACTCACAGGAAGTAGAAAAATAGTACTTGGGTCCTGTGTGCCCTTTATTCATCTTCCTACAATGTTGTCATCTTAAAATAACTGTAGTACAATATTAAAAACCGGAAATTAACATTGGTGCATTGATATTAACTAGATTACAGACCTCATTGACTTTTTACCATTTGTATGTGTGTGAGTGTATATAGTCCTGTGCAGTTTTGTCCCGTGTATAGATTTGTGTAGATACCAATGAAGATACAGAACTGTTTCATCACCATATATATGTTGTGCCAAAACATTCATACACACCCTCACCTTTGTCAACTGCTAATCTGTTTTCCATCTCTATAGTTTTAGAATTTTGAGAAAGTTATATAAAAGATTCCATTTATACATTATACACTATGGTAACCTTTGTAAATGATTTTTTTTCATTCAGCATAATTTTCTAGCAATCGATTGTTTGCCCCTTCCCTTTTTTAGGGCCACACCTGTGGCGTATGGAAATTCCCAGGCTAGGGGTCGGATCAGAACTGCAGTTGCTAGTCTACACCAGCAAGGTCAGATCAGAGCTGCATCTGCGACCTACACCACAGCTCAAGGCAATGCTTGATCCTTAACCCACTGAGTGGGGCCAGGGATCAAGCCCGCATCCTCATGGATACTAGTTGAATTTGTTTCTAATGAGCCACAATGGGAACTCTTGAGTTTGTCCCTCAGAGTTGCCAAGTAAGGATGTGCCAGAGTCAGTTTAACTAACCACTCACCTGCTAAAGTACATTTGAGTTGTTTTCTATTTTTTTGCTGCTAGGAAAATAGCTACTATGAGTTGTAATGAATATTCATGTACAGTTTTTTGGGTAAATATATGTTTCAATATCTCTGGGGAAAAATGCCAGAGTACATGGTTGCTACCATGACTATGAGAGATCCAGTTTCTCTGCATCCTCACCAACCTCTGGTTTTTTGCTTTTTAGGGCCACACCCACAGCATATGGAAGTTTTCAGGTTAGGGGTCGAATCGGAGCTACACCTGCCAGCCTCTGCCACAGCCAGAGCAGTGCCAGATCCGAGCTGTGTCTGCAACCTACACCACAGCTCATGGCAACGCTGGATCCTTAACCCACCACTGAGCGAAGCCAGGTATCAAACCCTCATCCTCGTGGATACTAGTTGGATTCATTTCCGTTGTGCCACAGCAGGAACTCCCTTGTTTTTATTTTAACTGTTCTAATTGGTGTGTAGTGATGTTTCACTGTGGCTTTTTTGTTTTACTTGAAAATAAATTACTTAATATATTAAATATTAAATATAATACTTTTAATTAATAAGATTACTTTTTTTGATAATTGTTTGTATTATAGTGGCTGGAATGGCTGGTACTGCACATATCGATGGAGACCATATTGTTGTTTCAGTTCCTGAGGCTGTATTAGTTTCTGATGTTGTCACAGATGATGGGATAACTCTTGATCATGGCCTTGCAGCTGAAGTTGTCCATGGGCCTGATATCATCACTGAGACTGATGTAGTAACAGAAGGTGTCATTGTTCCTGAAGCTGTACTTGAGGCTGATGTTGCTATTGAAGAAGATTTAGAGGAAGATGATGGTGATCATATCTTGACGTCTGAACTAATTACAGAAACTGTTAGAGTACCTGAGCAGGTTTTTGTGGCTGACCTTGTTACTGGTCCTGATGGACACTTAGAGCATGTGGTCCAAGATTGTGTTTCAGGAGTTGACTCTCCCACAATGGTGTCAGAGGAAGTTCTTGTAACTAATTCAGATACAGAAACTGTGATTCAAGCAGCTGGCGGTGTTCCTGGTTCTACAGTTACTATTAAAACTGAAGATGATGACGATGACGACGACGACGACGACGACGACGATGATGTCAAGAGCACTTCTGAAGACTACTTAATGATATCTTGTAAGTGAAACTTAAAGTCCATGATTACTTGGTAGATTGATTTATATATAACATGCACAGCTGTTATGGGATGGGGATCTATTCAGTAAAGTCATGGGGTAATCTATTTGAAAAATAATTTTTTTTGGAAACTGTTATTGAGGTGCTTTTTTTGAATTTACTAATGCTTTTAATTTACTTAGTGAAAATTCATAACCACAATGAAGTAAAATAATGCAGTTTACCAATATCTTAGAACAAAAATATAGAATTGAAGATTCATAAAGAACATTAGGTGACACACAATTTTAATGGTAAATGAATATATTTCAAAATGAAAAGTTTATGTGACCACTGCTCTCTCTCTCTCTCTTTTTTTTGTCTTTTGTCTTTTTAGGGCCTTACCTGTGGCATATGGAGGTTTCCAGGCTAGGGGTTGAATCAGAACTGGAGCCACCGGCCTATGCCACAGCCATAGCAACACGGGATGTGAGCAGTCTGCGACCTATACCACAGCTCACATGCCAGATCCTTAGCCCATTGAGTGAGGCCCAGGATTGAACCCGGCATCCTCATGGTTGCTAGTTGGGTTCGTTAACCACTGAGCCACAACAGGAACTCTTTTTTTTTTTTTTTTTTTGCTTTCTTTTTAATATGGCAGGTACCAGAGTTGTCAGTTCGGTTTTGTTTAGGAATTTAAGCATAATGTGATAAGAAATGTGTAATTCGTTTTTTTATTAAATACTTGAAAAGTATTAATAAGTTGATAATTAAATCATCAACTCAGATTTTGTTCTACAGTTCTCCTTGTGTTTATTTTCTGTTTGTCTATATATATGTGTATAGTCTGTTTAAAAATATTTTAATGTATTTTGAATAACGTAACGTATTTATTTCAAACTGCTTTATGATGTCCTTATGACATCTGTCTGAATGAGGAAGGTAGAAATATCTTGTTCTCATTTTAAGTGGTGGATTTGCCTGAACGGTAACAATAATAAAAATCTCATGATAAGTTATTATGGAGCTTGAGGACTAAGTGGGTCTAGTCTTTGTAAAATTAAAAGGGATCAAGCTTGAAGCAGTAAAGTTTAGTTGGAGACTTCACTTTTCGAGGGAGGATTTTTTCTTTTCTTTTAAAAATAATAGATGATTGGAAAGTGCACTATCAAGTAGAATATGTGTATGTGTGTATAAAGTGATTGTATGTTATATATGTGTGTATCAGTGAATTTAAAACTTAAAAACAATTAGATTTAACTTGTAAATATGACTCAAGTACTAACTTTTTTCCTCTATAAGCACTTTTGAAAGTGAATATTTACATTGTTTTTAAGGGAATGATTACAGCCACTGAGTCTCTGTGCAAATGTTACTACTTCTTTTTAAATCTGTATGAATTACTAAAGCAACTCCATATTTATATCTTAATCTAACCTGACATTTAAAAAAAATCAAAACTATGGTTATGGTTACATAAAATGGTGTGGCAAAAGTTGGTTCTGTACCAAAATAAATTCAGCGTGCCTTTAAAAGCATACTTGTCTAATTAAACTCTTTGGTTTTAAAGTGATCTAAAATTTAAAAATCATATGTATTGTGATACACTTCAACATATCTTCTGTGATTTGATTCTGAAAGTTTTTTAAAAGTTTTTAGAATATTTATCTTGATTTTACCATGTATGTCAAATGCAAAGGATTTCTGTCCTTCAAGTCTAACAGAATTAGACTGAAAATTATAAAGAACATTGTGTTATTCAAGTAATAGTAGAACTGCTGTGGGGTCATCTTAGGGAGAATTTAGACTGGAGATTAATTACCTCCTTAATTGTTAAAGAAGCAGCAACACTTTAAAAAAAATCCCTTTAAAACAAATAATTTTTAGTGTAGAAAACAGATAAAAATTAAATATTTCTTATTTCATTTATTTTCTCACCATCCAGATCTTTGACCATTTTTATAGTAGTTAGAATATTTAAATTGGGACTAGTTACTTTTTCATACCATTTTCATTTATTTTATTGTATTTTGGTTTAGTTTTTCTTTTTTTTCTTCATCTCTTAATCTTCAAGTCAGGTTTTTAACCTCTTGGTTTCTACTGACCATTGAATCTTTCAGGATTTAGAGAATAAATTGCTGTGAAAGTCCTCAATGTTATTTTTAAAAGTCCTCTTTTCTCCCAAGATACCTTCAAACTACCCTAAGAGATAAAATTAAGGACTTAAAAACAGACTTTTATTTTGTTCCTGAATTCCTTACTATTCCTATAAGGAGATCTTATCAGTAGCTAAGTTTTAGTGGTAGGGAGTTTGTCTTCTCTCCGTCTCTGAGGTCCGTCTCGGTTTTTTCCACTTTGAGACCAAATGTCACAATTTCCTTTATATTAGCAGATGGTTAGGCCCTTCCACTTGTAACTGTATCTGTCTAAAGTTATCCCAGATGTGCTTTTCTTTAAAAATATCTAACACCTAAGGTATTTATGGATGGTGATATCCTTTATGAAAAGTTTAACTGGAGATGGGAGGTTCTTTTAAATAATGAACCGATATAATGCATTCAAAATTTTTTTTACCTATAAAATCAGTTTATATTTCTTTCAGGAACATAATTTTGTATAAGGCAATATAAGGATCTGGCATTGTCACTGCCATGGCATGGGTCGCAGCTGTGGTGCAGGTTCCATCCCTAGCATGGGAACTTCTGCATACCTCAGGTGCAGCCAAAAAAAATTTTTGCCAAAAAAAATTATTTAATAGAATTAGGGGCTGTGATGAAGTGAAAATATTTTTTTATTTATTTTGATCATTTAGGTGCTCTTTTTAGAGACAACTATTTGAACTCTTAAATGGTGTGGAATCATTTATATTTAATCACAAAATTAAAATTCTCAGTGTAGAAAGAATTTCAGAAATTGTTGTTTTTCACCATTTTGAAAGGCCAAAAGAATATTTTTGAATTTGCATGTATCAGATTTGAAATTGATGTAGAGAAAATCTAGACTTTGACTCATTTAGGTCTGTCTTAAATTCATATTTTAAGAGTATCAAATTAACAACTTTTTAATGTCGCATAGTTTTCAGTAGTTCTGAAATTGTTTAGATACAGTCAGAGGTTTCATAATTTTATGTTTCATATTTGATATTACAATATATATGGTAGCGAGGAGCAGATTTTCAATTTAGATTACATTGTTTTTATAGAGACAGGACAAACATTGAAATAAAATGGTAGGCATTTACTGTTTGGGGGAATATAATTATATCCAAGAACAAACTATAAATGTAACATATTCATTGGATAGTTTGTGCATAGTAGTCACTTGAAACTAAATACTATTCTTAAGGAATCAAGTTTTTTTAAATACCCTTAAAATGTAAGTAATTTTATTACTTTACTTATATATGTGATTTTGAAGCAAAGCATACCATACATGGCAAACCTAGAAGTATACAAGATTTCTGATTGGAAGTTGTCTTCTGTTGACTCGGGAAGAATTAGAAATATTTACTAAGATTTTATTTTTATGATTTATAAAAAGTCCTTTTAATAAAATAAATGAGGTGTTTTCTCTTTTTTTAAAATACTAGATTTCATGTTAATTGTTTTTTTAAGTGCTGCTGTTTAATTTGGTAGTTGTTTATATCAGCTTATTTTATGAGTACCACATTATTTTATGTTCTAATCTTTCTGTTATTAATTTTGGTGTTATGATTTAACTTAAAATGTTGAATGTGGAGTTCCCATTGTGGCGCAGCAGAAACAAATCTGACTAGGAACCATTAGGTTGTGGGTTCAATCCTTGACCTTGCTCAGTGGGCTAAGGATATGGCATTGCCGTGAGCTGTGGTGTAGGTCACAGACGCAGCTAAGATCTGGCGTTGCTGTGGCTGTGACGTAGGCTGGCAGCTGTAGCTGATTAGACCCCTACCCTGGGAACCACCATATGCCATGGGTGCTGCCCTAAAAAGCAAAATAAAAAAAAAAATGTTGAATGTGATGGAATATTATTTAATCTTTTCCCAAACCGTTTTATTTTTTTTATATTTTTTTGCTTTTTAGGGCCACACCTGCGGCATAAGGAAGTTCCTAGGCTAGGGGTCAAATTGGAGCTGCAGCCTCCAGCCTACGCCACAGCCATGGCAATGTGGGGATCCAAGCAGTGTCTGCAAACTACACCACAGCTCACAGCAATGCAGGATCTTTAATCTGATGAGCGAGGCCAGGGATTGAACCCCCCTCCCTAATGGATGCTAGTCAGGTTCATAACCCACTGAGCCATAACAGAACTCCCCCAAACCATTTTAATTAAAGCCGTGTGGTTAAGAATATTTCACATATATAAATTTAAATCTGTGAATAAGTTTTTATTTTTTTTATTTTTTGGTCTTTTTGCCTTTATCTAGAGCTGCACCTGCGGCATATGGAGGTTCCCAGGCTAGGGGTCTAACCGGAGCTGTAGCTGCCGGCCTTCACCACAGCCACAGCAACGTGGGATCCGAGCCGTGTCTGCAACCTACACCACAGCTCACGGCAACGCCGGATCCTTAACCCACTGAGCAAGGCCAGGGATCGAACCCGCAACCTCACGGTTCTTAGTCGGATTCGTTAGCCACTGAGCCACGAAGGGAACTCCTGTGAATAAGTTTTTAATATAATTATGGTCATGTAGTGTATCTGCCTTGTAATCACTTTTAATGGTTGCAAAATAGGTCATTAATTTAACATAGTGGAGGAGTTCCCACTGTGGCTCAGCAGTTAGTGAACCGGACTAGCATCCATGGGGACACGGGTTCGATACCTGGCATTGCTCAGTGGGTTAAGGATCCAGCGTTGCTGTGAGCTGTGGAGTAGATCGCAGACGCGGCTCATTTCCCACGTTGCTGTGGCTCTGGTGTAGTAGGCTGGCGGCTACAGCTCTGATTGGACCCCTACCCTAGCCTAGGACCTCCTTATGCCATGGGTGTGGTCCTAAAAAAAAGACAAAAAAAATAACATAGTGGGTAGGTGGTTAACGCATTATTTCACATTGCACTCATGTGTAACACCCACTAAACGTCAGTGGTACTTTTTGACTGAAGTAGGGTTTCCTCTTCATATTTTACAGTGGATGATGTTGGGGAAAAATTAGAGCATATGGGGAACACACCATTAAAAATCAGCAGTGATGGTTCACAAGAAGATGTTAAAGAAGATGGATTTGGTTCAGAAGTAATAAAAGTGTATATATTTAAAGCCGAGGCTGAAGATGATGTTGAAATAGGTACAAAGACTAAGTTTAATTTATTGTTATAATAGGAATTAGAACCTATCTTTTCTGACAATATTCTAATATTGCCTTCAAAGTACAGCTTTTTCATGAGTTTCTTTGGGTATGGAATATTTTAAAATTATATATAAATATAAAGCAGGAATACAGACCAAATTATGCTTAGATTATTTCAAAAATTAGAATATTCCAGTTGATATATCAAAACAAATGATTGGAGGGGGTTTGGTTTAGAGTAGGAAATTACGAGTATTTAAGGAAAGGCTGGAGGCAGGCTGCTTGGATTTTAATCCTAGTTCTGGAATTTAATGAGTGGCCTTTGGTAAATTACTTAATCTCCTCCTGCCTCAGTTTCCTCGTTTGTATGGCCATAATGATATAACTATGTTATAAAGCTACTGTGAGAGTTAAATGGGTAAATACATGTAAAAGACTTAGTGCTTGGCATATACAAGTGTGATGTGTTAACATTTGTTGTTGGGGGTGCTTGAAAATGTGAGGTGGAACTTACAAGAAAATTCTCTTGACACTTAGAAATTTATATTGGAATATTTGGGGGGATATTTTTCTAAAGGAAAATACTTTTTTATATATGCTCCTTAAAATACTTTTTTATATATGCTCCTTACTAATTTAGGAAATCATTCCATGATACTTAGTGATTTTGACATGCATTTTACCTTTTAAGGTGGAACAGAAATTGTTACAGAGAGTGAGTACACCAATGGACATTCTGTAGCTGGAGTGCTTGACCAGAGCCGAATGCAGCGGGAGAAGATGGTTTACATGGCAGTTAAAGATTCTTCTCAGGAAGAAGATGATATCAGTAAGAAAAAAAGGCACTATAATGACTTATCAGTAACCATCATGCATTCTCTTTTAAAAAATAGAGCAATCTCAGAGATTAAAGCAATACCTAGGAACAAAATTCAGTACAGTAAGTCTGACCCTCCAGGCTATAATTTAAAAGGGAAGGGTCTTTTTGACCATTCGTGCATATGTGTTCAAATGAGCAAACATAAAATACTGTGTCTAAGATACTAGGGATACAGAGACTAGCAACATAATGGTTTCTGACTTTAGTAGAGCCCACAAATACATAGGGAATTACTGAGACTCTCTTTGTGTGTGTTATTGTATATGTTTCATATATATTATCTCATTTACTTCTCATAACTCATCTCTGAGGTAGGTGGTATTATCCCTGTTGTATAGAAGGAAAAAATTGCTTAGGGAAGTTATGCAATTAACCAGGATCATTCCAATATTAAGTGAGGAAGATAGGATTTGAACTCATGTCTGCCTAACTCTGCTGCCAGTGTTCTTTGCTCATAGCAGTGAGCACTGTTGACTTCTCCAGATGTAGCAGTGGAAGGGCTAACTGGTTGTTCTGCCACTGAGGGATTAGCTGAGTAAGTATTCTTCCAAGTCATGCTGCCAAGATCTTGTTATGCCTTTGATGTTCTCCAGCTGGTTTCTGCTTAAGGTTTCTGGGGCTGAGTACCAACAGGGTGAAAAATAGCTCATGAGATTTTCTTTCCTGCCATTGTAAACATTTCCTTAGAAAACATTTTACTCTCTGACCTCTTTCTCGTCACCTCAGAGTAGGACTGCAGCCCTTCCCTAAGGCTTTTTCTGTCTTGCCATGCTGAGACAAAAACTACTTTGTTTTTTCCTAAGGGGCAAGAGTTCCACTTCATTGCATTCTGTTGAAAATGGTTCTACCTGTGCACTATGATCCCCATTCCTCAAATTTCCTTCCCTGGAAGCCATGGGGAGCTGAATTCAAATCCTGAACATGAATAATAATAGCACAGCTGAAAATGTCAAAACAAATCTGGAGGATTCATTTAGAGAGAGAGTTAAATACTTTCTATTTGATCTCTAAATTATTTTTTTTACTCATTGAGCAGTAAAAAGAGGCACAACAGAAGGTGGGATTATTAATAGGTTAATTCCATGGGGATGTGGAAAATGTAGATCAGTGTCTCTTTCTGGTTAATTGAAAGAAGGGAAAACTAGGAGGAGAGGGATTCTTTTTTCCCATATTTTCCCCACGTTTTCCATTAGTGAGTAGAAAATCCCATATGTGAATGAAAGGAAAAGCATAAATTCAGGTCAGTTTTTTACTTAACAGGTGAAGTCTAAAAGCAGTATTTCACATAAAATATACTTATTGACCCTCTCGTTTATTTTTATTTTTTATTTTTTTTGTCTTTTTGCCTTTATCTAGAGCCGCACGCGCGGCATATGGAGGTTCCCAGGCTAGGGGTCTAACAGGAGCTGTAGCTGCCGGCCTTCGCCACAGCCACAGCAACGCAGGATCCGAGCCGCGTCTGCAACCTTCACCACAGCTCACGGCAACGCCGGATCCTTAACCCACTGAGCAAGGCCAGGGATCGAACCCGCAACCTCTTGGTTCTTAGTCGGATTCGTTAACCACTGAGCCAGGACGGGAACTCCCTCTCGTTTAAATATTTTACCCTAAGACTGTATTTTTAAAAAATATCTCACTTAATGCTTTTGTCTTCAGGATTTCTGAAAATTCTGACTCTTAATTGGTTCCACATATACTTGAGTGTCTGCATTTTATATAATACATAGATATATTGTTTTGCGTATTTTCATTTTAATTCTTTTTTTTAAGTTACTGCTATTTTTGACTATTTTTCATGGCATGTAAAGTACTGCATTTAAGTTACAGTATGTTGGATAGCGTGGACCACTTTCTTGTGTTGATTCTATGGAAAATGCTTTCTGAATTTCAAAGAACTATAAGGGAGAATTATGGAATACTTCTTTTCTTATAAATTTGTGATGCCCAATGGACTGAAAAATAAGTCAATATATTTCAAGTGCACATGTTTTATATAATCTAAAAGTCATTTTCATAGGACTAGGTTCTAAGAGGAGAATAGGAATTTTGATAAATGATTGTCTTCTAGTGGCACTAGCCTCAAAGTGCCCAATACAATTTTAAAATTAACCAAATTGAAATCTTGAAATTTGAAGGATAATTGGTTGGAAATTTTTACCCATTTATTAAATATTTGGGGTTATAAACAAACAATTATTTCTAAAATTTAGGTTGTGCTGAAATAGCAGATGAAGTTTACATGGAAGTCATTGTAGGGGAAGAGGAAGGAACTTCTCTCCCTGAGACTCAGCTTGAGGACTCTGATGTTAATAAAACAATTGTCCCTGTTGTCTGGGCTGCGGCATATGGTAGGACACTGGCATTTTTTTCACCTGATAAGTACATAACATATTTATTTGATCAGCCTTTAGGTCATTAAATATGCTGTGCTAATGCCCCCCCCCCATGAGTGGCTAATATTATAAAAATGTTTTACTGTGGACTGATTCATTTCTAGTTACTTACATGATTTTCATATCACATACCTTGTGTTATTTTAAATGAGCCTTGCTTAATGCATTATGTTTTTCAGTGGGATTTATTTTAAATCCTACCGGTAAAAATGAGATCCCATAAAGTTTATTTTTCTAAAATAGGAATATCCTTTGAAAATTGATCCTTCCCTTTTTGAGAAAACTTATTTCATGTATTAAAACCACAAATAATAAGATACTGGGATTTTGAAAAGGAACAGAAATCCAGGTGTGCTCTTCCAGGAAACATAATGGGAGGTAAATTGAGCAAGTTATTTTCTCCCTATTTTATTTCATTCCACTTAATTTACAACAGTGTCCAGGTACACTCTTTACTTTGAAAAATGTCGTTGTTCAAATGCATTAATTTATCTTAACTTGGTTTTTCCAAAGGTTCATTCATTCAACAGTCATTTATTGAGCATCTTCAATTTTGAGGGTATTCTGCAGAAATATCTACCCAGGTTATATTTAAAAAGTAAGGTTGTTCTAAATGTTAGTAGTTGGAAGGATGCTGACAGCAGCCCATATTTTCGGTGTGAAATTTCCTAATCTATGGGAATGGAAGAACTCAACAACCAAAAAAGGTTTAATCCAAGGAACGGTGATCAAAGTAAGATTTTATAGATTAAGATGTGATCCACTGGTAATCATTATAGTGAGTCTATCAGTTTTTAATTTGTCTTTTTTTTTTTTAGGAGATGAAAGAAGAGTTTCTCGAAGGTATGAAGACTGTCAGTCATCAGGTGAGAGAACATTTGTATGTGAGATATAAGTAGCTGATTTTTTATACTGTTCGGTAGATAGTTATTAGTTTGTGTGTGCAGACACATTCATTAGACTCTTCCTTGCCTGCTCATATCTAGTTAGTTATAAGAGTTTATCACCTTGGGGAATTGATTATTTTATATAGAGATATAACATGTGAATGCAGTTCATTTTAGCTTTATCTTTTTTTATTTTATTTTATTTTGCTTTTTAGGGCCACACCTGCAGCATGTGGAGGTCCCAGGCTAGGGGTCTAAGCGGAGGTGTAGTTGCCAGTCCACACCACAGCCACAGCAATGCCAGATCTGAGCCGCGTCTGCGACCTACTCCACAGATCATGGCAACTCCAGATCTTTAACCCACTGAGCAAGGCCAGGGATCAAACCTGTGTCCTCATGGATCATAGTCAGATTCACTTCCACTGCACCACCACAGGAACTTCCCCCTTTTTAGATTTATCTCAAGACACAAATATCAGGGTATTCACTGCATGGGCCATGAAAGGTTATTGTGAAAAAACTTATGAAATAGAAATTATTCTGACATGAAAGTAAAAATTATCCATAATATCAACCACTTGTTAAGTTTTCCTTGAGGTAGAACTATTTTCTTAATTTCTATGGCAATCAGTAGATTTGTATAGCTGTTACGTAAAACACATGTGTTGGCTTAATTTTTCTTAGTTTTAATATACTCCGTATAGTATATTTTATTCCACGGTTGATAGTTTTTTATTTTCTTAAGCAAGGAGACTTTTTCTTACAATAAAGTCTCTTGACTGTTCTGTTTTTATCCTTAGGAAGTATTTGACTCTCTAAATTTAAATGCAGATTTCATGAGAATTAATCAGGCATATATATCATAGCATTTAATCTGAACAGTTTCTTAGGTATACATTTTTAAACTAAATTGCATAACACAAGAGATTGTGAGAACTGCATTTTTATTAAGTACTTTATTCTGTATACACTGATCCCACTGAAATTGTAGTAAATGGCCTGCTACATTTATCTTGATACTTAGAAAATCAATCTTAATACTTTTAACATTAAGTAAACTATTCTAAAGCATAAATACAAGAAATCCGATATTTGTCATGTATTACAAATAGTCACCATGATTTTATTGGTTAACTGACAGGTGTAAATTTCTTTGCTAAATCTCTTTAATTTCATCAGCCTTCATTGGTGAGAAATTGATCTGATGCCAAGATTTTGTTTAGGGTCATAAAATTCGGTTTATGTTGTATTCACCTTATCAGTTTATTCCTTTAGGGTGAATAAATTGGGATATTTTAAAGTTGTTATATTTAAGGTGTTTGCATATGTTCCTGTGTGTGCAATAGTACAAAAGAGAAGATTGGTATACTTTGTGAAATTTAGTACTGCAGTGGCAACTGAATGCCATGTCCTCTCTAGTAAATAATTCACCTTACCAAAGGCAAAAAAGTATAAATATGTGTAGTTTAATGGTGTATCGATTTTTTTTTTTTCAGGAAACACTTTGGACTCAACATTAGAAAACAGAAGTAGTACAGCAGCACAATACCTTCAAATTTGTGATAGCATTAATACAAATAAAGTACTTAAACAAAAAACTAAGAAGAGGAGAAGGGGAGAAACAAGACAGTGGCAAACAGGTAAAATAGTAATGTATCACTTTGTATATATTATAATTAATTGAAATGCAGAAGTATTTTTTGTAACCTGAGAGAATATAGGTCAGTTGTTTATGGTGTAGTACTATTCCCATGTACCTGTTTGTGTTTGATCTAAATAGTTTTTTTTAATGTTTTACTGGTACTTAATAAAACTGCTTGTTTTTTACCCAAATGATGTTGATAAAGAATTTTCAGGTTGATTTAACAATAAAGGATGCCTGTTTCAAGTTTACAAAGTGCATGTGATATAGCATTTTGGCAGGTGAGTAGTCTATAGTAGAGTGCTGCTCATTACTTTTTAGTGAGCTGCTTTATTATAAATTGCTTTTAATGTGCATTTTATCTTACAGGATTTTATTTCACTAGTATAGGTCTCGCATTGTGAATGTCAGCTAATTTTGCTGCCTTTATTGTAAAACCCTTTAAAACAGTCTGGCCAAATGTCACAACTTCCGTATTTTTTTTTTTTATCTAGCTGTTATAATAGGCCCTGATGGACAGCCCCTGACAGTATACCCTTGCCATATTTGCACAAAAAAGTTTAAATCCAGGGGATTCTTGAAAAGACACATGAAGAATCATCCTGATCATTTGATGAGAAAAAAATATCAGTGTACAGATTGTGACTTTACAACTAACAAGAAAGTGAGTTTCCATAACCACTTAGAAAGCCATAAGCTTATAAACAAAGTTGACAAAACCCATGAGTTTACAGAATACACACGAAGATACAGAGAGGCTAGTCCACTGAGTTCAAATAAACTTATATTAAGAGACAAGGAGCCGAAGATGCACAAGTGCAAATACTGTGACTATGAAACTGCAGAACAAGGACTGTTAAACCGACATTTACTGGCTGTTCACAGCAAGAATTTTCCTCATGTTTGTGTTGAGTGTGGGAAAGGCTTTCGACATCCTTCTGAACTCAAGAAACATATGAGAACCCATACTGGTGAGAAGCCATATCAGTGTCAGTATTGTGTCTTCAGGTGTGCGGATCAATCAAATTTAAAAACTCACATTAAGTCTAAGCATGGTAACAATTTGCCATATAAATGTGAGCACTGTCCCCAAGCATTTGGTGATGAGAAGGAGCTTCAACGCCATCTGGATTTGTTTCAAGGACATAAGACACATCAGTGTCCTCATTGTGACCATAAGAGCACCAACTCAAGTGACCTTAAGCGACACATCATATCTGTCCACACTAAGGATTTTCCTCACAAATGTGAGGTCTGTGATAAAGGTTTCCATCGTCCTTCTGAGCTCAAAAAGCATAGTGATATCCATAAGGGTAGGAAGATTCATCAGTGTAGGCACTGTGACTTTAAAACATCAGATCCATTTATTCTCAGTGGTCATATCCTTTCAGTTCATACTAAAGATCAGTCATTGAAGTGTAAAAGGTGCAAAAGGGGGTTCAGACAACAAAATGAGCTCAAAAAGCATATGAAGACTCACATTGGAAGGAAGATTTACCAATGTCAATATTGTGAATACAGCACTACAGATGCATCTGGCTTTAAACGACATGTGATATCAATACATACAAAAGACTATCCACACAGGTGTGAATTCTGCAAGAAGGGATTCCGAAGACCATCAGAGAAAAATCAGCATATTATGAGGCACCACAAGGAGGCTCTTATGTAATAAGATCAATATAAAGAAAGAAGCTATTTAGAAAATATGACATGCTACATGGGAAGATAATTTCAGAAACTGTTTCACCTGGTTATAAAGCTTGATGTTAAACCTTAAATTTACATTTCTTTTATTAAAGATCTTAAGATATTCGAATTGACAGGGGGCCTCATAGCCCTTTGAAATTAACTAAAGAATTTAAGGCGCACCATAGAATGGTTGCAGAAAACCTTATTGTCTATTTAATAGTATTATATGCATAATTAAACTAGAGGGGAAGAGCAAAGACAACCACTTTATTTGGCTGATCATACTAGAGACAGTGTTTCTAAAAAGATCGTACCTAATTGAGGAGTTAGCGATGCTTTGCTGTGTAGCAAGCAAACCTCACTTTTATGCAGTTTTAGAAATGCATTGGGGAAACAAAATGCAGTCATCCATCAGTCACTTAGTCATTGAGCCTTTTATATGGTACCTGGAAATTGAATTCCAGAAATGGCAAGTTTTGTGTATTCATTAAAAGAAATTTCCCTGGAAAACAGGTTAGATTCTATTTAAAAGAACTTCAGAGCTGCTAAGATTTTATCACGGGATAAGCTGTTTAAAATATAGCATTTTGTGAAGTCTAAAGTGAAGTTTAAAGATTAAAGTTCCCCTTTTTTGATGTTCAAGTTGATTGTTGTTCAGTATGGCATATATGAAAACATATTTGAGTCAAATGTGGCTTTCTAAAGTGGATTGCAACAGTAGTGTTGCAAAGTTAGCACTGTATTTCTTAATGATCTAAAGATTATAAATTGAGAGAACACAGTTTTCTTAAATATTATAATGTTTAGACGTTTTTTTTAGGAGTCTTACTTGCTCTAATGTTTAAAGGTGCAATTTTATGCCATTGAAATTTTTGATTTTTAAAATCTATACCGTATTAACGTGCATTTTCAAAATGAGGCAGTATTATCAAAACATTATGCTGCCAATAGTTTGAAGGTGGATATTCAGTTTACAGTGTATAAATTTAAAATATGCATCCCTTTAACAGCGCTTTGTGTTAGCATGCTGCAAATCAAAATGGCGCTTAATATAAAAAGCTGGTTTAGGGGAATTTAATGAAAATCCTGTTCATAAATGTAATGCATATGATGTGTACTTTTAAGTTTTAGTTGCTTCATGTTTATACTCAGCTGTTCAACATTATTAAAATGTAATTTTACTTCATGCTATATTGTAGCTTTGTGTTTTCAGATAATGTTCATCTTTGTTTTTGCACCAGATAAGAATCAGTTCCTTGAGAGTAAATTTTTATCTTTCTTAACTTCGGAATATTAAATTTGGAAAATCTAAAATTGTGTGTCATGTGGTTGTAAATGATGTACACCCTGTAAAATAAGATTGTCACTGTTACGTGGGATTATTATTTCTAAATGTTACTCATTGAAATGAGCATACAATAAAAAAGCATTCATTGCATTTCAAGGTTTTATGAGTTTATTTAAGGTTGTGTTGTAATGTTCATTCTGTATTAAAAGATTTTTCACTTAAAATTGATCTTAGGCAGTTTTGCCTACAGTTTAACATCTTATAGAATTTTGTTCATTAACAGCTTGAGCTACGGAGTTCCCTTCGTGGCTCAGTGGTTAACGAATCCGACTAAGAACCATGAGGTTGTGGGTTCGATCCCTGGCCTTGCTCAGTGGGTTAAGGATCCGGCATTGCCGTGAGCTGTGGTGAAGGTTGCAGACGCGGCTCGGATCCCGCGTTGCTGTGGCTGTGGCGAAGGCTGGCAGCTACAGCTCCTGTTAGACCCCTAGCCTGGGAATCTCCATATGCCGCGGGAGCGGCTCTAGATAAAGGCAAAAAGACAAAAAAAAAAAAACAAAAAAAACAACTTGAGCTAGGAATGTAAACAATTACAATGCCTATAGCATGATTAGTCCTCAAAAGTTTGTGTTTTTGCTAAAACCATACTGGAATGCTTTAAAGTTACCCATCTTAAGACTTGAGAATTAGTAAAGAAGACTAAAAATTCTTAACCTGCTTAAGTAACACAATCCTGAAAAAAAATGAATATAATTATATTCCCAGTAGACCAATATACATTCAAAAAGAAAAGTATTTGGAAAAGATTCCTGGTAATGGGCATAAAATAACCTACTATATTCAAACTAGTTAGCATTCAATAGAATTCCTGTACCTAGACATATAGCACTAGTGCTTAAAGTTCTTTGTCAATTGAGTTAATAATTATTCCTTAATGATCACTAAGAGAAAAAGAAATCTCTTAGCCATCACATATTAGACCAGTGCTTTAAGCTTTAATGTCTAGGGTTCACTTAGGGATCTTGTTAAAACACATATTTCTAATTCAGGATATATGGGATGGGGCCCAAAATTCTGCATTTCTAACAAACCTCCATAATAGTAATACATTAGACAAAACCCCCAGTGTAATTCTTATACACTTTTACAACTTTGCTTAAGTATCTGTGGGTGAGTAGATAGAGGAAATCCATACTGAGGACATGGCATTTGAGCTGAGACGTGAGTAGCAAAAAGGAACCAGTCATATGAAGATCTTGTGCAAGAGCATTCAATGCAGAGAGACATATAAGCAAATGCACATAACCTGAGATAGATCATCGTAAGGGGGACTGATAAAAGAGTCCTGTGAGATTTTGAAATGGGAAGTCATTGGAGGGTTTTAAGATCACTGTGGAGGTTGTGTGAAGAATGTACTGTAGAGGAGACAAGGGGAGCAGGGAACCCATATGAAGAGGTTATTCTAGTTCCTGGTTACAGTGGAACCAGTGGAAAGCAGTGGATTTTCTTTCATATAAACTGGGTCTAGAAAACCTCAGCCAAGATAGAACAAAAAAGAATCCAGCCCCTGTATCAATAAAAAAATTTGTCTTTAAAAATATGGATTTTACCAGTATAGGCCTGCCTTATAGGACCTAAAAATGTGGCCAAAATACCTTCACGAGGAGAATTTAGGAATTACTGAAAGAAGGCATTTTTTCAAAACAGTTCAGGGTCATTATGTGGAGATAGTTTTGTCTGATTGTCACTTCTAAGTGGCCTATATCATGATGGATAGGAAAATATTTAGAAATAATCAGTGTTCTCAAACTCATCTCAAACCTCATATAGGACAATCAGCAGCTTGAACCTAGACCTTCCCTTAAAGATATGTACAATAGATATATGATAGACAACTTTTACTGCAGAAAAATTTCAACCATATACAATATGTCATCACTCAGCTTTAGCAATCATCACTTCATGGCCAATTTTGTTTCATTTTTACTTTTCCTTCTATGGTCACCCACCTACCTCTCTGGTTTATTTTGATACCCCCTTCTCTCACTGGTTTAATTTGAAGTAAATCCCAGATATATTTTTAAGAATTTTTAAAGGAAGGTATAGCACAGTTCTTAATCTCAAATATGCTTGCTTCCTGGAAAAAAAGTCTCACCTTGTATGAAGGCAGAGGAACTAAATAATCCTCTTGTTCAGATAGTCCCATTTCCCTTTATTATGAGAATCAAGAAAAAACTGGCTAGAATTTGAGTTCTATTGAATAAGGCTTTAAGGATTAATAAGGCTTCATTTAGAATAAATGCAGAACTAGATTAGAATCTTAGAATACTGAATAAGAAAATCCCTTCAACTTTGTTCAATTCCACTCTGTCCTACCAAAAGAATTAGCTTGTAAATAAGTTGATACTAGTTAACAAAGGTCTCAAAACCCTGGCTTCTAGATAGGAAGGAACTGGCCATTGTTATTGGTACTCTAGAGGCCCTGCAAGAGGAATTGTGCATTTTGTAGAGTCAAGGTTTGAGCACTAGCTATCTCAAACTAAAAATGTTTTCACCTGCCTTGTTCCAGTTGCTAGGGTAATACAAGTAACTATTCCAAAGGAAATCTCCATTTTAAAATTTGGACCAATAATAATAAAAAAAAGTTGGACCAACTGGCAATATTGCAACTATTTAACCCATAATGTAAGTAAGTCCCAGTCACATCCCATCTGACTTGAAAACCCTGTCAACCTAGATTCTAGCCTACCTCATCAGAACCCTTTAGGGAACTACTTCAAAAAGCCTATGAAATTTGTCTGATTTTTTATATCTTTGCACACTTGAGGAAGTGTTCAACACTGTGTATGTTAGCAAACCAGCTATTAAATCAAAGTATTATGTTGCAAAGTCTATTCCTTAACATAAAGAATCTCTGGAACATTACTTTTTTTTTTTTTCCTTTTAGGGCTGCACCTGTGGCATGTGGAAGTTCCCAGGCTGGGTTGAATCGGAGCTGCAACTGCCAGCCTATGCCACAGCAACACCGGATCTGAGCCGTGTCTGCAACCTACACCACAGCTCATGGCAACACTGGATCCTCAACCCACTGATGGAGGCCAGGGGTTGAACCCATATCCTCGTGGATACTAGTCCAGTTCTTAACCTGCTGAGCCATGACTGGAACTCCCTGTAACATAAGCTTTAATAACAAAAAGTGGGATGGGAAACTAAACATAAAGACCCTGGACTTAACATCTCATCTATAAGAGACCAACCAAGATTACCAAGACTGCCTGGCTGTCATGTAATTATGTCATATAACTATTTCATTGTTCTTTTGTATACTCAAAAGAGATAGATATATCTTATTTTGTCACTAAAGATGAATGGTTTTATCAGACAGATGTAATTATTCCATTCTTTAGTTTAAAAATGTATTTTACTTATTTTAGGATGAGCATGAAATACTTTACTTTTTATTGGACAAAAAAGTACTATGGAAATCCAGTAAATTTAATTGTGTGGTGGGGGAGAGAGGCCTTGTGGGGAAGTCTTTTCATGGCTTATTTACTTTCAAGAGAATTATGGCTACATGTTATCTTTGTAGATTTTAAGAATGGGAAAAAAGAATGGCTTCTCGTTAAAGTGATCTAAATTGGATGGTGAGCTGTAATTTTTTAAGCTTTATTTTTTTGTTTTATTTTGTTCCTTTTGTACTGTTTATTTTGTTCCTTTCATACTGTTTGTGTAAAACAGTTAAAGCACTGTCGCAAAGATGGGAAGAATGTTTTATGGTATCTAGTTAATGAACTAAGTGAGTTATGGAAATTAGAAGACTAGATATATAAGCAAAGAAATTCTCATTTAAAGCAGAAAGCTGCATCAATCAAGAGGTCCAGCTTTAAAGTATTGCCTCTTGTAGTCCACATCAGGAATTTTTTTTATAGTGGTGGTTGTTAAGCTCTAACATAAACATTCACGTGATAATAACTTCCTGACAAAAATATGCAGCTAAGCTAAAAATCCATCCCACGTGTTTCCTACTAGGACTTCTAGACCATACAGATACATATTTTATTTAGACATTTAAACAAATTACTTTGCATGGCATTGCACAGTCTCCATTTTATTTGACATCTTAAAGCAAAATATGCTGGAATAGAAATTAGATAAACAGGCATTCCTCACCTGACAATACCTTTGCCATTTTCAGGGATAAGCTGTGGGAAACTTGTGAGAGGAAAAAAAAAATCACTACTATTTCTATTGATCTTAATCAAATATTAGAAAAGAAATACATACATTTAACTTTGTTAAGTATAATAAGCACCTTGTGACCCCTTTTTTCTCATTATGCATAGATTAAGTGTGCCGATGAAGTGCGGACTTACTATCCCAAATTTGGACACTTATTTTTACTGAAGAGTATTTTGGGAAAATCAGACTTGTTCTAATTTTCAAAGAATTATGGTGGCAGTTTTCTAACAGCTACTAAAAACTTCCATTTTTATCATATGCAATAGGTAGATAACATGGCATAATTTTGTTACAGTTACATATGTGAGTAGTTAACAGAAGAGAAACTGCCCTGTTCCTACACCAAGGGAAAAAAAATGTAAGGACTATACAGCTCACAAAGAATGTTAACATTTTCTATCACAAAATAGTAATAAGATTGGAATTATATCAATATACATTATAGAGCTTAACATTTTAAAGTATTAAAATAATAAAATAAGACTTTTAGCTTCATATCAAGAAATAATTGAAAGATAGAATTCTATATAGATATTTGCAGACACATTTCAGTGCAGAACCTCATTCATATGTAAATTCAAATTTATGTTACCTTAGTCTGTACTTTGTCAAATGCAAACATTTTAATTTTTGCTAATTCTTAATCAAAAGAGTTGAAATTTTAAAATTTCATTCTTATCTACGAATGTACTTAGAAAATACTTTAGTTCACTTAGGTCATTAGACTCCAATTAATCAACTAACTTCTAAGTATATTAAATATTCCACTATAAAATCTTTCTCCTAAGTAGCAGATGTCAAGTATTTGTTGTTGCTATTTTTATTCCTTAAGGTTTTATGCAGTATTTCAATTTTATGTTTTGTATACCACTCTTAAAAATGTCCACCTTCCTTCCACCCACTACTAACAAACACTGTTATATGTTTTTAAGGAATGAAAGGGCTCATTTGGGGATAATATGCTTCAAAAGAACAGATTTACCATACCACTGTTATGTACTTAGAACCAAAATAGCATAATGTGCCATTTAATAGATTTAGTTATTTTAAAATAATCCCACTTCCCTGTTAAATGAAATTAGCCATCACCTTTGATTTAGTTATATCTCTAAGAGGTATAAGTAGCATGTAATAAATCATTTCTTTTAATCTCGAGGTTTAATATGAGAAAAGCAAATACTGTCTATACCATGGACTAGTCAAACGTTTTTTCTTTCCACTCAATAGTCTTGATTTTCGTCGTTAAAAAATAGCGTTTACTCCTGTAGCTGAATTGCACATCTAAATCATGGAAAATCTTTCTAATTGGACAACCTGTAAAATCACTACCCCAACAAAGTAATTAGTGTCTAGGAAACACCCTATTGAAAAATAGTGGATTACGTCCTACGCTGTCTATAATTGAAGTTTAAACAAGTGGTATGTTGTTATATTGAATACAAAAATGTGATGGTAAGGATAAAGGCCTTATAAATGGCTACAGAAACCGTCATCTGTATAACTAATGAATTCCAATGGACTTGCTGGGTAGTAGCATGGTTTAAAATATCGATTAGCTTTAGTCATGGAAAATAACAATTAAAGTACTAATGAAGACCAAAAAATTCCTTTGAATTGGAGATTCATTCATGGCTAGAAAAGAAAAAAAAATTAGTTTAGAGCTGGCTTATTATTAAAGACATTGTTATTGTATGCACAGTTATAAAAACAATTTAAATTGATATGAATAATACCAAAGGAAATGCACAGTACTGTTTTGGCACTCTTTTATATCTGTATTCAATGAAACAATGGTTTGTCTGACTTTAGTCAAGGTGTATGTTTCAAATGACTTTAAGCACGAGGGAGGGAGAATTGAGTATTTAGTCCTTGGTGTCATATTTAGAGTTTAAATATGTCAGAATGGCTCTGTTAATAAAATTTACTTAAATATATTTTGAGGAGTTCCCATCATGGCGCAGCAGTTAATGAATCTGACTAGGAACCATGAGGTTGTGGGTTCAATCCCTGGCCTTGCTCAGTGGGTTAACGATCTGGAGTTGCCGTGAGCTGTGGTGTACGTATCAGACGCGGCTTGGATCCCGCGTTGCTGTGGCTGTGGTGAAGGCCAGCAGCTACAACTCCTGTTAGACCCCTAGCCTGGGAACCTCCATATGCCGCGGGTGCGGCCCAAATAAGGCAAAAAGACAAAAAAAAAAATTTCAGCGTCAAACAGTCTTTGAGTGACAAGTTTTAAATCTTATGCTGACTCTCTTGTTGCTCATCTGGTTCTTGGACCACCAAGTACCCTTTATCAGTTAATAAGTAGGAATAATTAATTCTCAACTAATTAATGACCTAAGAAACAATACATTTCAAAGCTCAAATTATTTTCATTTTGGAGTTATTAAATGTTGGTTGCTTTCACTGATGATAGATAACAATATATCCAAAACTGATGGCTTGATTATAGTTAGAGAAGGGCTTCAGAGCTAACAACTTTATGAATTTTTTTGTTTTTTCAAACAAATCTGTTGGTTGAGCTTGTTCAGCCAAATTAAACAAATGTTTAATTTTATTAACTACATCTGCAGTAATTTATTAATTATAATCTGCACTATTTTATTAGCTATAAATCTATAATTTAAAAATTTCTCCAAAAGGTTTTGCAGAATTGATTGACATAAAATTATCTATTGCTCATCAAGATGTACATAAGCATTTTAAGCCTTTTTTTGAAGTATAATAAACATAGAAAAAGTGCACATATAGGTGTACAACTAAATGAAATTTTCCAAATTGAACATGCATATACAACTGTCACTCAGATCAACAAACAGCACAGTAAAAGTACCTCAGTAGTCCTCCTTATGTTTCCTTCCATTCAGTACCCGCCCTCAAGAATAACCACTCCCTGACTTTAATAATAACCACAGATTAGGTTTACCTGCTTTTAGTACCTAAGTTTTTAACATAACAAAACAAAGGCTGCAGTTTTCATAGTGCTAAAGTCAGGTCCTGTATTGTTTTAGAATGTTCTAAAATGTGCAGGGCAGTCCTCTACAATAAATTACTCACCCCAAAATGTTAACAGTGCTGAAGTTGAGAAACTCTGCTAATACAACACAACAGTCTTAAGATTTTTTTCTCCTTATTTATATACTCTAGAAATGTCCAAGTGAACTTACACAAGTCCATTTGTCTTCTCTTTTCTCAATCACAATAGTCTGTGTGTCGCTACCTGGTGGTATATATTCATAGTCATCATACAGGAGGCCTAGGATTGGATATTGTGTCCTGTACCTATACAGAAAAAAAAGTTTCCAAGATGGACAAGAAAATAACTCTCATTACTTTTTAGTTTGATTCTCCTTATTTAAATAATTTGGCTCTGAATGAGTTTTAACTCTTTCTAAAAAGAAAATCTCCTCTCAGTGTCCAAAGATTTACTACTACTATTTTCAGTAGAGTAAGAGGGAGGTACTTCTGCTTCTGGCAATGATGGACCACTGGCAGCACAAGATCATGATCCCAGAGAAGGGAAGCAAATGACATGAGCCTTACAAGTGCCTAGCCTACTGACTGGAGTCAGAATTTGTGGGGCAGAATACCAGACAGAAGAGAGCTACATAGATGGAGAGAGTTCAAGAGATATGTAGAACATTCCCCACAAGTCTTTGGGTGAGTAGTGATCACTGTAGGCATGTGAGAAGCTACTGAGGCTGAGGAAAGTATCACTGAGAAGGAGTAGCCTTGAAATTCTGGAGTCCATATAGTGAAGGAAATAGTCTTTGTTCAACTAACCAGAGTGGAAAGACCTCCTATTACTAGAGGGTATTAGGTAGACACTACAAAAGACTGTTGCCTTAGTAGTGGGACAACCTGGTCCTAGATTGCAGGTTATTCTAACAGAGTTTAAAAGCAAGAGTTGCAAGTACTATACTGTTTCCAAGTAACTTAACCCCCTCTCAGAACAAACCTCCAAAATTCTTAGAGTAATACCCCCAAAATCCAGAACTCAAATATGTCAGTTCATACTATATAGCACTCAATAAAAGAATTAGTAGGCATGGAATGAAGCAGGAATGTAAGACTAATAATGAAGAAAAAATAAATTAGTAGAAATAAACCAAGAAATGATAGATAAGAGACATAAGTAAGCAAGAGTTGATTCATTAGAAATATTAAAAATATATAAAATGTATAATCAGTAAGACAAAAGCATGAACACAGTGAGCATGATAGAGGATATAATAATCTACACTGGACTTATAATATTGTGTGGGATTAACAACAACACCGCAGAAGAAAATACTTCTAAATTTGAAGACATTAAGAGAAATTATCCAAAATCAAACAAAAGAGAAAAAAAAAGACTGAAAAAAAGATGTATAGAGTATGAGTCAGCCATGTAAAATATCAGATGCCCTCATATATGTATAACTGAAGTCCTACAGGATTGGCAGGAAACAAAAAATAATTGATAATGACCCAATTCTTTCCAGATTTGATAGAAACTAAACACAGAGATCCATGAAGCTCGGCAAACCTCAAGAAAAAGAATGATGAAGAAAAACACATAGAGGCAAATCATTATCAAATTGCTGAAAACCAGTAATAAAGAATCTAACAGCCAGAGGAAAAAAGGAATTACTCAGAGGAATTATTTTAAGATTAACATCAAACTTCTTATCTGGCACAGTGAAAGAAGATAGTGGAATGACATCTTTTAAAGTACTGAAGAAAACATCTATCAATTTACTATCATATACATAGCAAAAATAACTGAATAATGAAGGCAAAATTAAAACTGTTTTCAGGGAGTTCCCATTGTGGCTCAGTAGTAATGAACCCGACAAGTATCCATGAGGATGGCGGTGTCATGGGCCATGGTGCAAGTTGCAGGCAGATGCAGCTCGGACTCTGCATTACTATGGCTGTGGTGCAGGCCAACAGCTACAGCTCCAGTTTGACTTGTAGCCTGGGAACTTCCACATGCCACGGGTGTGGCCTAAAAAGACAAAAAAAAATACTGTTTTCAGACATAAAAAGCCAAGAGACATCTTCACCAGCATAGAAGCATGACAGAAATGTTAAAGGAATTCCCTCAGGCAGAGGTAAAATATCAGATGGAAATTTGGATCAAAGCAAAAGAATGAACAGCACTGAAATGATAAAATGTGGGTAAATTAAAAACATTTTTCTTGTTTTAATATCTCCCTTAAAAATAATTGACTATTGAGAGTAAAAATAATACTGTATTTGTAGTCTTCTATGTAAAATTAAATGTAGATGACCAAAAACAGCAAAAAAGATCATGAAAGGGAAATGGAAGTATACTATCATAAAGTTTGTATGCTACATGTGATGAGGTATATAACTTGAAGGTAGACTGTAATAAAACAGAATGATTTAAATATTTAAGTCATTAAAAAGAAATTAATGAGCCAATAAAATAGATAAAATAATGAAGAAATTTCAAGAATATCACTAAAATTGATATAGTTCTAACCAGAATGGTTAGCAAAGAAAGAAAGAGCACACAATTTATAGATATGTAAAGAGACGATATCACCTTGCACCTGTCTTAGAATGGCTATTATCAAAAAGACAAGAAATAGCAAGTATTGGCAAGGATGTGGAGAAAAGGGAACATTTGTGCACTGTTGGTGAGAAGGCAAACTGGTACACTATGGAAAACAGTATGGAGGTTCCTCACAAACTTAAAAATTGAACTACCATATGATCTAGCAATTTAACTTCTGGGTATTTATCAGAAGGAAATTAAAACACTAACTCTAAAAAATACCTGCACTGTCATATTCACTATGACTTTATGTACAATAGTCAAGACATGGAATCAATCTAAGTATCCATCAATGTTGGAATGGATAAATAAAATGTTATATATGATAGTTAACTCTATATATTATATATAATATACATACACACATACACAGGCAGGAATGTTAATCAACCATAAAAATGAAGGAAATCTTACTATTTATATCACAACATGGATGAACCTTGAAGGCATTATGCAAAGTGAAATAAGTCAGAGAAAGACAAATACCATATTATCTCACTTACATAAGGAATCTGAAAAAAATTAATGAATTCACAGATAAAGAGAACATATTAGTGGGTGCCGGAGGTGGGAGATGGGAGGGGTGGGCAAAATGTATGAAAGTGGTCTAAAGGTATAAACTTCCAGTTATAAAATAAGTCCTGAGGATGTAATAACAGTATGGTGACTATAGTTAATAATACTGTATTTTATATTTGAAAGTCGCTAAAAGATTGGATCTTAAAATGTTCTTATCACAAGAAAAAAAATTTATAACTATGGATGGTGATGGATGTTAACTAGACTTATTGTGATGGTAATTTAGTAATATACACATAATGCATCATTACGTTGTACATCCAAAACTAAAATGATATTATATGTCAATTATATCTCAATTAAAAATTTTTAAGAAGAGAGATCATTTGTCTTGAAAGCATCATAAAAAATGCCTTTGCCTCAAAAGCAAAATAAAGAAGTATTATGACAATTTTATGCCAAAAAAACCTCAACAACCTAGATGAAATGCCCAAATTCCTTGAGAGACATGACTACATTACAGGATTATCCATTCCTGCCACTTTTATTTCACACTGTACTGGAAGTTCTAGGGCAATGAGACAAAAAAAGAAATAAAATGCATCTAGATTGGAAATGAAGTCAAACTAAATCTATTTGTAAATGGCATGATTGTGTATATAGAAATTCTTAAAGAAGCCAGTAAAACCATTAGAACTAATAAATGGGTTCAGCAAGGTTAAAGAATACAAAGTCAATACACATAAATCAATTTTAATCTTATAAACTTGCAATGAACAATCTGAAAATGAAGTTGACAATTCTATTTACAATAGCATCAAAAAATAAATTACTTAGAAATAAATTAACAAAAGAAGTGTAAGACCTGTGCACTGAAAGCTACAAAACATTGTTTTAAGAAATTAAAGAGGATCTAAATGGAAAAGGATACCATGCTCATGGACAAGAAGACAATTTTGTTTACATGACAATAATAGTACCTAAAGTGTTCTACATATTCAATGAAATTCCTATAAAAATTCCAGTAAGATTTTTTTAACAGAAATTGACAAGCTTAACCTAAAACTCATATAGCAAAGCAAAGGACCAAAAGTAGCCAAAGCAATCTTAAAAAAAAAAAAATTTAAAGACTCACTCCTGATTTCAAAACTTAACCAAAGTGCTATAGTAATCAAGGCAGTATGGTATTAGCACAAAGACAGATAAACAGATCAGTGGAATAAAATTGAGAATCCACATATTTACCCTTACATTTATGTAGTTTGATTATTGACAAGGACGCCAAGTAAATTTAATAGGAGAAAGAATAATGTATTACACAATGAATCTGGGACAATTGGATATCCCCATGCATAAGGATGAACTTGGATACCTAATTTATACCATATAAAAAATTAACTCAGAGTTCCCGTCGTGGCTCAGTGGTTAATGAATCCAACTAGGAACCATGAGGTAGTGGGTTCCATCCCTGGCCTCACTCAGTGGATTAAGGATCTGCCATTGCCGTGAGCTCTGGTGTAGGTTGCAGACATGGCTCAGATCCTATGTTGCTGTGGCTGTGGCATACGCTGGTGGCTACAGCTCCGATTAACTCAAAATATATCTAGATGTAATAGATAAAACTATAAAACTCTTAGAAAAATATATAGGCGTAAATATTTATGACCTTGGATTAGACAATGGTTTCTTGCATATGACACCAAGAGATGAACTAGACTTTCTCAAATTTAAAAACTTGTGCTGCAAATGATACTATCAAGATAGTGAAAAGACAACCCAAGGAATGGAAGAAAATATTTGCAGATCATATCTCTGATAAGGGACTTTTATCCAGAAAATATAAATATATCTTGCAATTCAACAATAAAAAGCAAATGATCCAATTTAAAAATGAAAAATTTAAATGGTCATTTCTTCAAAGAAGATATACAGATAGGCAATAAGCACATGAAAAAACACTAAGCAACACTAATTATTAGAGAACTACAAATCAAAACTGCAATGAGATACCACTTCACCACACCCCTTAGGATGGCTATAACCCAAGAGATGGACAATAACAAATATTAGAGATGACAGAGAGAAACTGTAATCCTCTGCTGATGGGAATGCAAAATGATACAGCTGCTTTGGAAAAGTTTAGCAGTTCTTCAAAAAGTTAATTAGTTACCCATGTGCTCAGCAATTCTACTCCTAGGTATATATTCAAAGCAAATGAACACATTTGTTCACAGATATCTACAATATGATTGTTCATAACAGCCAAAAACTGAAAACAGCTTAAATGTCCATCAATTGATGAACGGGATAAATAAAATGTTATATATCCATAAAATAGAATATTATTTAGTAACAAAAAGCAATGAAGTACTAGCACATGCTAAAACATGGATGAATCTTAAAAACATGGAAAGTCAAGGAATCCAGTCATCAAAGACCACGTTTTGTTTCATTCCACTTATATGAAATATCCAAAGTAGACTTGCTGAAAATATTCATAAAAATTCACTTTCTATTTAGTTTTGCTAAATTGCTGAGAAGTAAGCTACTATGAAGAAAGACCCTGCTAAGAACAATGTCTACAGGGGAAAGAGCAAAGCCAAGAGAGAAAGATTTCTGAAGATATATTTTGATCACACAAATCCATCTGGACACCAAGCAATCCCAATTAAGTGAATTAACTAATCCCCAGTTTAAGTTGGCTTTCTGGCATGTGCAACTGAAAGAGTTCTGGCTAAACAACTAATTATTTGCTTTTCACTTCCATTGTACTTAATGTATTTTAAATACAGGAAAAGTGTGCTGCTGAATTTTATTGGAAGCAACAAATAGCTATATTTTTTTGTGACTATTCTTCAGTAGAATTACTGGCTTGCAGAAAACACCAAACTCTGTCTAGGGGTTTATATATCAATTAAATATGCTACAACTTGGATTATAACATAACCAAAATCAAAACCAAATGTCATTAAAAATACATTACTTTCTAGTGGTAATAGTAGTCCTTCCACCACTGGAGGGTTGGTTATGAGATGAATATATTTCTTGTCTCAACTTCGAGAGTTCCTTACAAATAAAAGACAATACAATCATTTGAAAAGAGTAGAAACATGAGGTAAGAAGTATGATCATTTAACAAAGTTACTAAGAATAATTACTTTTTTCCCTTCCTTTTTAGCCTTGAGGTAAGAATGTTCCAATCCCACTTGTTTCTTTTTGTTTGTTTGTTTTTTGTCTTTTTAGGGCCACACCCATGGCATATGGAAGTTTCCAGGCTAGGGGTTGAATCAGACCTACAGTTGCCGGCCTATACCACAACACACAGCAACACCAGATCCTTAACTCACTGAGCAAGTCCAGGGATCAAACCTGTGCACTCATGGATACTAGTCAGGTTTGCTACCACTGAGCCACAGTGGAAACTTCCCAATCCTACTTGTTGAATTCCATATATCCTTGCTTCATGGTACTTAATACGTTACATTATAAGCCTGTGCAGGAATACACTATCTAGTATAGTATGTCTATATTTAAGGGATAACTGAGATTTAATGGGCATAGTTCTCAAGATAAACATATGCAAATTTTGTTCCAAAAAGTTTTAAAAGTGTAGCCATAGCAGAAAAGTATTGAAACTTCATTATAGAAGCAGATACTGTTTTCTAACAGAAAGTCTGTCACTGAATGTTCCTTCAAGTACCATTTGCTGGGAGTTCCCATCCTGGCGCAGTGGAAACGAATCCAACAAGGAACCATGAGGTTGCATGTTCGATCCCTGGCCTCGCTCAGTGGGTTAAGGATCCCGCGTTGCCGTGAGCTGTGGTGTAGGTCGCAGACGCGGCTCGAATCTGGCATTGCCGTGGCTGTGGCGTAGGCCAGCAGCTGTAGCTCCAATTAGACCCCTAGCCTGGGAACCTCCATATGCTGTGGGTGTGACTCTAGAAAAGACCAAAAAAAAAAAAAAGGTACTCTTTGCTAATAACAGCAATACAACACTAGCCAACATTTTTGGTAGTTTCCTTCAGTGGCTATTTTATAGTAGATCCTGGGGCTACATACTACAGAGAAAGCAATATAACATAGTCCCTTGCTGGAGCATCTCACAGTTTTAATGTGAATTTTACTGTTAATTAGATAGAATATTAATGTATTAAAATATTAAAGGCACAACAGCACACATTTTTTGCTTCAATTCTAGGTTTCATTTGAATTATGCTGAAATAAACATCTTCTACTTCATAGTAACTCACATTCTACTTCATGAATAAAATAAGTATTGGAAATGTGTCCTTTTCTAGTTCATGGGGAAGTATTTATCCTATAAGGCTGAGTTGTATTGTTCCTCTCTACCTCTACCCCTTCTCTGTTACCTCTGACTGACGCTTTATAAGGGAATCCTTCTCTTCCAGCAAGCTTGTCAGTTCATGAAGCTTGAATTGGAAGTCACTGCAACTTCCCTCTCTTCTTGAAACATCTTTTTGGTACTGATTTAATTGAGTCTAAGGATTTAAAAAGAAATAAGAATTATAATTCTTATTTAACAAAATGGGTAACTGAGTTCCAGAAAGGTTGACAAAAAGTCATACAGCTGGTTATGAAATGAAGAGAAAAATACCAATAGTTACCAAGTTACAGAGTATTATGAATGTAAAATATGAATTGAAATGATTAGGAATTTTTTTTTTTGACATATGGAAGTTCCCGTGTAAAAGGTCTAATCAGCTGCCAGCCTATGCCACAGCCACAGCAACACTGGATCTCAGCCACATCTGTGACCTACACTACAGCTTGTGGCAATGCCGGATCCTTAACCCAAAGAGCAGGGCCGGGGATCGAACCTACATCCTCATAGAGACAAGTTAGTTTCTTAACCCGCTGAGCCACAATGGGAACTGTGGAATTTCTTATTTCTTAAAGGTGACTTTACTATTTAGGCCTACCTAGGCATTATCTAAGTAAAAGTTCTGAACAACAAAAATTAAAATGAGGCTAAGGAAACAGGTACTTTATATTCTTTCAAATATTAATTAAGGAAAAAATAATAATGTATCATAATTTGCAGTTCACAAAATATTCCTGCTGCATGACTTATCTCAGTCCTCATAGCAGCCCTCTGAGATAAGTATTTTTATAATCCCTATTTACAAAACAAGTAAATGAGATCCAGAGATGTTAAATGACATATAGTCACAACAGCTACTATGCAACATAGATGTAACTCCTCACAGGTCTTCTGACTCCAAATCCTTTCCATTTTCTTCTTTGCCTCATTTATATGTGCACAGATGGCTATTAAGTTAAAGTGTTATTAGTAATGTTGGAATGGAAAAGAAATCACTGGAGCAAACCTGTAAGAAAAATCAGTAGATTTTTGAACAAATTCTATTTTGTTTCATTTTTATTTGAGGTAAAGATTATACAGTTATATTTGGAGAGAACACTCTGTGGCCAGTTTTTCTATTAAAATATTTGAGTTTACATAACTACATTTAAGAATCAGTAAATTACGGGCTTATCAATTTGACCTAGACAAGATAAGGCAATATATTCTTATTCTCACAAATACCACATTATTTATTTTTTTATATGGTTGCACCCATAGCATATGAAGTTTCCAGACCAGGAACTGAATCTGAGCCACAACTGCAACCTATACCACAGCTGTAGCAACACCCAACCCTTTAACCCACTGCACAAAGCTGGGGATCAAACCCGTGCCTCCACAGTGACTCGAGCTGTCACAGTTGGATTCTTAACACACTGTGCCACAGTGGGAACTCCAATATAACCTTAATTTTGATGCTAATTATAGGAACATAATTCCTTGTGCTGGACAAAGTTCTTGCTATGTATCATCCCTCAAAGTCAAGTAAGGATTTTTAATGAGTTCAAATGTGGCTTCACTGGATAATCTTGAAAGTTGCTCTTGCCTGCATAAGCAGATTTTAAGCCAGATCATAAAATGTCCCCCCCACCACCAAAAACAATATATAAATACATAAATAAATGCTAAATTAGAAAACAGTTTAGTAATATTCACTATATAGTGACGTGTATTTAAAAGGTTCTATAGCATAAAATTCTACCTTCAGTTGACTTTTTTTGTAGCATTAAACTTGAAACTATAATTTTCTTATTTGAAAGTCTGTGCTGACCTGTGTATTTATGCAGTGTAGGATCTACATACCCTTAGTTTGCAAATCTCTCTATCTTTCTCCATTCTTAAGTTTTTTACCATCTCCTTGTAATGGTTGCCAATCTCATCCATTTTAGCCTGCAGCATCGGGCCTGTGCAAGTCTCAGAAACCTACACAAGGAAAAGTAATCTTCTGTAATTAGACTGCTATGAGGGAAATACATATTATATTACAAGACTTAGATGAAAACCACATGATTAAATAAAGACACTGAAACGAGAGCGATTTTTAGGAATTGCTTTATATAGCTCAAATGGCAGTGAGTTACAACCTAACTGCATGGGAGAGCATCAGAAAGCAGTCTACGTATTTTCTGAAGATGAATAGGATATATATTGGAATATATATATATATATATATATATATATATATATACACACACACACATATATACACACATATATATAGTCAATGCTAGGATTACTATGGTATCACTAAGTCATAACATATGTTTAAAACAAAATTTCAATACCTGTGTTCTAAGATTTTTATTCTCTTGCTCTAAATTACGCTTGCAATATTCCAGTTCTTTTAGTCTGTATTCTATGTCTGATAGGGTATGCCGAAGAGAGAGATTGTTTTCTTCCAATGCTTGGCATTTTGAGGTTGAGTCTTGAAGTCCTTGCTGGAAAGAAGACCCAGTATATAAGAAAAATGGATTCTACTTCTTGGGAGAATGCTCTTTAGTTGATTAATTCAGTGAAACAAAGCAAATATTTTTCCATGCCCAGTTTTCTTATGTATTTACCCTTAAATAATAAGCTAAATCAGTCATCAAATATACTACTCTCACTTGCTGATCTTGAATGAGAAGTCAAGATTAGATGAACTTTCAGTGTACAAATTTAGCAATCTGATGCTTGCTACTCTTTGACAATACTGTAACTTACCTTCTAGTAGGCATCAAAATGACATTATGCCTGATTATGTGACAACTGGAAACTGAGCCAAAATTTGGGACTGTCATGGGAGCAAAGTTTAGGAATGGATCAGCCTTATCGACTTATTACAGTTTCCCAAGAATCATCTCTGCTCGGGTATCTGGAGAAAACTTATAGAATTCCATTCATTCAATTATTCATTGCACAAACATAAGATCGATAAAAACTTTTTAACCAACACATTAGCAGATTAAATGAATGAATTAACTTTGAATATTTATAAAACTGTTGTTAGCCAACAACACAGATAATTGTGGATTGTCTATATCTAAAATGCTGGGTTATCTATTTTTCAGAGAGGGCTTCAGTCATTGGAACTACCCAAAGCCACTCAGTTCTCATGTGAACAAGTTGTTCTATCATTTTAATTGTATGGATTGTATCTCATAACTCCAATGTGCTAGTAATTGTGCATATAAAAAACTATAAATCTAGGTTATTTTCTTTATTTTTTATGTCTTTTTAGGGCCACACCCATGGCATATAGAAGTTCCCAGGCTAGGGGTCGAGTCAGAGCTGCAGCTGCTGGCCTATAGCACAGCCACAGCAACACCAGATCTGAGCCACGTCTGCGACCTACATCACAGCTCATGGCAACTCTGGATCCCTAACCCACTGATCAAGGCCAAGGATCGAACCTGCATCCTCGTGAATGCTAGTTAGATTTGTTTCTGCTGAGCAACGATGGGAACTCCCCCCATCTAGTTTATTTTCAATAAAAATAACTTACCTGCTGCTGGCGATTATTTGCTCTCACTGATGCCAAGAGTTCTTCATACTCTTTTAACTGAGTTTCTTTGAATGCCAAGTCTTTCTCAAGTCTTATCTTGTCATTTTCCAGTGACTAGAAACACAATTATTTGTTATGACTCAAAATTACAGAAACTTGTCAACAGTTACATAGCACAAAGACCTGTTTACATTGGAAGTTTTAAATAAGCACTTGTTTCATTTATAGTTGTTTAATAAAACAGAATTTTTAAAAGTTAATAATTATTCATTATGACTCAAAATTACAGAAACTTGTCAACAGTTACATAGCACAAAGACCTGTTTACACTGGAAGTTTTAAATAAGCACTTGTTTCATTTATAGTTGTTTAATAAAACAGAATTCTTAAAAGTTAATCAAAATATGGGATATGAGAGGATTGAAACTTTAAAAACCTGCATCGAAATGGATCATTCAGATGGACTGACTAATTCTATGTGCAATGAAGCAGCGGCCTTCTGAATTCTTTTAACGTTTTTCTTCAATCTACAAAGACTCCTTGTTAATCTCAGCAGGTGATGAATTTTCAAATTAAAGTCTAAATGTGTTCATCAGAACTAAGAAACAAACAAAAAAGACCCACTCCAAAGTTCTCAAGGAGTTATCACATGGAAAGTATTCTGAATGTATCTAGCTGATGGCATGAAGAACACCAATTAAAACAGAAAAGAGAAAAGGTTAAGGTCTTGGAGAAAAAAGTTTTCAAGTAGTCAGAGAAATTCAAAGTATGCTTTATTATTATAGAAAAGAGGAAATTCCCAATCAATGAGTCAGATTATTATAATTTTACAAACTACTCCTTGCCTTTAAGCATTAGATTACCTTAGTGGTAAATTAATAAAGTGTGCACCCAACTTTCTTTCATTTGCACACTGACTAGCTCTTTACTCTTCTCCCAACTCCAATTAACTGTTTCAAGGAAAAAAAAAAACTATATCTAGGTGAGCATAACATTGGTGTATTAAATTTCTAAAAGGTAGCCTGAATGCTTTGATTTCTATGTTAGGAAGATAGGAATTAGAAAGGCTTTGGAAAGAAAAATCAAAATAAACGTTACTGTCAAGTCATCCTGAAGATGTCCAAGCTCCTCCCGTATGTTGCTGAATGTGGACAACACTAGCCGGAGCGATTTATCAGACATACCCCTCATCTGGAGGAAGGAAACGATTGATGGTTTATTTTTACTAGCATATAAAATAGGCGATATAAGTAATAATAATCTTATTTTTCTGTTCCTACAAGTAAGCTTATTAAGTTTCATTTTTGGCAATATTAAAATAGTGATGCAGGGCATTCTGTCAATAACATGCATAAGTAATGCAAGCAATATTCCTGAAGCAATCGTAGCTATGTGATTAGTGCAAGGGTCTATAATTTTTTCCATGATGAAGTATCATCTTTCTCACCACAGAAATCTCTCAGCAAATTTTCAAATTTACTTTTATTCTCTGTTTAAAGAACAAAAAAGATGAGGCAGTCAACCTTCAAATAATATATTGCATCTCCTAAGTTTGCTGCCAAATGCATGGATTTTGCCTGAGTTAAGAAGAATATAATCTTAATTAAGTTTAATCTTGAAGTATAGAAACATCTCACATTTTACAGAAGAGGGAGGAAAAACCTTCTCACTAGATTAAACTCATTTCTTCAAAGAAAAATGGTTTCAAAAACAGGCAACTTCTGTTTCAGACAAGATGGAGCAGATATATTTTTCTCTGTTCCTCTTGCTAAGTATAACTAAAAGCCCTAGACTCTATGTATAAAACAAACATAAAAAGACTCTGAAAAGTGAAAAAATATGAAGTCTGGTTAGGAACACTGAGAACTGAAAAATAACACAGAAGTGAGTTCCTGGGTTTTCTTTATGCTTCATATATAAGAGTAGTGTTGGGAAAGTCAGTAACCAAGAAACACTGGTGGATACAGACAAGAAAAGTCCCTAGAAAAGCCTGCTCTCTCTAGCCAAAGTACCATGAAAAGGGTAGCCTAGCAAGTTAGGTAACATTTAGAAAATAACCACTTTATTCTAGCTAAATATCGCAGAAAAAAAACTATAACTACTCCTACCCAAACCATTAAAAGCCAAGAAGGAGCCTAGGTTCTCTCTCTCTCAACCTCCCTGCTGGAGTCAGGTCAGAGGATTCTTAGTGGAGTCAAGACTTTTCATCACTGCCCAACAGAAATGAGATCACTCACCTTGCAGTGTCAATAGAGGCCAAGAGGGGAATAACAATAAGACACTCTTCTTCATCCAAAACAGGCTGTTATCAGTGGGACCTAGGAGAGAACCACAACCCCTACCCCTGACCAGGAGGAACAAAGTACTCCTTCTCCAACTAGTGTCAACAGAGGCAGAATGGAGAACCTGGACATCTACCCCAACCTGGCAGTAATAAGCAGTGCCCCTACTTCCCCTTGTTTCAGTAACAGAGAAGACCTGCTAAGGCAGAAGATCTGAATAAGATCCAAAGTCATAAATAATACTCCAAATGTCCAGGTTTCAATTAGAAAATTACTCATCATTCCAAGAACCAGGAAAAGAAAAAAAGTTAATACCTGCCAGCATCAAGATATTAGAAATGTTAGAATTATCTGACAAGGATTTTAAAACAGCTGTCTTAAAAATATTTCAAGAAGAAATTACAAAGATTTAAAGAAATAAAAAGTAGGAAATCTCAGCAACAAAACAGAAAATCTCAGAAAAGAAATAGAAGTTACAAAGAGTAATAAAATGGAAATTTTAGAACTGAAAAACTCAATAACTAAAAAAACAGAAACCACAGTGGATGGACTAAAAAGCAGAATGGAAACGACAGAGCAAAGAATCAGTGAACTTGAAGGTAGAACAGTAGAAAATACTCATTCTGAACATCATAGAGAAAATAGACTGGGAAAAAATTGAACGGAGTCTCAGAGACCAACGGGAATATGACATAAAGCTAACATTCATGTTATCAGATTTTTAAAAGGAAAAAAGAAAGATGGAGCTGAAAAAGCATTTGAAGACATAATGGCTATAATCTTCCCCAAATTAGCAAAAAACAAACAAACAAAAACAAAAACATAAACATTCAGATTCAAGAAGCTGAGCAAATCCCAAAGAGGATAAACCCAAAGATATCCATGCCCAGTCATATCAGTCAAACTTCTTAAAACTGAAGATAAATTTACAATCTTAAAAGCACCAAGAGAAACTTTACTATTGAGAATAGCAATTCGAATAATAGCAGGTTTGTCATGAGAAACTACAGAGGCCAGAAGGAAGTGGCACACCATTTTTTTTCTTTTTTCTTTTTTTCTTTTTAGTGCTGCAGGTGTGGCATATGGAAGTTCCCAGGCTAGGGGTCGAATTGGAGCTACAGCTGTCGGCCTACACCACAGTCACAGTATTGCGGGATCTGAGCTGTATCTCCAACCTATACCACAGTTTACAGCAATGCCGGATCCTTAACCCACTGTGTGAGGCCAGGGATCAAACCCGCATCCTCATGGATACTAATTGGGTTCATTTTCACTGAGTCACAATAGGAACTCCCTGCGGCACACTATTTTTAAGTGCTGAAATAAATGTCAACTGCAAATTCTGTATCCAATGAAAAAAACCTTTAAGAATGAAGGGGACTGGGTCACTTTGGTGTACGGCAGAAATTGACAGAACATTGTAAATGAACTATAATACAAAAAATAAAAATCTTAAAAGAAAGAAAAAAGAAGAATGAAGGGGAAATAAATATTTTCAGATGAAAAAAATGAAGAGAATTTTTCACTGGCAGACCTACCCTAAAAGAAAGTTGCTAAGGAAGTTCTCTGAAGAGAAAGAAAATGATAAAAGAAGGAATTTTGAATATCAAGAAAGAAAAAGTAACATGGTAAGCAAATCTATGGATTAATAGAGTAGGTTTTTCTTATCCTCTTACATTTTCTCAATTATATTTCATGATTGAATAAAAAATTATAATACTGATGTGGCTCTCATTGCATATAGAGGAAATACTTTAAAAATTATAAATGTGAAGGCTAAAGAGAGATAAAGGAAACAAAGTTTTCTAGAGTTCACTGAAATTGATGAAATGTTGACATTAATGTACTGGAATAAGTTGTGGATACATAATGTAATACTTAGAAGAAACCACTAAAAAAGCTATACTAAGTGCTATGCTCAAAAGCACTACAGAGAAATCAAAATGGAATTCTAAAACATGTTCAAGTAATCCACAGGAAGCAAAACAAAGAAAACAGAGAAAGAAAAAACAGAGTATACAGAAAAAAAAGATAAAAACAGCATATCTAGCCCCAACATACCAATAATTACAGCTTGGTCTAAATATACTAGTTATAAGAAACTGAAGAGTAATTAAAAAAAAAATATGACCGTCTAACTATATGGGTTTTTTTTACAAGAAATTCATTTTGAATATAATGAAAATTAAAATATATATAATAAAAACATTGTAAACAAAAGATATATTGGGCAAACATTACTCAAAGGAAAGCAGGAATGCTATATTGATATTAGATAAAAGTGACTTAAGAGCAAATAAAATTACCAGGGACACAGTGAGGGACATTACTTAATGGTAAAGTGTCAATCCACCAAGAAGACAAAACAATCCTAAATGTTTATGCACCAAACAAGAGACCTACAAAATGTATCAAACAAAAACCAATAGAACTGTCCAGTGTTCACTGCAGCACTCTATGCAATAGCCAGGTCATGGAAACAACCTAAATGCCCATCGACAGAAGAGTGGTTAGGGAAGATATGGTACATACACACAACGGAATGTTACTCAGCCATTAAAAGGAACGAATTACCAACATTTATAGCAACATGGATGGACTTAGAAATTATCATGCGAAGTGAAACCAGTCAGACAATTAGACAGCAACACCCAATGCTACCGCTTACATGTGGAAACTAAAAAGACGCAATGAACCTTCTTACAGAACAGACAATGACTCACAGACTTTGGAAAACCTTGGTTTTTCAAATAAGACAATCTGGGGGGGTGGGGGGATGCACTGGGGGTTTGGGATACAAAATCTATAAAATTGACTTGTGATGATTTATGTACACCTATAATTGAAATAAAATCCATTAAGAAAAAAAAATAGAACTGAAAGGAGAAATAGACAAATTCACAGCTATAACTGAAGAATTTTATACCCCTCTCTCAGCAACTAATAAAACTACTTGGCAAAAAATGAGCAAAAATATGACATAAGAATTCAACAGCACCATCAACCAACAGATCTAATCGCAATTATAGAATACTTCATTCAAAAATAGATATTCTTTTCATGTTCCCATGGAATATATGCCAAAATAGACCATATCCTTGACTATAAAACAAAACAACAATTTCAAAAAAAATGATCTCAGGAGTTCCCTTGTTGTACACCTGGTTAAGGATCCATCATTGTCACTGCAGCAACTCGGGTTGTTGCTGTGGCATGTGTGCAGTTCCTGGCCAGGGACTTCCACATTCCACAGGTACAACCAAAAAAAAAAAAAAACTGATCTCATGTGGAGTATATTTTCTGACCATAGTAGAGTCAAATTAGACATGAATAACAGAAAGACAAGAGGAAAGTCTCTAAACACTTGGAAACTAAACGATACATTTTTAAATAATCCACCAATCTAAGCAGAGGTCTAAAGGGAGATTTAAAAAAATACATAAAACTGAAAGAAAATGAAAATACATAACTTGTGAGACACAACTAGAGCCATGCTGAGAGGATATTTATAGCACTAAATGCTTACATTAGAAAATAGAAAAGGTCTGAAATCAACAATCTAACTTCCTATGTCAAGAAACTAAGAAGAGCAAATTAAACCAAAGCAAGCAAAGGAAAGAAATAATACAGACAGGAGAAAAAAAAATCAATGGAAGTATAAACAGGAAAGCAATAGAGAAGATCAATAAAAACTATAGTTCTTGGAAAAAATCAGTAAAATTGATAAACCTCCAATAAGAATGACAACAAAAAAAAGAGAAGACACAAATCACTATTATCAGGAATTAAATAGGGGATAGTAATACAGACCCTGCAGATGTCAAAAGGATAATAACTGAATACTATGAGTAATTATACATATAAACTCAACAAGTTAGATGAAATGAACTCCTTCCTTGAAAAACGCAGGCTACCACAACTTATCCAATGTGAAACAGATCATTTGAATAAACCTATAACTACTAAGGAATAGAATTTAGAATTTTTTAAAACTACTGAAAATTATCCATGCCCAGATATTTTCACTGAAAGGATTATAGCAAATGTTTAAAGAAGAGTTAATAACATATCTATACAGTTTCTTACAGAAAACAGAAAAGGAAGAAACATTTCTCAATTCATTCTATGAAGCTAGATTATCCTGAAGCCCAAACCAAAGAGAATACAAGGAAAGGAAACTACAGGCCAATGTCCCTCAGGAAGTTTGATGCAAACATTCTGAGTTTTTCTGAAGAAATAGGCCATAAATGCACTTTGGATGGACATCCCACCACCGGAAATAAAATCAAGTATGTCTCCAAAATTCAGGTTCTGCAGAACATAATGTGTTCCCCACACCACTGCCTCTTTATAATACAGACTGTGTGCCATTAAAAATAGTATTTCATTTAAGCTTCACAGATAATGCCAGGTCCAATATGTGGATGATCCACAAAGATTTGAAACAAAATATCAAACTTAGAAATTTGCCTCACTAGACAAAGCTAGATTATCTTTAGAACCCTTTTTTGCAAATGTGTATTCTTCTTTCATAAAACTCATGAATTTTATAATATTTATGGTTGTACAATTATCATCAAACCCAGGTTTACAACATTTCCATCCCAAACCCTCAACCCATCCCTCCCCCCCACAACCCGTCTTCTTTGGTAACCATAAGTTTTTCAAAGTCTGTGAGCCAGTTCTTTTCGGCAAAAAAGTTCATTGTATCCTGTATTCTTTTTAGCAGTAATTCCTTAGCACCTACCTTGATCTGTCTCTCCCTTCATTGTAGAATTTACTAGCCTTCGACAACTAAGGAAAATCAAGGCACTGACCTTTCCATCTCAAACTGCCAGTCGTAGGGTGGGGAGGTGAAGAAAGTAGAATGGAAAAGAGGAGGGCAAAGCCTATAAATTGAATCAAGTTGTGCTACAGCAATGAGGAGAGAATAAGGGCATCCCAAAAAGAGAAACAATATTTCTATAATGATTTCCCGAATGCTAGTCACTCAATACTAGTGTCTGATAGTCAACCAAACAATAATGTAACTCTTGTTTAATCAAAGTATAATCAACTCTTGTGAAACAGGATTTTTTATTTGGAACTTTCTGTTCTTAATTAAAGGAAACATCTTAGGCTAGTGGTTTGTTAGTGTTGAATTCACAGCCACTCTTGCCCCCATCTCACCTGCAGAATATAGCGAATTTGCTGTTTTGTAAATTCTGACAGTCCTTTTGGAATCAACGATTCAATGTCTTCCGACTGTAAGAAAAGAAAGGTGTATCCATTAACAGATACACATTAGTGTTTTAATTGTAGGGTCAGCAGTCCGCAGACTTTTGTGTATAGAGACATATTTTTAGGGACAGAAGATTATTTCCCCTTTTGGGCAATAATTGCTACAAACTTTACTTCTAATCTTATCAGTTCTTAATTTGAAAAAACTGATTATACTACATACACTCTGGAAATAACCCTGAATTCCAGGAATTTTAGGGAAAAGTTGGGGACAACCAGATGTTCCGTTTCTATTTTTTTTTTTAATGGCCACACCTGCAGCATATGGAAGTTCCTAGGGAAGGGACTGAATCCGAGCCACAGCTTCAATAGCTGTGGAAATGCCAGATCCTTTAACCTACTTCTCCGGGCCAGGGATTGAACCCATACTTCCACAGCAACCCGAGCCGCTGCAGTTAGATTCTTAACCCACTGTGCCACAACGGGAACTCCTCCATTTCTATTTTTTTAAAGACCAATTTAAAAACAACAGGGTGGTCTCTTACATCCCATTAACACTTCATTTCAATGTATCTTTCAACAACTGGAAGTTTTGTTTGGTGGTAGATATGATATTTTAGAGGCCAACTTTTTAATAATGAAAATTTAGGGAAATTAAATAAGGGTTTATTAAGAATTTACATAGAGCTGTGGTGATTTTCGAAAGATTATGATGTTGCCACCACAACACTGAGAAACTTCAACAAATTTTAAGTAAAAAGCTGAATTGAAATCAATACTTCATAAAGGCAATTTAGGACTTACTGAAGTACTGTAATGAATGCAGTATAGCAGTACATTGGAAATAAAGATGAAAATAAACATAAAAAATAGGCCATTGTACTTTTTTTTGTCTTTTTGCCTTATCTAAAGGCATATGGAGGTTCCCAGGCTAACGGTCTAACAGGGGCTGTAGCTGCCTGCCTTCGCCACAGCCACAGCAACGCGGGATCCGAGCCGCGTCTGCAACCTACGCCACAGCTCATGGCAACGCCGGATCCTTAACACCCTGAGCAAGTCCAGGGATCGAACCCGCAACCTCACGGTTCTTAGTCGGATTCGTTAACCACTGAGCCACGAAGGGAACTCCTGCCATTGTACTTTTTATTACATTAAAATCAGTTCTTTCTCTACTTGATGACCTAGCCATTAAAAGTAATTATTAAACAAAATGTGCATATATAATAGAATTAATACTTGAAAAAATTTACTTCAAGTTGGTGGCTACTTGGCATGGCACATACAAAATTTTGAAAACATTACAACTAAATTTGCTATTTGGTTAATGTAAATTTCAGTTTTCTAAAACAGAGTACATAGTCAATGAACTTTTAAATATTCTGATAAGCAAAGACAAATAAATCATAAGGTGACAGCTGAGAAAATATTTTTTTTGTGAATAAATACTACTTTTACAATTATCATTTGTACAGCCATTATGAAAATATAAATGGTTATATCACTTTAAAGGCCAAAGGATCAATGTTTCTTCCACTGACATATGTTTCCAGTCTGATAAAAATACCATAATAAAATAATATTATTATTAGTGGAAATAACAGAATTTGCTTTGTTATCGACTCTATTTGATTTTTAACTCTTTTTGCCCTTACCTCATCTGTAGACTCAAAGTCCTGTTTGCTGCAAGAATGAAAAAAAGGACAACCTTAGGAAAATATATACATTGATCATATACAAACGCTAGTGTTCTAATAATTTTCTCTTACTTTTTGATCTCTCATAGTAGCAGCGATTCAATTTATAAGTGAAAAAAAAAATTTTGCCCTTTTTTTTTTAAGGGCCGCACCTGTGGCATATGGAGGTTCCCAGGCTAGGGGTCCGATTAGAGCTACAGCTGCCAGCTTACACCACAGCCACAGCAATATCAGATCTGAGCTGCATCTGCAACCTACACCACAGCTCACACAATACCAGATCCTTAACCCACTGAGCAAGGCCAGGGATTGAACACGCAACCTCATCATTCCTAGTCGGATTCGTTTCCTCTGCACCATGACAGGAGCTCCCAAATGAAAAATTTAAAGCTAAATAAAATGGTACTTTACAAAAATAAAGATAATTTTCCTGGAACTGGCTAATTATTTAAAATGAACAATATCCAAATAACAAACCAATAGAACATGCAAAATTAGTTAGTGCCATCCATTAACACCAGTCTATTTGCAGCTACATGAAAATGCCCTCAGTGTTTGACAATAAGTACTACCTGAGTGAATAATTAACAATCGTTGTTCTCTATTTCTACTTCTTTTTTTCTCCATATATTACTCCTTTTCAAAGCTGATTACAGCTTCTCACTGAAGTGTCTAGTTATTCACACCTTTTTTTTTATCAGAATCAAAACTTGCAAGATAAGACTAATTCATTAAATCTACACTACAGTATAGACGGCAGTGACAAAGCTTAAAGGATATTCAAATGTTTACATAGGTGCATAGCCTTAAGCAACATGATCAAAATTCTAGTGAAATAATAGAATTTCCAGCGTCAAGATGTCCACGAGTGTTGGAAGGCCCTTTGTGGAGCCATGTTAGGTTGCCAAATGCTGCAAGAGAATTATTAGTGGTTTTACCAGCCTGGCACTTGCTCCTTTGGGGAATGGTGAAAGCTGGGAAGGATACAGTTCTAGCGTTGTCAGTGGCAACAGGCCTTTATTTTTGCCTACTTGTTCCCTGGGCACTTAGTAGAAAAATTGGGCCCCACATACACTTGGTGAACATATTTCTAAAAAAAAAACAGTACACATGTCCTGACAGCAAGACAGAGTATTTTAAAGTAAGACAATCTTAGGAAATCATAGATATATAATTGCCATGTCTTCAAGTAAAACCAAAAAAGTATTTTAGAGATTTAAGCTGGTACACTAGCTCTTACCTTTATCTTCTAAGTAAATGCCTATGAGTTAATATATTGCTTACACTGATAATCACTGTGCAAAACCTCTTGCATGCATTTATAAAAATATACAAGCTAATGTTGAGAATAAGAACTGAAGATTTCATTTCCCGGGGCATGACTGCATATGTGCAATTGTCGGTAGGTATGTATGTGGTATTTCCTGTGTTGCCCAAAATAGAAATCGTGGGGAGGCCCTAGAGGGAAAAAAATGAAACATCTTCTACTTTTTTAATGTGTTACTAAAGGAACTACATGTATATACTGGAAGCTAAAACAAGTTAAAAATACGAATCATAATGCAATTATAGTAGTCTTACATTACTGTTGACTAGAATTATCACAGTAGTAATAGGCCTTTTAAAATGTTTAAAATCTTAATTCCAGTGCCAACCAAGTACATGTATTCCTAGTCATTTATTTCTTTCTACAAATAAGAAAACAAAACAAAGAAACAAGGAAAAATCAACAGCACTTGATACTGGAATTTATAAATGTAACCAAAATGTTTCATAGGACAACCTCCCTTAATTCTGCCCCTCCAGCATACTTATTGCTGAATTGCAATTTAGAAAGAGAAGAAAAGTGGACACAAAAGTGGAAGGAGAGAGAGAGGGAGGAAACAAAGAGAGCAGCGTCAAGACATGGAAAGGTCGGTGTGGATTACATCTTTATTCAGCACAAGGAGGTGGTGGCTAGAATTACCGCGGCAGAGAGAAAAAAAGGACTGATACTCACTAGGAAGGGAGAATAATAAGGAAAAATAAAAAAAGAAAGGAGGAAGAGAGGGAAGGCATGAAGAGAAAGAATTGACAGCCTTCTGACAAACAGAATCTATTAGCACCAAAATTTTATGAGAACCTCTCCATTTTGGTGTGTTTACTAATATGGAGCACTAGCTTTCTATTTTCTTTTTTGGTATTTTTAGCTACTCTAGAAATTAAATTCAACGCTTTGCAGTGCTTAATTACACATTTAGGTCACCCATATATATTTATCAAAACTCTCAATGAGAGGAAGTTATTTCAAAACCCCAGGTTACACATTTACCTGAATGATCATTATAAAGGAATTTAACTTCCCTTGCTCAGTTACTTTGTCTACTTCTAACTAGTGTGAGATTAATAAATTCAGAATACATTTAACTCTCATTCTATAAACCTTTATTGAGTAGCAACTTTGTCAAGGCCATGTGCTCTGAACTGGTTTTGGAAATACAAACACAAATATTATCTTGCCCTGTAAGTCACAAACATAATTGATCAAGGGCAAAATCTGAGCAATGTTAAAACTGGTCAAAATTTTGCAACCTTTTCAAATTTGATAATTCAATATTGATAATTTTTACAATTTGTCTGCAATATGTTAAATTTAGAGATAAATATCTAGCATGAAAGGTTAAGCGATTTATTTATCTAAGGAAAAAAAGTTTTCCCATAGGTTCTAGTCCCAGAATTTGCTACTTTTGTGGTCTTTGGTCAGTGGTATCAGAATCCTCTGGAAAGTCTGTTACTTGGCCCTACCCAGAGTTTTTGATCCTTTAGATCTATTTCCAATTTCTCACATGATGCTCCTGCTACTTGTAAGTACGTCTTAAATAAATCATTTATTGCTTATAACAAATAAATGAGGCAAGCATTATTATCTTACAGATGAAGAAATAAGTACAGAGAGGTTAAAAGGTTAAATGAGTTGCCTGATGGTACACATCTAATATGTAACAAAAGTGTGGACATGAACCCAGTATATGAACTCTCGATTTACAATCAGGGTACCTAAGACTATGTCTCTATATGCTCTTTGATGGAAATATTCACAGGGTATGATTAATGCATAGAACAGGAACACCTAGACCATATTGAATAACTAGAGAAAACTTTGCAGAAAAGCTGAGTTGTGGTTTATAGGTATAAGAATACTCAAAAATGTTTGAATTCATCTCAAGCTCTTAGTACCTGTGTGATCTTAAAAACTTATTCTCTTTGGGGATCCATTTGAAACTTTCTATAGTTACTGTGCGAATTAGATAATATTAAAAAAGCACTTGGCCCAGTGTCTGGCATATAGTAGATACTCAATAAATAATAAACTACTCAGAATGAGGGGAAAGATTTTAAGGTAGTGACCTTATGCAAATGAATGAATGTGTGAAATAATTATTTGGGTAATGAGAGAGGATGCTGACTTGTAAAAAACAGTGATTAAATCCTAGCCGAAGATGGAAATCATGCATTAATAATAATTTGGGAGTTCTCTATTGGTACGGGGGGTTAAGGATCTGTTGTTGTCACTTCAGTGGTTAGGGTCACTGCTGCAGTGCAAGTTCTACCCTTGATCCCCAGCCCAGGAACCTCATGGCGGGGACTCAGCCAAAAAAAAAAAAAAAAAAAAAAAAAAAGGCTTCAATGCAAATAAGTGGCTGTGGACCATCTTTTCTCTGTGTTCAACTGCATGGATGTAGCATAGAAAAGGCATTCATTTATACATTCAACAAATATTTATTAAGCATCACACTAAGCACCAAGGAAACCAGGGTAAATAAAACTCATGGGGTAGTGCCTGAATTATAGGAGTAGTGGGTAAAGAGTATTGTATGGAGAATAAAAGAAAACAGCAGATAAAGCCAAGATCCAGACTAATCTAGAGTCAACATTTTGCTAAGTGGGAAGGACAGTAAAGAGGCAAGGCAGTTGAGGGTGATGGTAAGAGAATGGTTGCAATCACGAATAAGAAAGCAAGAAAAGTCAGGGAAAAGGGAGCTAAAAAAGAGTTGTAATAAGTGGAGAGAAAAGAGATAGAGAAGAGACTACAGATTTCTAAGTAGAAGAATATAGTTAGTGAAGTCTGAATTAGAAAAAAAAAATTCTACTAACATTCCTTTATCCTCTAGATTTTTCTGATTTTATGGAGCTTTCCTAGATTTTTCCTGACAGATGACCACATGTATGATGTGACTATGTAGTAGAAGGCAATTTTTGGAGTATAACTGATGGAATTTATTTCATGACATACCATGCTCTCATCTACACATGAAGAGCTGACAAATTGTTTATATATTTAAGTATTATATTATATTATATTGTGTAATATACATATTTATATAATTTATATTTTTATATGTGATATATAGTGTTAAAATAATATATAACATCAGTAATAGTATATAACTCTAAGTGTATATTAACCTCTGGCCTTCATATATTGAACACATATCAGTGGAAGATAAACAGTAATGGGTTGGCAATGGGATTGCATCTTTATATCATCAGTGTAATATGTTAAAATAAGTCATAATATGCTGTGTATTTTCTGAGCTTCTTGTCCAAGAGGTTGCATTTGTCATCAAAGTACACTACAAAAGAAGGTCCACAGATATCTTTACTGACTCCAAAATAGCCAGCATGATCTCTTTGATGATTTTCATAAAGTAAATTAACTTTTAAAATGAAATTTGCTCAGATCTGCTCATAGAGTTGCTGTTTCCCTACTGAAAGTACTTGAGTTCTGCTGTGAACCCAAAATTGCTCTAAAAAATAAAGTCTATTACAAAATACCAGGGTATTATAAAATGTTTGAAAGTTACATCAACGCAAATGATATATTTACAGTACCTTCCTCCAATTCTCTGCAAATGTTCTAACAGGCAGTGATATAGATCCGTATTTTTACGGCTTAGATCAGCAAGCAACTCTCCAAAATATTTGGGGTCCAATTTTTCAGGGCCATCATCCTGACTTATCACCTGAAGAAAACATCAATCATAATTAGAAGTAATATTAAGCGTTTCTAAGTTCACAGATATTTTGATGTGAAATGAAAAAAAGTAACCTATTAATACAAGTAACTTCACAAAGTCATAACATGAATCAACCCACTAAATTTTCTTTGCAGCTGTACTATACATTTTTCAATACAGGAGGAATTTAAAGGAAAAGCAACATTGCAATGGCATTTTCAGTTTCATTTCTCAAGTCTAAGTGACATAATGAATGCAAAACTTGAGAAATTTATATAAAACTTCTTGAATACAGATGCTTAAAATAAAGAGTAAAATAAATCAAATTCTCTGAATTGCTAATCATCATGTGGTTTATTTATCTGTCCCTTGCTGGAGTTATTTGAATTATACTGACTATAGATGAATTTCATTTGGACTTGCATTTCTCAGCTTGATGAGCTAGTATAGCTTAAAGTTAAATTAAATAAGCCTTCTCAATTCAGTGTATTTTTATTATTTCTTGTTGGATTCCTTCCATTTATTATTTGGGCTGAATATCTAGTCAATCTGATATGGGAAAAAAGTAGCTTGGAGCAAAATGTGGGAAATTCATAGACCTCAGAGGCACTTGAAATCCTAAACACAAATTACTATGAATAGTGTCCTAAATAAGATTTTTTTTTGTTGTCTCAGCACCTTCTCCCTACTGAAAAGAAATAAACAAACTTAAGAGTAAAGACTAGGTCATACTTTTTGGTATACTCCATAGTATCTAGCACGATCCTATTTAAACACTGTAGTTCTTCAGTAAGTACTTGTTGAAATGATAGGTGACCTCAAATGCCAAATGAGCCAACTGATTCTGGAAATTTTTTTTTACAAGTTTCTCTCTTAAAGTAGCTAACCAAGAATAGTTAAGAAAGTAAAAAAAGAGCCTAGACAGAATTTCCTCAAGAATATCATGGTGAGCCATCACAGCCTTTTTCCAAGTTCAGGTAAGTGTAATTGCAGCAACCAAACTGAACTCCTTGTGAGAGCTGGAAATTGACATTTGAGTTCTACCTAGATTTTTAAATCTTGGCAGTCAGCTCCTCCTCAGTGTCAGACCCCTCTCAGGAAATGAAGGTCAAAGTTAGCCAAGTTTTTATTCAGAATAGTCACTAATTTGGGAGGTGTTATACTTTTTTAAAAAAAGAAATTAGCAAGACATTTTTTTTTTGTCTTTTGTGTTTTTGGGGCTTCCCCCGTGGCATATGGAGGTTCCCAAACTAGAGGTTGAAACGGAGCTATAGCTGCCGGCCTACACCACAGCCACAACAATGCGTGATCCGAGCTGCCTCTGTAACCTATACTAGAGCTCTCAGCAATGCTGGATCCTTAACTCACTGAGCAAGGCTAGGGATCAAACCAGTGTCCTCATGGATAATAGTCGGGTTCGTTAACCACTGAGCCACGACGGTAACTCCTTTGTTTTATACTTTTTAAAAAATTATAGTTGATTTACTACAATAATCACTAACTTTTAATTTCATGTTTTATTCATGTATTTCTCCCTTATGCCACATCAAACTGGGAGTGGCCTAAAAACATGGTTTCAAATATGATTTTAAAGATCAAGGTTAACTGGCTAAGAGGAAAATCTAGCTGTTATGTCAATGTCATTCCACCGATCTTCAGGTTATTTCATTGCTGTAGCTGGCCAGATACATAACCCCTTCCTGCCTCAGCTCTCTACGTGTGTCCCTTCCAAAACTGTTCATTAACTTTCCCAAGTAGAGAAGGGCATTTCTTAAGTCAAGGATATTCAAGTAGTGAGCTCCCTGTTAAAATCTTCAAACAACTAATTTGATATGCTTAGCGTTCCACATATTTTTCTCTCTAAACCAATTGTAATCCCCTCATAATGCTGTGAAAATTGTGGAGTTTTTTTTTCCTTTCCAGTTTGATTAATTTTACAGAGTAATTTTATAGTTTAAAATTATCTTATTTAATTCTTTTTAAATTTTTGCACAATCTTCTCCTCTCATTGCATTGTACACTAGTAAACTTTTTGAGTGCATAATTCTTTACCCATATGAATCTCTAGTGCCATTATTAAAACTTTCACTCATGTGATTTCAGTGTGGCAAATAAAGTATTACAGAGTCCAGGACAGGGAATGATTGGCATCGACATCGTGTCAGTGTTCATACACAAAACAATTGGCATCAACATCGTGTCAGTGTTCATACATAAAACAAAGTGTTAAAATTTACCAAAGGGAGGTGATTTTATTTTGAGAAATGATAATAACTAAAATTTATTTAGCTCTTACTATGTGCCAGGCATAATTCTATGGACCTGACATAAAGATTAAATGAGGTAATGTATCTTGTAACCACTACATAACATTGCCTCCCCAGAAGACCTCTTGTGGTTGTTTTCTCAGCAACTTAGGAATTACACAGGCTCTAACTGCATTATTTTGGAGGTTAATTGCACTAGGAGTGGAAACAGTGAAGTTTGATTTTCTTAGTGTGAAACTATGTAAAATACACCTGAAGTTCAGGTAATAAATTTTAATCAGCTAGAGAAAAGGTAAGAGCACGGTGTTAAACTGAAGAATGGGTTCTCTCGACAAAAGATGCCAAAATAGAAAAGCAGGAGTAAAATTTAACTCCTTTTTGTATATATTCCTCCTCAGTTTTGTGTAGTCTACATTTTATAATAACATTTGCATAACAGAGTAAAAACCAAAACCCAATATGGTTCAACAGCTTGGAGGGGAGAGGACAGACAAGTCGGATTCTTTTCTTTCCTTCCTTCCTTCCTTCCTTCCTTCCTTTTTTTTTCCACACCCACGACATATGGAAGTTCCCAGGCTAGGGGTTGAATCAGAGCCTCAGCTGCTGGCCTACACCACAGCCACAGCAAGGTCAGATTTGAACCACATCTGCGACCTACACTGCATCTCATGGCGTTGCTGGATCCTTAACTTACTGATCAAGGACAGGGATCAAACTCACATCCTCATGGATACTAATTGGATCCTTAAGCCGCTGAGCCACAATGGGAACTTCAGACAAGTAAGATTATCATCTGCTGTTAAGTCTTTTACAGGACGATGCTCAACAATAAAGTGAAATTTCTTAAACTGGCACACCATGATGTGCCAGCTAGAAATATTTTTGATTACTAAGTCACAGGTCAATAGAGCTTCTTGGTTTTATTGGAACTGTTTGTAGGTGTGTTTTGACATTTCTTTTAGAGTTGGCTCAAAACCATGTTCGTGTTGCCTTGCAAAAGCCAAGATAGGGAACCTCCCAAGGAAACATGAATGTTTTCAGTCAGAATAATGGTAGCTCTAATGGATGGAGGTTTTCTCTCTGTGACAATATTGAATTGATAAGATACTTGAGGTAAGAAAGTACCTCATATCAACTCTTCTGCCTGATGAATGAGTTATCTCAATGTTAGATAATAGCTTTAGCTTTTCACATATAAACAGGGCAGGAATACAAACTGCTGAAAAAGAGTTGTGCCCAGATACACAAAGGATATATCTCAAAAATTTACAAAAATTATTAAAGATTCTTTAGAATGCATCCATCAAATACCTTTAATCAGATCACTACTTGACTATAATAATGGCCAAGAAGTCCAATTCTTTGTCTCTGATTGCTAGTACAAAGCCTTTGATTAGAAATACTGCCACGGAGTTCCGTCGTGGCGCAGTGGTTAACGAATCCGACTAGGAACCACGAAGTTGCGGGTTCGATCCCTGGCCTTGCTCAGTGGGTTAACGATCCGGCGTTGCCATGAGCTGTGGTATAGGTTGCAGATGAGGCTCGGATCCTGCGTTGCTATGGCTGTAGGCCAGTGACTACAGCTCCTGTTAGACCCCTAGCCTGGGAACCTCCACATGCCGCGGATGCGGCCCTAAAATGATAAAAGGCAAAAAAAAAAGAAAAAAGAAATACTGCCACAAACCCAAGCCAAAGCAACAATATTTAGGTGTGAAACCAAAGGCAAATTAGTCTTTTTTTTTTTCCAGAAAATCTATAGAAAGGAAGTAGCTTGTAAAGGAAAACCAGGGCTTCACATCACTACTGCCTTTGAAGTTCTCGTTCTGCCTCTAATCTGAGGTTTTATTTCTTGTTTGTGGTCTATAAGGCTCCAGGGGTGGAATTTTCTTGCTAGCATCTACATTATATAAGGTTTGATAGTCAAAGACGATAATTTTTGACCAACCGTATTTACAAAATTCAGTAGTAGTGATTATGGAGTCCTGCAGATAATAGACACACAATAGTTGCAGATTTCAGCTGAGCTATTTATATTTTCTTGCCTTCAAGCTTAATGGCACACATTTGTGAGAATCCTGTTCGGAACCAAGGACAGTTTATAATCAAGATACAAGTCACAGTTCAATAATAATCTAGTAGTAGAGGGTATTGTCTTAATTAAATTTATCTCCACTAGGTAACTGGCTTAAATGTGTGCATTTTTCACCTATTCAGAATGGTTTCTTGGTGGATTAACACTCTTTAAAATGCCATGTTACATAAAAGCATTTATGCATAAATGCCTAACCCTCTAAAAGGTCATGAACATGTTAAATAACAAGGTCTGTTGTTGTGCTTGACCCTCCTGAGTCAAGCTTCCTGAGCAGTAAATTTTTGCTACATGACAAAGGAAAACATCACTATTAAGAAAAGGTTATAGATTATTATCCTGCAAACCTTATAATGATATGGTGACATTTGTAGATAAAAAAGATTACTGCTTCATTAATTTTGCTTTGATTTGGGACATTTAATAAGCTGTCAGACTGATTGAAACCATAGTTAATCTAGTGAGCATTAATCCCTGTGAAATGAAATGCGTTTTAAGTACACCGTCATTTGGCTAACAAGGTTAAAAAAAACAATAATTGGTCTCTTCCTATTTTGTACCACACAAAGAAATCCTAACAGGAGAAAAAGTGTCAGAATTTTAGGTTCTGAAAATCCTCAATATTATTTTAATCTCCATAGATATTTTAGAAAAGAAACGTTGCATTATACAGTATCTGGTACATAGAAAATTTTCAATAAATGTTGTTACTTAATTGAATGTATTCTACAATGAACACAATTCTAAAATGAAGCCTTTACTAATAACAACAGTTCTGTACTTAAAATACAGACCTAATTTAATTCTCTATGAGTAACCCTGGGCAGCAACCAGTCCATTAAAAATGATGGATTAGAGTTGAGGAAGAAAGTTTGGGGAGTCGGCCATGTAAAGGTCACAGAAGTCAAGATTTTATACCATGCAGTCAAGGGAGTGGGGGTAGAGAAAGGAGAAGAAGGCCAAGGATGGGTCCTTGGGGAAGATCTCCTGATGAAAGAAGAAAGAAGACCCTGAGAAGAAGAATTAGAAGCAACAACACAGTATAATGGGAAGAAAGAATATCAAGAATACAATGGACTGGGAGTTCCCTTGTGGCTCAGCAGTTTAAGGATCTGGTGTTGTCACTACAGGGGCTTGGGTCACTGCTGTCGCATGAGTTCAGTCCCTGGCCTGGGAAGTTCCACATGCTGCAAGTGTGGAAAAAAAAAAAAGAATACAATGGATCAACGGCGTCACATGCCATAGAACTGAACTAAGATGAGAACAAAGCAAAAAGTGGAAATTACAACTTAGAGGTCAATAAAAGCAGTTTCATGAGAATGTTGAAACTAGAATTTGGTTTTCAAAGTGTTAAAGAATGTGCGGGTAAAGAGAAAATGGGAGCAGTGAGTATGCATCCCTGCTTCAGGGATTTTGAAGGTGAAAGGAATGAAAGAGATGAGATCATAAGTCAATAAATTGATAGGGTTGCTAAGGGAAGTGACCTTGAAGATAAGGTTAGAGTCTTAATTCTTGAAGATCAAAACAATCAGAAGTTTGCTGAAAGTGCAAAGAAATTTTTCAGTGAAATAAGGTGTTGAAGGAATTCACATAGGGAACTTAAATTGTAGTCCCTGAACCAAGTAACATTAGGATAACCAGTGAACTTGGAAATGTAAATATCAGGTCCCAGCAATCTCTATTTAAACAAGTCCTCCTGCTGATTCTGGTGTACAACAAAATCTGAGTTTCACTATCCATTCTCAGTAGAAGGCAAGACTGTTTGTAGACAGTGAGAGAACAGCAATAGGATCTGGCTAATAAAGAGTGTGGGAAAAATGAGTAGATATTGAGGACTGTTTTGGCAAGTCAATTAGAATTAACTAAATGGACTGTCTAGCAACAGAGGGAGTCTAGCAAGATAGAGACAATCTGTACTAGACTAAATTGGCCTAGTTTATGAACTTTCTTTAGCACACAAAGAAGTCAAAATCCAGGGGCAGAGGAAGTGGATGACAGTCTATCCAAAGTAAGGGATCGGCAAAGTGAGGACTGGTCAGAGAAGGAAACAAAGATTTTAAGGGTTTCTAGCAAAAGCATTGTTGAATCGGCTGACAACGGACACCAGTCTGGTTTGGAACTGAGGGACAGAGAGCTTGCTGAGGGCCAGGCTCAATGGGAATGAGGGAGCAGGATATGGAGTAAGAAAGTGGTGATAAGAGAAAGAGACATTCAGAATTCCAGATTAAACAGTTTCAAGTGATGTGGGTTCAAGGAATGGCCAAAGTCTGAGGGCTGGAGATGTAATAGAAATGAAGAAATTATGGGTGATGAACAACCATGAGGACAGAGCATGGGAAAGGCCACTGATCTGAGTGGTGATGTTCTCACAGATCATTCCAGGGCAGGGGTCAGGGGAAAGTGAGGAAAAGATTGTAAGCCTGCCAGTGAAACTGTTGAAGGATGGGGAGAGTGTCCGGAAGGTCAGCAGTAATAATGATAATATGAGCCAAGAAGAGCAGTGTATACAGATTGCAAGGTTTTAAAGAGAGGAAATGGCTGATTAACAAAAAGCAAAACACTTGACTATATAAAACTGTACTGAGAAATGAATTAGCAATAGATACGTAGAAAACCAAACAAATGAAAAACTTTAGGTTATTATTAACACTAGCAAATAATAACTGTACTAATAAAAGCAGCAAAATAGTACACAAATTGGTTCAGCAATAAATAGTTTATAGCAACAATAATATAAGGACTGAATAATGATTTAGCCAAAAAATGTGGACTTATCTATATTAGTATGATAAAAGGGATGGAAACAGGTGGTTGGGGGTTAGTAGAACTAAATCCTTATGTACCAGAATTACCAACAAATAAGATACAACATTAATAAATTAAAAAATAACAGCTTAAGTATATTCATCCTATGTAGCTATATAGAGGTAAATACCAGAAGAAAAAGCAAAGAGTTGAAAATGGTTGCCTCTGGGGATCAGGCGTGCATGGAAAGGGTTAGGACAGGAAACTGCTGTTTGTTATATGCCATTTAATACTATCTGACCTTTTAAACTATATATATTCATTACTTGGATTTAAAAAATAAAATCTATTTTTAGAAGAGTAAATAAATAACCACTCTTGTTTGCCACAGAACAAGAGTTCAAAAGGGCACAAGAGCAGGAGGTAGTGGGAGACAGATAAGGGTGGTGTTGAGGAAAAAACAGTCCCAAACAAGTATGAATTAAATTTTTGAAAAGGATAGCAGAGGGTAGGATTTTACACAAAAGACACTCATTTTCAATAACGGGCATGAAGAAGGCATTAAGTATGGAGGGGCACTGGAGCCGCATGTAAAGGAGTAGGGGAACAGGCAGAACTGCTGAGTTTATTAAGCTAAGCAGCCCAGAGTTTCCAACATTAGTGAATGACTTATGTTAAATAAGCACTTTAACAACTTCGGGGATACCTGTCAAAAAAAGCACCTGATATGAAGATATGTGCTGCCTTGATGTTGACAGAAATTAAAATTGCAGACGACAGAAGAAAGGCATCTACCCAAGTGAGCAGGACTCTTTACATCTCCCCATGACTTTAAAAGTTTTCCTGGGAGTTTCCGTAGTGGCTCAGTGGTTAACGAACCCGACTAGCATCTATGAAGGACGTGGGTTCAATCCCTGGCCTCACTCAGTGGGTTAAGGATACGGCGTTGCCGTGAACCACGGTGTATGTAGGTCACAGACATGGCTCGGATACCGCGTTGCTGTGGTTGTGGTACAGGTGTGGTGGCTAGAGCTCCAATTCGACCCGTAGCCTGGGAACCTCCATATGCTGCGGGTACGGCCCTAAAAAAGACAAAAAAAAAAAAAAAGTTTTCTTGGAAACCTCAGGCCAAGTGGAAAAAAGTTGTACATGCAATATATATAATTATTTGAGTCTTTCTTATAAACACCACCTGTATGACAACCTGTAAAACGAGTTCAGCTGAGCTTTTCTTGGTCACTAACATATGGGAAATTACCTGTTCCTTGCTAATGGCACAAAAATGATCACACAGCACATTATTCTTAATGTCCTTGGGGAAGGAAATGTGATCAGTGATGTTTTGAACTTAAAACCAAAATGATGATGTTTCTAAGGAGAACCATGGGAAACATACATGAATTTGTTTTATAAAAATATTTTGAAGTCAGATATTGGATGCCTGATTTTCTTTCTTTCCTTTTTTTTTTTTTTTTTGGCTTTTTAGGGCTGCACCTGCAGCATATGGATGTTCCCAGGCTAGGAATCCAATCGGAGCTACAGCTGCCAACCTAGCCAGCCTATGCCACAGCCACAGCAATGCCAGATCCGAGCCGCATCTGCAACCCACACCACAGCTCATGGCAACACCAGATCATTAACCCACTGAGCAAGGCCAGGGATCAAACCCGCAACCTCATGGTTACTAGTTGGATTCGTTAACCACTGTGCCATGACGGGAACTCCGGATGGCTGATTTTCAAAAATAGTTTAATGCCTTTTGCTTCTTGGAAAGCACTTTAAAGGTGATTTAGTTTCATTTAAAAATATCATCACAATGGGAACAACTTTTTCTTTTTCTTTTTTTTCTTTTTTTCTTTTTTTGGTTGTGCCTGTGGCATGTGGAGATTCCCAGGCCGGGGATCAAACGTGTGCCACAGCGGTGACAGTACTGGATCCTTAACCTGCTGAGCCACCAGGCAACTCCAGGAACCAATTCCTTACTTTGAAAAATTTGGGGCCTGGGATTGGAGGAGAAAAAGGTAGAGACTCAAACATGCATTTGAGCATCTACTTTGTGCTTGGCACTAAGCTGGATACTTACTACGTATTTTATCTCAATCCTATTGTAGATACACTGCATATTAAATGTGATTCTCTCGCTTTTATGGAGAGGTTTAGTCAAGTCAATTACATCAGTCTGGCTAAAGTCAATTATATAGGATCATGCAGCTCAGCAGAATGAGGTTTTATAAACCCAGATAACTGAATTGAGAGTCTATGTTCTTTCTACCTTATTATGCCATTTCCAAATTGCAGTTTAAACACAAACTAAAAACGGGCCAATCTTTAGTTTTAAAAAAGCCTAACTAGGGGTTCCCATTGTGACTCAGAGGTAACGAACCCAACTAGTATCCATGAGGGTTCGGGTTCAATTCCTGGCCTCACTCAGTGGGTTAAGGATCTAGCACTGCCGTGAGCTGTGGTGTAGGTCACAGACATCACTCGGATCTTTTTTTTTTTTATATATAATTTTTTTTTTTTGCATTATAGCTGGTTTACAGATTTCTGTCAGATTTTCCAACTGCACCGCGTGGTGACCCGGTTACATGCACATATATGGATTCGTCACATGTGATTAGATATAGTTCCCCGTGCAATACAGTTGGAGCTCCTTCACTAGGAGTGGACAGCGCCACCTTCCTTCAATTGAGAGCACTCGGATCTTGAGTTGCTGTGGCTGTGGCGTAGACTGGCAGCTGCAGCTCTGATTCAACCCCTAGCCTGGGAACTCTCATATGCCGCAGGTGTGGCTCTGAAAAAACAAAAAAAAAGGTTTAAAAAAAGTTGACATCTGCTCTAAAACTTTTTAGAGACTCTTCCACTCATGTGGAAGAGACATGTAAAAGGGGACAGCTCATTCTCTGCCCTCCTTTATCCATGGGATCTGCAGAATCAGATTATACCATCCTCACTCCAGGAGTGGATCCAATGCTATGTTATCCACATAGATGGAAACTCCTAGCTCTAAGCTCCCCAGGGCACTATTCTGTTTTCAGCAGTACTTCAACTTTAACTGCATAAAAGTGGAAAACCAGGAAAAAATTATCTATACAAAAGCCTCCAGCCTTTAACAAAGCTATATGGGAATCTCAAACTGAAGTAGAATAATAAAATAGAAAGAAATATATTAGTTACTCAACTCTGCCCATTTTCTAAACAGTCAATAGCTAGTCTGGTTAAATATATTATTAATTGTACAAAGCTAATGAAAGGATATCATAGCTTACCAATACCACTGGACAAGATTCTTAATCCTATAATATTGTTCCCATCTCTTATAATTGTCCCTACCATTCTTACTGCCATTATCCTAAGTTTAAGTTTTACATTTTGACTTTTGAAATAGCTTTTAATAATCTTCTCTCTGCAAAGCCTTCTCTGTGGCATTTTTTCATGTTGTAGACTTGATAATTTATGAAGCATATCCAACGTATATTTTCATTTAGTCTTTACATGAACCATGTGAAGTAGACATTACTACCTAAATTTTATTAATAAGGACATTTCTGAGAGATTTAGTATTTTTAAAGAACACACAGCTTGTAAGGGACATAGCTAGGACTAGAACCCAGGTCTTCCTACCTGGAAGCTAGTCTACTTTCTATCACCATACCTCCCCAGTGGCAGACTCTTAATCCATTTCTCTATGCATATTTACATTATTGACCAAGAACCCTCCACATTACTGACTCAACTTCAAGAGGGAACTCTCAATAAGCTCCAGAGTCAGGCTATCTGTGTATGAATCCTGGCTCTACCACATGCTAGCTGTGCAAGTCTTTTTTTTTTTTTTTTTTTTGTCTTTTAGGGTTGCACCCTTGACATATGGAGGTTCCCAGGCTAGGGGTCCAATCAGAGCTGCAGCTGCTGGCCTACACCGCAGGCACAGCAACAGAAATGCCAGATCATAGCCACGTCTACAACCTACATCACAGCTCACGGCAACGCTTGATCCTTAACCTACTGAGCAAGGCCAAGGATCGAACCCTCATCCTCATGAATGCCAGTCGGGTTCGATAACTGCTGAGCCCCGATGGGAACTCCCATTTTTTGTATTTTTTTTGTGCAAGCCTTTTCAAGTAATGTAACATCTCTGAAACTTAGTGTCTTATCTGAATAAAGGCAACAATGATACCTTCTTCATTTGATCATTGTGAGAAAAGATTAATCAATATTCCAATCTATCTTGTACAAAGCTGCTAGAATCAACCTCCTAAATCCTACATATTGGTATTTTCCTACTCAATGGCCTTCACTCACTCTCCATTGCCTGCCAAATAAAGTTCGAAATTTTATACTTTACCTCCAAAGACCTCATGATCTGGCTCTAATGTATTATTTTAACCCTATGCTTTGGTATTCTTCATCCCAGCTTCCTTGCCATACAAACGTAACCATTAACTATTCCCAAAATCCAAAATGTACTTTCCCAAATATGACTTTGTTCATGTGATTTCCCGTTCTTACGACGTCCATGCCACACCACAATACCACATATGGAAATTCTGCTCACGCTTCAAAGCCCAGGTCAATCTCTGTCTCCTCAACAAAGCTTTCCTACACCTTCCAGATGAAATCTTTTTGCCTTTAACACTTATATAACAGATGTTTACAAGATTTGAAAGTATTCAGAATATAAAGTAGCCACTGATTGTGTCCCAAGAGATTTCTTGTTAGCAATCGAGTTTTAGTTTTAGTTTCTATTTTGTTGTCGATACAATAAAATGTTCACATATTCTGACATTTTCAAAGAAAACATTGTCACATTTTCAAAGAAAACATATAGGAAGTAATCACGAGCTTGTGAAATGTGACCACTACAATCATCTCAGACAATACCATTTCCAATTCATTGTTCATTTGAATACCATACTTCATTAAAATATTTAATGTTGTACAACCATTGGACACATTTTAGAACTGATGATCAGGTAGAAATTAGGTATTCATTGATCAGGTCCTAACTTCCCTCATAGATTTATTAGTAGACCTGAATTATTTTGTCTTCTGAGAAGAGTTGGAAAATTTTGTTTTTATTTATTTTTTTTGTTATTTGTTTTTTATTTTATGATTTTTATTTTTTCCGTTATATTTGATTTACAGGATCCTGTCAAAGTGACCCAGTCCTACATATACATATATATATGTGTATATATATATTCTTTTTCTCACATTATCCTCCAACATGTTCCATTACAAATGACTGGATATAGCTCCCTGTGCTATACAGTAGGATCTCATTGCTATACAGTAGGATCTCAAATGCAATAGTTTAAAATGCCATACAAAACACAAATCCCAATGGTATAAATCCTCAATATTTTGATGAAAATTTAATGTAGGTATCGGTACAGCAGTGTGAGAAAGGTTTAACAGTATTATTTCAGTTTTATATCCTTATAAAAGGATTATATATAAAAGCTGATTAATCTTACCTGCTCATGTGTATGGTTTGATCCACCATGGCACAGTTCATTTCCAGTGTTTGTAGAAATTAAATCACTTCTTGTGATCGTTTGTATTTGTTGGCTAGAATGAGATTGTTGACAGTGTGGAGGGTAGATGATCTGAGGCTGCTGGACAATGTGATGATGGCACTGAACCTGAGGATAGCATTCCTAAAACATATACACATACCAAAAAGAGTCATTGAGAATAAAAATTCCTAATAAAAGAAAACCCAAATGAGTCCATTTCAAAAAATTTACTGTGTTCTTTCACAAGATAATTCAAACCCTAGGATTAATAAGTGATCTATTTTCCCCAATTATTCCATTGGGACAAATTTTATTGAACTCTATTTTTATTCAATCAGGTGGCTATGACCATCCAAATACTTACCTAGGTTGGCCAGGGAATTGCATGTTCTAATTAAATTAATATTCCAGTTATACTTAACACTAAATCTATGATGAATATTAACATTAATTAATATTTCTTTGATCATTCAACAGGCACTTCAGGATCTAATTGCATAATAATACTATAATACTGAACATGTTGACTGATGTAAAATTAGAAAATAATATAATGCAGTGATTTTCAATGTCAGGAAGCATATTAGAATCACAGTGGGGTGGGTGAAGTTCTTATGCTTATAAAAAGCAAGCATAAATTAAGAAAAGGAATTGGAAAACAGTCAATGAGACTTCAGAATCTAACTCTGATTCCACTGCTTACACTATGATCTTGGGAAACTGCATATGCAAATTTTATAAGCTTCGGTTTCCTAATTTGTAAAAGTGAAGATAAGTATGTATCTCATTGGGTTGCTATGAGGAGTAAATGAACTAATGTTTGTAAGGTACCTACTACAAAGTAGGTGGGTGATAAATATTTATTACCATATTTATCATCAGCATCATCAACTTAATCCTCATTCATGCTATTAATATTTTTTTTGTCTTTTTAGGGCTGTACTTGAGGCATATGTAAGTTTCCAGGCTAGGGGGTCCAATCGGAGGTACAGCTGCTGGCCCATCCCACAGTCACAGCAATGCCAGATCCAAGCCACGTCGGTGACCTACAGCACAACTCACAGCAACATCGGATCCTTAACCCACTGAGTGAGGCCAGGGGTCAAACTCACATCCTCATAGATACTAGTCAAGTTTGCTACCACTGAGCCACAACAGGAACTCCCACCCCATTAATTTTGTAGGAGAAAAAAATAACCCTGAAGTCCAGAGAAGTAAGATGATTTATTTATAACGACACAACTAATTAATGGCAAAACTGGGGCTCAAACTCATATTCTTGGTCTGAGTTCTTTCAGAACATTAAACTGAATTTGTACAATCCTCAAAATATTGTGGAGCTTGTTTTTAAACTAAATCTCTGCTATCTGGTTATTTATCATGGCTTTTCTCTGGTGTAAGTATAGAGCAGAGAATAAGAAAAGATGTCTGGTTATTTCAGTTTTGGAGATTTCAGGAATGCTGAAATTTTCTATATTATTTTGTTATTATCCTACTTTGAAAACAGGCACCTGAAAGCCAGTTTTCAAAGGAAAAAAAATTTCTATCTTAAACCATAACGTTACATTCATGCACATACAATTAACTCTGAATGTATAAAATCAATGCTCTATTTCCTTTTGACTGTGGAAAGGTGACCTATATTAAAGCATTTCAAATTTCAAAGTTTTTATATAGAACAATTTTCAAGCTATATTAAATGAAGAAAACAATATGCGTAAGAATGAATATAGTATTTTGTATAAAATTTCAATGTATGTACGTGTATAAATATATACAACTGCATTTAAGTGCAAAGAGCAAAAGCATTTTAAGAGTGACTGCCTCGGGAAGAGGAACTGAGGGACATGAGGGTCAAGATGGAGAAGGGTTTTTTTTTTTTTCACTATCTACATTTTATTCTCCTTTTGTACTCTTTTTGGACCTTTTAATACTCTGTATGCTTCGGAATTTTTTATCACGTATTCAAATATATTTTCATGTATACAAAAATATTTTGAAAAATAGGTATAAAGAAACACATTTTACAAGTAGAAACAGCCTTGGTAGACATTTAGATAATAATGATTATAGATTCACTTCATAGGCTCATTCTCTCTAGGCTATCTCCAAATATGACCTACTTTACAAATATGCTAGCAGTAAGTAATATCTCTACAGTTTAGTTACACAAGCCTGTGTACTATCAGTAACTTCTGCACAAATTTCGAGGATGAATGTATCATGTGTTCTTTTATGTTACGAAGTATCTTCATACACTAGATTAGGATAAAGGTAGAAGGATAGTCTGAGAAAATCAGTTGACTTTTGAATCGAATGCTGAAAGCCTCTCTACCTGGGATGTCTTGCGGTTTCCCTGAGCCTCTGAACACTCATTGGTACCACTGAAGTCTTAGCAGGTTTTTGATTTTCGATCCTTACACCTGACAACTAAAATCATTGTTCCAAAGCAAGATATTTGTACATTTATCATACTTTTGAAGCATACACCAAGATGAATTTTTAATGTACAAAAGATCAAACATTTTTGATGTATCATATACTTTTGTCTCCCCCCCCACCCTTTTACGGCCACACCTGTAGCATTTGGAAGTTCCCAGGCTAAGGGCTGAATAGGAGCCGCAGCTGACGGCCTATGCCGCAACCATGGCAATGCTGGATCTGATCCGCATCTGTGATATCCCTACAGCTTGCAGCAACACCAGATCCCTAACTTACTGAATGAGGCCAGGGATCGAATCTGCATCCTCAGGGAGAATATGTCGCATCCTTAACCTGCTGAACCACAATGATAACTCCACATTTTGTCTTCTTTGATCAAGAAAAAAATGCACAGAGTACAATTTATATGAATTGGACACTTATATTGCAATTGGCACCACCTTACTACCTTTCTGTTACAAAGACCTCTTTTTTGGACAGGTTCCATCTTTTAAGAGCTAGTCCTATTTGAGTTAGTCTCACGTGACATTAAACAGGTTCATCCAGACTCTGGCTTTATGCAGCTCATCCTATTGTAACTCTATTACTGAGGAAATTCGACTAGGTCAAAGCAGTTATAGTTCTGTATGCACGGTTCCTTTCACCTTGAGCAGTTTCCCATGACAGTTCCAAAACTCACAAATCATTTGTCATTAATAAGAAAAGTGGACATATAAAAGTCAATATTCAAGTTAATAGTAGGTAGAAACAATGTTCTCTTAAAGAAATTCTTTTTTAATTGTTCTGAATGCATAGCAATACTGATTTACTGTATATTCAATATTTTCCTTTAAGGCCAAGATTTAGAAAAGCTATTTATTCTCTGTGAAACAAGAAGTTGGAAGCAACATGAAATGTGTCTCAAACATTCCTTATTGTTTTGGCAGTGTAGTTAAAGGACAGATGTTATAATTTGGTGACTTGAAAAAAGTGCCCTTTGAGGAACTGACATATTTGGTGAAATTTTTCTATTTGGTATCATAGTATCCTGAAATATTCTGCTATTCCTCTGGAAAGTATGTGTTTAATATGTACTATGCTAAACCCGTCAGACTATATTCAGTTTTCCAAGGAGATCAGAATCTTAAAGATTTGGATGCTTACTGAAATGCGTTTACTCATTGCATTTTTATTGTGTATCAAATGAATACCAATACATTAGTTCCTATATATTAGGTAACAACCATCCATAAATGCTTGTAAAAATAAGACATGTTCTCATCCCAAGGAAAATGAAAAAGGTGAATTTAGTATTTTTTTCTTTTGTATATGAGGCAAATGATTTTATGATCAAAATTCACTTGGTAACATTTCACTGCCTGTTATCGGTTGAATTGTACCCCTCCAAAAAAAGATTTGTTGAAGTCCTAACCCCCAGTACTTTAGAATCAAGTTAAAACGAAATCATTAGGACGACTCCTAATCAAATATGACTGGTATCCCCGTTAAAAAAAGCGGAATTTAGACACAGAAACAAATATGCGCAGAGGGAAGACCATGTGAAGACACACAGGTAGGATGTCGTGTGATAATGGAGAATTAAAGTTATGCATCTGCAAGCCAAGGAAAACCCGCAGCCACCAGAAACTAGGAAATCGGCAGGGAAGAGTTCCTTCCATAGAGGCTTTAGTGGGAGCCTGGCCCTTCCAATGTGGTGATTTCATACTTCTGGCCTCCAGAACTGTGAAACAATAAATTTCTGTTGTTTCAAGCCACCCAGATTGTGGTACTTTGTTATAGCAGCCCTAAGAAACTAACACACTGTCCTAACTCAAGAGATAAATCCCAGGCTTTGTCTGGACAGGGCCTGATTGTATTCACTGAGCAGATCAATGTGAAACCTCTGCTGGCTCTGCTTGAAGGGTGGATGGGCTGGGGGAGAGGGGAACTCTAGATGCCACAGAATTATCATCACCCTGCTGCAGTTTTGTAATTTGTACTCAGCCTCTCAATTAAGCTTAATGGAATTTCAAAATCCTGACTTGAAGCATAAGTTTGCTAGATCTTTTTACAGTGTACAGTATTTTACAGTTCTGTTCATAGTGTTCATTTAAAAATTCATTTTATATTAAATGAATTAAGAAAAATTACAAAGTTTAAATTATAATTTTTGTGAGCCCAGTTTAAAAGGAAGATACAAAGCACTGGCATATCTATATTAAGTTCAGATTCTACCATTAATTTTCTCCGTGACCGGACATATCTTTATTTAAGTTTCCAGGTCAGTAAAATGAGGACAGTAAAACTTCAAATGAGGAAACAGAAACTAAAGTATTAAGGATGATATTAAGGGCTGCAGATATAATGAGGTATTACTATATGATTCATAGTGGTTTTGCCTGGCATTTGACAAATGAATGCCATTTTAGTTCTATTAAAATATTCATAATTCAAAAGTATAAACTGATAAAATAAGCCTTAAAACAAAATTTACATACCTGATCCATATTTAGCTTCTCCACTTTTCTTATGGTTTTTTCATAAATTACGTTGTTTCCTGGAAAGAGATGGCCTCCTCTTAGGAATGGCGACAGTGGTTCCTATAAAAACAATGAAGACTGCGTTTTGCTTTGAAAGTTACCTTTTCAGGGGAATTTGAACTTAAGCAAATATTCAGTCTCCAATAAACCCTGAGGTAGTGGCATACTTTGGGAGTGGAATGACATCCTAATAAGGTCCTGAGAAATATGAGGAAATAGTAATAAAGATAGTCCATTTTCTCAAAAAGAACAATCTGGATCTCTCCTACTACATTTTACTAAGGCCTAACAAAGTGTTTTGGGCAAACTTGAAAGGGGTGAAGAAGATTTTTTTTTTCTGTTCCTAAGGCAAGATACAATGTTTCCTCTGCTGTAGACAGGCATGAGGTCAACCTCATCTAAATTGGGTTCACTGGCAAGTTTCTCTTTATCCAAAAGTATTACTGGAGGAATGCAAAATAAACATAATTTGGCATCACTGAGCCATAAAGTAGATAGAACTATATTAAAGGTTTTTTTTTTTTCTTGGAACTCAATTTAGGTGCCCTTGAAGTGTATAATTCTTACTTGTGATTATAATCAAAGCTAAGACTCTCAATACAACATATGTTTTGGAATACTGAGAACAGAGTAGAAGCTTTAAGAGCCACTGTATCTCCATATAATCAACTAAATTACTGTAGGATTATCCAAGTACTTAGAAGATGTCAGCCAATGAAATAAAGGCTGAGGACATGTCCAAGATCTGAAAGAAACCAGGCAAGAGTTAATAATAATCAGGCCAGAAGTCCAAAATAAATGTATATGTACTATACTCCTCTCCTTCTTTTGATTTTCATAAGACTCTTCACTTGTATAGAGAGAATTGAGGTTATATTGTTAAAAAAACCCCGAGTCACATTTATTTTTGTAATCCAGGGTAACAGTGTACAATAGGATTGGCCAAACCTATTACCAGTTAATGTGTTTAGGACCACTTCAAAATTAACAAATTTGTAGACTAATATTGTAAAAGCTCTTAGAACACTGGTTGTTGAGAATGCAAGAGACTCTTGAACCCAAAGTATATACTTCTTGTGATCAAATTTGGATAAAGCACGCTTTAACTAAATGTTCCTTGGATACTTTGGTAAGACAAACACATAAGTGATTCATTTTGACTAGCAGAAGAATTACTAAATGTAAGTATATATGCATTTGAATTCCCTTAGAAACTATTTTGTCTGTATTTTTATTTAAAAAAAAGCCTCTTTGGAGTTCCCGTTGTGGCTCAGTAGTTAACGAATCCAACTAGGAACCATGAGGTTGTGGGTTCGATCCCCAGCATCGCTCAGTGGGTTAAGGATCCGGTGTTGCCGTGAGCTGTGGTGTAGGTCGCAGACGTGGCTCGGATCCCGCGTTGCTGTGGCTGTGGCGTCAGCCAGCACTTTAGCTCCGATTAGACCCCTAGCCTGGGAACCTCCATATGCCACAGGTGCAGCTCTGAAAAGACAAAAAGACAAAAAAAATTTTTTTTTAAATTAAAAAAGCCTCTTTGGTAGTTATTTACATTCATGTAACATGTGGCGGAGCTTCTATGCATGATATACTCTGCTAATTATTACAAAGCATGAATCAAATTTAGATCATTACTAGGAGCATTGAATATTGATCAGGTTCATCAAATTACAGCCAGTAGCTTATTTTTAAAATGTCCCCAAGCTAAGAATGATATTTATATTATTAAAAGACTATACGTTAAAAGAAAAAAGACCAAGACCCTATGTGACCAGCAAAGCCCAAAATATTTACTATATGGCCCTTTAAGGAAAAGTTTGCTAGTCCCTGTTCTGGATGATGTATGAATGCACATATCTATAAGGTAAGGTAGAAAGAGGCAGGTGCCCACAAAGGGAACAGGGACTTACGGGATGGAATTCAGAGTTCCATCTGCCAGTGCTCAGATAGGTTAGTTGGATCAGGTGGCATTTGAGAGAAGATTAAGGTAGTCTTTGAAAATAAGGAAGTGAAAGAGAATGGTATTCCAAGTGAAAGAAACAAAATAAGTCAAGACAACAAGCTTGGAAAATTGTGTAAGTTTTATATAGGAGACATACTTGGCAGATGGAACTTGATTCTGCCAACAGTGAGATGCATTTGAATAAAAGACTATGTCAGGAAGATTAATTTAGGTCTGGAAAGAATTCAGGTAAGGAAACCAGTTAGATAATTATCCTAAATCATCAAAGACAGTACTTTTCCAGATGATTCTGAGATCATGAACCTGAGGAATCTACTACTGGGCCAATAGTACCAAAAACAAAAACAGTAAAGTTGGAGACACATGGAGTTCTATGTTCTCCTGGTAAGAATCTAAGTCTGATTCATATTTCTCATAACACTTAGGAGAAAGTATATAGTTGATAATAATCCCTTAAACACTTGTGAACTTACTGAAAAGAACTAGCAAAAAGACTCTTTTACAACACATAGTTGAAAACACATGTCTAGAATTCAATGGTGATTTCATGGCTACCATTCTAGATTTCAGAATCATATGTTTAGAGGTTCTAGTTAAAATCATGCAGTTGCTGAAAAGGTAAATGAAGATCAAAGACAGAGCTAGACTAGTCTTAAGAGAATCTTCTGAGAATCATAAGAAAAAAAAATGTCATAAAGCCAAGAGAAAAGAAATTTTTAAGAGGCAATAGGTATAAATGAGTGAAGGTATAAATGCTTCACAGAGGTCAGCAGTTAAGAAGTACTAAGTAGATTAGATTTGTACTACCACAAATCTGTTGGATTTGAATACTAAAATTAGTGGAAGCAGGTATAATGGAGAAAAAATTCTGGAGAAATAAAGCTTGTATTCAGTTCTGCCTCTATACCAACATGCTGTGGAAGTTTAGGCAAGTCGCTTAGTTTCTGTGAGGCTCAATTCTTTTACCACAGGGATAGTAATGCAGAGTACTCTATATCAAGCAAAATAACATATGATGAAGTACATTTATCTGTCATTTTAATGTATAGATGAACTTGGTTTTGAATAATATAGTAATATAATATTTAAAATACATACTGAAGTTAAAGTAATTTATGAGGACTGTGTCAGAACTTTTCTAGGATATTAAGTTTAAAAATATACAAAAGTAATCTTGCTGAGGGCAGGGATTTTATCCATCTTGAATACCCCGTAGTGAATGAACAGAGGATTGAATGAGAAGGAATGATATGAACTTTTATCCTAAAGATATAAGCATCTTCTAGTAGGGGAAAAAATTAGCAAAAGCATGAAGATTTTCTTCTCTGTGAACTAAATTTCACTATAAATGCTGAACCACTATTATTTTTTTAAAAAGAAAAACGACTTAGGTATAAACAGTGTTGATTCTCCCTAAACTGTGTGTTTGACTCATTACTTTAAATGACCTAATGAAAGACAAACTTCTCAATTTAAAGGACTATTATTTCCCCCAAATCTATAAGAAAGTAAAACCAAATATGAATATGAATAAATCACCCTGCATAAAACAGGTCAGCGAAGTTAAAATTCTTAGATTCCTCACAAATAAGCTGCTAGGGTGTTTTACTATTTTGGCAGCTTATTTTTTTTCCTACCTTACATTTGAATTGGTGCCAGATCCACCCTAAAAATTAACAGGTGTTTTCAAATGGTTGATCTTATAATTTAATTGTTACTTTTAGAACCTCTCGGAGTGTTCTCACATCTAACAAAGCACATAATCCCCAGCATTCACTTTACTGTTCCCAGGCCATGAAATCTTGCTGGAGGAAATTTTTTTCAAGAGATTTCCTCACAACATTGTAAGTCAACTATACTTCAATAAAACATTTTTAAAGATTTGTTAATTTGGCTCAGTGCAAATTCAAGTCATCCAACTTTCAGAGGCCCTCCAACATTCATGGTCCTACTTGTATTCATCACATTCTCTATAACTGTGGTTACAAATCTTTTTCTTTCCCTCAATGCCTTGTGCTCCTGTTCCTTTGTTCGCCTTCTACTTACAGAGAAAACTAAGATAATCTATTCAATGAGATTCCTCCATTTTCCTCCCCACCTCAAAAATCTCTCTTCAGTTTTTGCTCCTTCCACTCATTATGGAGAAAGATATACTTGTTTTTTTCTGGAAGTCACTTTTCTATCTGTACCCAGGATCCTATTCCCCTCCCCTTTTTTTTCTGACAAAGCAAAAGACTTTATTGGGAAGGAGCACCTGGGAGGAGAACAGCAGGGTAAGGGAACCCAGGAGAACTGCTCTCAAAGGTTTCTGAGCAACAACCAGCTTTTTTTTTTTTTTTGCCATCCCTGACAGCATACGCAGGTTCCCGGGCCATCAAAGCCACACCACAGCAGCGGCCCAAGATGCTGCAGTGATATCACCTGAGCCTTAGCCTGCTTCACCACAGGAGAACTCCTTTATCCACTATTTTTTTTGAAATCTTTTTAGGGCCATGCCCGCGGTATATGGAAGTTCCCAAGCTCCGGGTTGAATAGGAGTTAAGCTGCTGGCCTACACCACAGCCTCAGCAATGTAGTATCCAAGCCATGTCTGCAAACTACACCACAGCTCATGGCAACGCCGGATCCTTAACACACTGAGCAAGGCCAGGGATCGAACCAGCATCCTCGTGGATACTGGTCAGGCTCATTATGGCTGAGCCACAATGGGAACTTCCTCTCTCCACTCCTGACTCTTCCAGAATTGTATCCCATTTGTTCTCTGTTGAATATTTAGTCCTACTATTAGTTATTTTCCTCTGTCTACAAGTCTCTCAGATCTCCAAGATTCTGTTTTCTCCCTTAGCTACCATCTCATCTCTCCTTCCTTTGACCAATATACTTCTTAGAAGAGTAATCCTCACTTACTTCTTCACTTCTTATCTAGTTGCCCATTATTTTTGCATCTGATTTTTGCCTCCAAATGTAAAGCAAATCAGCTCTTTCAGATATTCTTAATGGTCAAGCTCTATTTTCAAACTTCATCCTCTTTGGCCCTTTATTCATTTGAGATGGCTTACCACTCCCTCTCTCTATTTGCTTCACTTAGTCTGTATTCACATCTCTCACAGACAATTCCTTTGCCTGTAAAAGTGGATTCTTCCTTATGTTTTTTTAGAGATGGCATTTTAGGTTCTGACCTCAACCCCCCTCCATTACCCCTCAGTGATCTCACTCATTCCCACAGGTATGAAGACAATTTTAAGAGGAATAATTCCTATGCCTGTGTCACAAATATGGCCTTCCTTGAGTCACCTTCCTTTAACTGCCTGTTGGGCACCTTCCCTCCCATATACCTGAAATGCTACTAGTTCAAACAGATCTCACAGTCTTCCCTTTCCCAAACCAGTTTCTTCTCTCTTCTTAAATTTTTAATTGGCTACCGTGTTCCCAGTATCTCAAACTGAATCAGCTTAAGCCACATTTGATATTTCTTCTTTTTTAACCCCAAATCCAATATGTTATTAAATCTTGGCAAAACTACTCCAAGAATAACTGTCAGAAAAGATAGAGAGTGACTGATTTAGTCAGAAGACCTAAGCACGTCACATTATTTAAGCTTTTGTTCCCTCATTGATAAAATAATACCAATAACAATATCCATTGTAATAATTCCTTAAATACCATGATAAATCCTTCTCTGATTTCCCCAACCAAAAGTGTTATCTCCAACCTCTGAACTCCAATAAGAACTTTGTCTGTATTTCTCTTATGGCATCAATCATACACCCAACCATGTGTTTTACATAGCTGTTTGCGGACATGTTTTTTTCCCCTTTCTGAGAGGAATTGTAAGCTCTTTGGATTTGGAAACCATGTCTTATTTCCTTTTATTTTTCAATTTTAAGGCTGTATAGTGCCCTTCCTATAGCAGTTCTGCAACTGGAAAATTAATGAAAGTAATTAATATCAATTTGGTTCTACATACTGATGGAACAAAAATATTTGCCCTATTTCTGAGTCAGGTTATATATCAGAATGCATAAATCCCTCAACCAAAATGACAATAAATGGAAAATAAGGAAGATCAGGAACAACCAAAAATAAAAAGGCTGAAGAGAGTTAGAAGAAAATCATAACAAGAGAGGTGGATTGAGATCAGCATAATTACAGGGAGAAGAAGTAAAGATTAGACAAACTGGGAGGTGAAAGAGGATAAAGCTGCCATTTAAGAGGCTCAGCTTATTACAAATATTATAATTAAGCCAGAATCTTCTCCTGGGGGAATTTAAAAGAACAAACAAAAAGATACATAAAATGGGGCATATATCTAGACAGGATTTTCAAGCTGCTCTGCAAAACCAGTTAGATTATTATTATTATTATTATTATTATTATTATTATTATTATTATTTTGTCTTTTTGCCTTTTCTAGGGCCGCACTCACAGCATACGGAGGTTCCCAGGCTAGGGGTCTAACAGGAGCTACAGCCGCCGGCCTGCGCCACAGCCACAGCAACGCGGGATCCGAGCCGCGTCTGCAACCTACACCACAGCTCACAGCAACACCGGATCCTTAACCCACTTAGCGATGCCAGGGATCGAACACACAACCTCATGGCTCCTAGTCGGATTCGTTAACCACTGAGCCACAACGGGAACTCCATGATTATTTTTGATCATAGAGTGTGGAGACTGAAATTTGTTTTATTCCTCAATAATGGAAAGAGTTAAGGAAGCTTTAAAATGATCATTTAACCCTCTGCTAGATCTTCTCCCTGAGAAACTATTTGCTTCTTTGCAGTTGAACACAACCATAATAACAAGGCTTTACAGAGGCAAGCTCAGTGTTATAAATATGTTATGTATTTGCATACATATTTCTAATTTCTCTGCTTTTGTGATTACACTGTGGCTGAGGGGAATGGGGGAGGGGAAGGTGGTATATAGGTGAGTCTCTGGATCCTAATTCACTTACATCACCAATAGACCGCAATTTACAAATATTTCTCTCCCGAATCTGCATTGTTCAATTTCATTTCCAGCTCTGTTTTTTTGTGACAAAATGGTTTAAGGCCAGTTAAGAACTTAAATTCCAAGAGGACTGAGACATTGTTTTGTTCACTGCTCTATCCTCAGTTCTTAGGGCAATTTTTGGCACATAGGCAATCGATAAAAATTCACAGAATAAATGACAACTTCTTTATGCTTGTTTTCTGACTTTCTTAGGATTAAATGGGATAAATATGTAGATTGTCTAGCATGGAGTGTATATCCAATAAATATTAATTCTTTCATTTCCTCATTAACTAAAGAGTAAGAATTCATCCAAAGTCACATATGAATTACCGGCAAAGAGGGCTGGAATTCAAATGATTTGATATTTAAATCTTTATGCAGATATATCCTAGGCAAACACAGCAATTCTCACATCATGAAAAAAAAGGTGCCATCTAGAACTAATTATTTGAAAGCCACGGATAGCAAGTGTAGTAAGCATCCAAGTATGTATATTCATTCCCCAGTTTCCAAAAGGAAGAAAAAGAGAGTGGAAGGAAAAGGGGAAACAGTAAAGTGATTGGTCAAGTTGTAGAAAGAGCCACACTCTCACGTCCCAGGCCTTCCTCCTGTCTCCCTTTCCCCACACACATTTTTCAGATTTGTTGCTTAAACACTTCGTTCTGCAAAAAGAGCAAGCAACTGCTTTACAATAATCACATCCTCTTGATATTTACATAGATATATCAAAACCCGGGAGTTCCCTTCGTGGCCCAGTGGTTAACGAATCCGACTAAGAACCAAGAGGTTGCGGGTTCGATCCCTGGCCTTGCTCAGTGGGTTAAGGATCCGGCGTTGCCGTGAGCTGTGGTGAAGGTTGCAGACGCGGCTCGGATCCCGCGTTGCTGTGGCTGTGGTGAAGGCCGGCGGCTACAGCTCCTGTTAGACCCCTAGCCTGGGAACTTCCATATGCCGCAGGTGCGGCTCTACATAAAGGCAAAAAGACAAAAAAAAAAAAAAAAAACAAGCAAATGTCCAAAACAGTCCAAAACAATCACCCCCTCCAACACAGAGCCTGAATGCTTATAGGTTCACACATGCACAACTAACAGCCTCCCTAGCTAAAGAGACATGAGAAAATAAATTTTAAATGAATAAAGACAGAAGAGGGGAGATAGATACAAGCAAAAGAGTAGTACATCCTCATCACCCAACTAGACTAGTACCAAGTGTGTTACCCTAATTTAAATTTAACCCTTTGCTTTCCTCAGCTGAACCAAATGATCGATTTTATTTTGTGAGAGAGTGGAGAATTGTTTCCTGAAATACTGGAAAAACAAAGGAAAAAGCAAGGCAAAGAATTGCTGCATTATTATCTGGGGCACATTGTTTCTATTTGTGAAAATTTTGTCCTTACAAACCCACAGAAAAACCACCTGTTGCAGCTAAAGTAAGACTCTGTGTGTGTGTGTGAGTGTGTGTGTGTGTATGTGTGTGTTGAGGAAGGTTTATTACTGTGTGGAAATTTTTTTCATAATTTTCTCCTTAAAATAAGACAGAAAATAATATCCCTAGTTTTACAAAATATAAGGTTGTATATCTTTGTAAAAATATAATAATGTAATTTTCAAAAGACCTCATTGCTAGGCACAAAAGTTCATACATCACAGGCAATACCAAAGGCATGGAAACACATTTGAACTTTTGACTTTTCATTTTCTTCTTCCTAGCCCATTATCTCAATGGCAAATCTAAATAGACTAAAGACTCTAACCCCCAATCCAACAGGTGATAGTTTTATAGGAAGCCTGTGAAAGAACTTTGTCCCTTTTTGTTTTGGTTCAAAGTGCACAAAAATCCGTTGTAGCACAAGGGTGGTGCTGCAGAGATGGAAAGAATTTCCATGCTACTTGGAACAGCTGCATCTCTGAGGCACATAGTTGTCTGGAATTAAAGATTCCAGGCTTTTTTCATGCTAATGTTTAGAAATTAACTCATTATAACTAGAAGTCCAACAATCTGATTTTAAGAATCTGGTAAGTGACTCACCCTTCTTATTTAAGCTATTAACTTCTGAGGAATTATAGGTTGGGGCAAGAGTGCATGATATAGCTTACCTGTTCAGGATTTTGCACTATATATCTCCTAATAGTGGTCTGTGGATATGTAGTGACTTTCATTGTTGGAGAATGGAGTTCCTGTGAAGAAAAGATAAAAGCTGCACATAAATCATAGTTATTTAGTGTCCTTGGAGCAATCAATAATAGAGAGCGATTTTCAAAGTGAAACTGTAAAAATCATTGAAATAAATGAAGACATATGAATTTATGTTTGGTTAATTTCAGTCTCAAAACATATATGAAACATAAACACATGTGTTTACAGGCTCAACATTATTAAACACTTAAATATGCTAGGTATTTCTTTTTTCCTTTTTTTTTTAGGGCCACACCCATAGTATATGGAATTTCCCAGGCTAGGGGTTGAATCAGAGCTACAGCTGCCAGCTTACACCACAGCCACAGCAACCTCAGATTCCAGCTGCCTCTGTGACCTACACCACAACTTATGGCAACACAGGATCCTTTGATCCACTGAGTGAGGCTAGGGATCAAACCCACCTCCTCATGGATACTAGTCAGGTTCGTTTCTGCTGCACCACAATGGGAACACCCTAGGTAATTCATCACGTATTTCAAACTACATTTGATAAAAGCCTCAAAGTAATCGTTTCATCGTAAACTCCCCATGATTAGAAGAAAATATATCTTAATATTTATTAATCAGATCTTCTATTTGGAAAGTATATCCTATATTTTAAAAAATAGAAAGAGACACAAAGAGAAAAATGTGTGTGTATGTGTGTACCTGAACATTTAAATCTTCAGTGTGTTGGTGGCGGAAGGTCATAAATAATGTTAAAAGGGAGACGAAACACTAGAACAAAGTCATTTGTAAACTTCTGATGGAAACAAGAGTAGATATCATTAATATAAAGTGAGTTTTTATACCCCAGAAAAAAAAATCTTCACACTAATAGAAAAATGAGCAAATGGCATGAAAGCAGATGATTAACAGAAAATAAAAAGTATTCAACAAAACTAGGAATCAAATAAACATAGCAAAAGAATATCATATTTTAACTGGAAAACTGTTAAAATAATAATGCTGGGAGTTCCCGTTGTGGCTCAGCGGATTAAGAAACTGACTAGTATCCATGAGGATGTGGTTTTGATCCCTGGCCTTGCTCAGTAGGTTAAGGATCTGGCGTTGCCATGAGCTGTGGCGTAGGTCACAGACATGGCTCAGATCCCACGATGCTGTGGCTGTGGCATAGGCCAGCAGCTGCAGCTCTATTGGACTCTTAGCCTGGGAACTTCCATATGCTGCAGGTGCGGCCTTGAAGTAAAATAAAGTAAAATAAAATAAAATAAAATAATAATGCTGATGAGGGTGCAGTTGGAGGAACAATTTCCTATGGAGAGGGGAAAGATTAAATAATCATCCATAGGCTGAAATATGTAGCCATTAAAATAATGATCTTAAGTAATGCAAATTTACATTTAAAAGCTCATGATATTATATAAGGTTAAGTGAGAAATGAAGATATAAAACTGCACTTATGGTATGATCTGAATTTTTTTATTTGAATGGAAGAAAACAACAAAATACTAAGGATATTGTCTCTAGGTAGGAGAGAGGATCATGAGTGACTTTTATTTTTTCTTTTTTATATTCTTTTGTAGTTCCAAATTTTTCAATCATAAACATATTATTATTATCAGAAGTACAACATACAGTAAACCTAATTCTAAAGCCCTTCATTATGAAAAATAACAGTAAATGCAATGTTATGACTGGATTTGAATGTAGTAACAGCTCTGTGATTTAAGTGGACTTACTTTACTAAGATACAATCCAATCTTGGTGGTCTACAGGGGCTCCATTCTAACTTAAATGTAGCCTTTATACCACTGTCCTATGTTTTGTTAGGTATGTAACCCAGTCTAGTCCATGAGTTCTTTGAGAATAGTGATTGGTTCTAATTAATCTGTGTGCAGTACTTTTTATTTTTTGTCTTTCTGCCTTATCTTGGGCCGCACCGCGGCATATGGAGGTTCCCAGGCTAGGGGTCTAACAGGAGCTGTAGCCGCCGATCTTCGCCACAGCCACAGCAACACGGGATCTGAGCCGTGTCTGCAACCTACACCACAGCTCACAGCAACACCGGATCCTTGACCCACTGCGTGATGCCAGGGATCGAACCGGCAACCTCATGGTTCCTAGTTGGATTCATTTCCACTGAGCCAGTACGGGAACTACAGGCATGTTTTCTAAGAACATCATCTTCCTCCCTCCTGTATCCTTCAGACACTGCACCCTTTATATTACCCTCTTATGTACTAAGAAATGTAGGATTCTTTATGGTATATTTACTTCAAATTTACTTTCTGATATAAGAGACTAGGTCATTAAACACATATTTGTAAATGTGGTTTTTAATTATTACAGGTACCTTTTGAAGACATAATGTCTACATTCAAAAATAATTTTAAAGGAAGGATTAGATCATAAAGGCTAAGGGAACTGGACCCTTGTACGTCTTTCAAATCATGCACCTTTGAGAAGGTCTAGTTCTGAACCTATAAATTATTCTCTGTAGAGGTAAATGTACACAGTTCTATCACTCACAAAGCCACGTCCCAAATCAATCCGAGAGCTAGGTACTTTATTTGTGCTAAAATCATGGACCCTTAAAATATACATAATCAGTGGGAGATCCTTGGCTAAAAATAAATACCACTCAAACTAAAAGCAATCAGTATGAGTAGACAATGAAACTGAAAAAAATCTCAATTCACAGCACTTGTTTCAGCACTTGATTCACATTCCTTTAACGGGTTGAGCTGATTTTCATGTGTGAGACTCTCCTTTCTGGTTTTATGTTCCTGATTTTTTCTGAATGTGTAAAACTTTATGAGAACCTAAAGATTGCTTAAACATACAAATAAGGTCTACATAAAAAGAAAATAATCTAATCTAATCCATAATTTATTATACCTGTTCAGTAGTTGGGGCTGTATGTAGAGTACTTGGGGCACAAGCAGATATTTTCAGAGTTGGAGAATGGAGTTCCTATTGAGAGAAACAAAAGGAGGTTCAGAGCAGTGTCATTTAAATGTTGTAGCTTCTTAAGGTATTAGTTCCTTTATTTTTATTATAACCTAATTTGTCGGAAATAAGAATGTTATTAAGTTCTATCTTAGATGATGTCCAGTTTTCCAAGCAGCACATTACTGAATGCCTTTGTTCTAAGTACCCTAGTGAAAAATAATTTCTAGAATGCTTTCATAACAACATATTCTTCTTGCACTTTTAGTTTGCATCCCTTTTTCTGAGAATTCTGCTGATGTATCACTCAGTGTTATTATACATCTGCAATTAACAAGATGCAAAAGTTGTCAAACAAAAACATTAAAAGTAATAAAACAGATGCCATTATAGAAAACTACCTTTGAAAACTCAACTAAGACTTCTGCCCTTAGATTACTTTAAGCTGACTCTTTATGCTTTGATCTGCTTCTAGTTTAATTTCAAGGAGTAGGAGTTTCCGTTGTGGTTAAGTGGAAACGAATCCGACTAGGCACCATGAAGTTGCAGGTTCGATCCCTGACCTCCCTCGGTGGGTTAAGAATCCGGCATTACCATGAACTGTGGTGTAGGTCGCAGACACAGCTCTGATCCTATTGTTGTGGCTGTAGCGTAGGCCGGCAGCCGTAGCTCCGATTCGATGCCTAGCCTGGAAACCTTCATATGCCACAAGTGCGGCCCTAATAAGCAAAAAAAAAAAAAAAATTCAAGGAGTAAGTTCTGGTGTTAAAAAATGATCCATAAAAGTGCGAGTATTATTTCTAATGATGATTAGATAAAATGGTCACTCTATCAGTTACACTGGCATTCTTTACATTTTTCCCAAATCAGAAAACTGCATAATAATTTGTGCAAGGAGCTGATTGCATTACTCAGTTTATTCATATATTACTATAATTTACAACCAACTGACCCAACTCCAGGATATATTCCTAAACAGATAAAAGTATTTTTTTCTCCAGATCAAAGTCTCAAAAATCAGAAGTGTGGGCTTATAAGGGAAATACTGACACACTCATTTGGAAGTATAGCTATAATGTCAGTTCAACTTAAAACAGGACTATGCTGTTTTCTCAAACTGTCAAATGTTCTGCGCACTGTGGTTTTTCTTCAACTTGTAACGTTTTCATCCCTCCTCCCTGTTATATCAACAGCAATACTGCAAGCCTAATGCTTCAAGGCAGTCTTTGAATGTGTTCCCAGATTTCCTGCTGGTAGCTGTGGATAATTGCTCAGACAAACACAAAGAATTAAAGGTTGTATACCAAACAGGCACATGTTCTTCAGTTTAAGACAATGGCTATAAATATAACCAAGTGCAGGTGGATCTGGCCCACAGATGCAACAGAAGCATGTTCAAAGAGACAAGAAAAAAAGGTGCATTTTAGGTATGAAAGAGTACATGAATACATTCTAACATAAAAATGTATATGGATAAAGTTAAAGATTTTCCCTTAACCATCCTCCCTTCAAATCTCTTGCCCAGAAGTAATATAGTCAGGTGTATCTTTACATAAATATATATGTATAAACAATAATACTCACTGCTTTTATTATTCTGCAATGTAAATCAAACAATATCTCTTACATTATAGATTAGATATATCTTAATTAATTCTTTTAAATAATTTATAGTGTTCCATAATGTTTGTTTGACAGTTGTTTACTTACTTATTTTTTAAAAATTGTTTCCAGGTTGTCACTATGTTTCAGTGACCATCCCTGTGCAATGTATTTCTCTAGAATCCCACAAAGTGGGATTGCTAGGGCACAGTGTATGAGCATTATTCTTTTTAACAGATACTGCCCTGTTGATTTCCCAAATGGCTATGTCAATTACACATCCGTCAGCAATGTGTAAAAGTACTCATATCTGAAAGATGCTTTTATGCAAATTTTAACCTTTTTAGTCCGGGGCTAGTAATGTTAGGATTTCTTTTTTTTTTTTCAAGAACACAGTTAGTGCACACTGCCTGGCACCTGTTCTATACATGGTAGTTCTTTTTCCTTCCCTTTACCCTATTCAAATCTGAAGACATCAGCAAGTTAAACAGAAGGAAATTTACTAGCTATGTGGACTAGTTTTTAAGACAAGAGTGTACTGAGTTTTATAAACTTGCTGAAATTAACCCAAGTAGGAATACACACACATATACAAATACATATCTATATATCTAAAATAGATAGATGATAGATAGATAGCTAGATAGATAGATAGCTAGCTAGCTAGCTATCTTACGTCTTGAGGTCATTTATTTATAACAGTATAGGCAGAGTTATATTATTCAGATGATGATAGTAGAGACTCAAAAGGCAAATTGGTATATTTGCACAAAGAGTAGTCTGGTCCTAAAATGAAGAAATTATTCAGTCTTCTTGTATTTTGAAAGCTGGTACATTAATTCCCTGAATTATACTTTACTTGTTTTGAGCCTTCATTATTAGAATTGATCTAGGCAAACTGATCTATGGCTTTTCCCATACAACCTTTATGGAAACACAGGACAAACAGAATAACTTCAAAAAAATATTAAGGTGGCAGCTTAATATGGGTCAAAGAGACTAAGACACATGGTACTGACCAGCATGAATTTAAATTACAACAATATTAGGCTGATCATAAGGTGGGAGAAAAACTATCTGAATATAAGGTTTATGACTAACGGAAACACTTGCTAAAGAAAACACTCTTTTCCCTGGAAGTCTAAAGAATTAGATAAGCAGTGTTAGTAAATGTCCAAAATGAACACTATCTTGATGATAGAAGGTACTTTGAAAGTTTCAGTGGCATTTAGCTCTAGGCAGGATTGCAGCAAATCATCCCACAAGCAACCATTGCCTGTTTCAAAGAAAGTGATAAAAAATGTTTGTGAATGAATGAAGAGGATATCTTAGCTTTAAAGGCATCTCAGGAATAGGAATCTTAATCTCTCCCGATAACCTACATGAATGTTTAATTATCAGTGTCACTCATTTGCATATAGCTTACCTAAATCCTCCATGTTGAAATCAGTAAATTCAATGAATAGTTACATCTTTTGTGCTATGCGTTCTATGCCACAACTCCATGTTCCTTATAACAAAATAACTGAAGGCTGGAGAAGGGTAGTGGTGACTACCATTACATAGTGGGAAGAGTCCTGAACTTGAAGTCATGAGCCCTGGGTTCTACTTTTAGTTACACCAGCCAGCTGTGTGATAATGAACAACTCATGCCATCTTCCTGAGCTTCAGTTTCCTCATGTGAGAAATGGGATATGGGCGTGGTTAACTGTGGATCAGAAAATCTTTAAACCCCTTCCCACTTCTGACATTCTGTGAATATAGGTCATTTTTCAGCTTATTTTCCCATATAGGCAAAACAATTTCAAATCTTTAAAACTTGTCAGTATTGTTTTCCTTTGATGATGATGATAACAATGATGACAACTAACTCCTGTTAAGGGCTTTCTATGTCAAATATGTTACATAGATCATCTTATTTAACACTCAGAAAAACCAACATGAGGAAGGTACTATTATAATCCCATTTTACATATGAGTAAAGACAGCCAAAGATTACACAGCTAATACTAAGGTGTTAGAATTCCAACTCAAGCATCAGAACTCATGTGCTTAATCACTATACTTTACCATATCTATAGCCTGTCTCATTATATTTTTGTTTTTCAAGTTGTGGAACATAATTCTACTGTTAGATTTGACTAGTTCTCATAATAGGTGGTTAGATATTTTTTCTTTTTAAATTATTTACTGTCAAAAGCAACTTTTGGGTACCTGAAAACAAGAGATTCCCTGTAAGTGACTGTGAGAGAACAGCCCTGACAAAATAATTTAAACTTCTACAAATTCAATAGGGTTTTTAACATAGACAGCATGATATACTTATAGTGTATGCACAGACCTCTAAACTCTATAAAACACTGAATTTTTATTTAATACTCATATCACTTAAGCCCTTTGATTTTGCAGGAAGGCCTTACCTTGTCTGACCAAATATTCAGTATAGTATCGAGTCGTTTATTCTTGCGGCTCAGATTTGCTAAATATGTAAATATTGCCTGTTGGCAACATTCTTTAGGTAGAGTTTTGTTGAAAAATAATTTTGTTTATAATTAGGTAGGTTCAGGCTTAGTATAAAATTCAAGCCTGTTTTTCCCACAATGATTGAAGTAACAATTTCCAACTTGGGCAAAGTTACAACAGCCTTCTTCCCTCTCCTCCTCCTCTTCTTCCCTACTTCCCACCTTTTTCATTCTTATTATCTTTCTCTTCTTTCTTCTTACAAAATACTTATGCCATTACCAATTTTAAGATCAGAGTGGATTAAAAATCAGTCTTCTTTTTTGGGGTGACTTCACTACATCATTTGAGATAATTGTTCCTACACCTTGATATAATCTAAATCCGAGTAGGGAAATTCTAGCTGCCTTAGGGAAAATTCACTAGTCACAAAACTGTATCTTATATCTGTTTGTTAAAATAGCTGTTTTCCAGAATTAACGAATCACCTGAAATGCAAATGACCCTGTTTTCTCAGTTACTTACCTCAGTGAAAGAGCTTTTGAGTAACTCAGTGAAGTGGAGAAAGGGAAAGCAAAAGTGGAGAGATGTTATACTCCTTTAGGTTAGAAGGGAAACCTTAAAAACTTAGGACATACTTTGAATTCCAGGATTATTTTGGGGCAAGACCTTGAAAAAATCAGAAATCGAGGGCTAAGAGATAACTTCAGCCTGAGACAAGGTTACACTTGAGGAAAGCATATCCAGATTGGTGAAGGTAGGAAATAGGAGTATTTCAAGTACAAGAACAATGTGCGCAAAAACGTAGTTATGGAAAATGAGAGGCTATATTTAAAGGACAACGGTTTATACTTTGGCTGAAACACAGAACACTAGAAGGGAAGTTCCAGTATGTAAGGTCCTTGGGAGTCAGCTAATGGATGGCTTTGAAAGACAGACTAAGAAATTTATAGACACTAAGTGTCACTGAAGGTTTTTTGGGCCGAAGGGTATTATGCAGTGTTCGTAGGGAATTTAAGCAACTTTTCTACAGAATGTATTCTTAGGTGTTTTTAGGTTTGTGAAGATTTTTAAACAATTTTATTTAGCAATGTATGCATCCAGGCAGAAGTCTGAGATAAAGAGAAATAGGTAAAAATAGGCTAAAAATCTTTCCTTGGAGAGTTCTAAATGTATTTTGGTATGTGGGTAAGTACTGAACAGTAGTACTAGTTTGTATGAAAGAATCTCAGGGCATTGTAACTGATATGCTGAACAATTACAGGGTAACTGAGTAAGAGTCAATAAAAGAAAACACTTCCACTTAACAGAATATACAGGTAGAGGGAATATCTCTATAAGCGAAATAATTAACAACTTTTAAGCTAATTCAGTTAAAGGAAGTATCACAACAAGATCCCAGCAAAATGATGTGATGACAGATCAGAATCACAAATCCTTTAAGAACATTTCCTATAATAGGTAATGATAAATATTTGTCCATAGAAAAAAACTAATCAAATATAAACAAGTCAAATCCAGATACTTAATAATATCCAATTTTAGATCTAAAATTAATGGACTTATTAATTTTGTATCCTGCAACTCTGCCAAATTCATTGATGAGCTCTAACAGTTTTCTGGTATTGTCTTTAGGATTTTCTAGGTATAGTATCATCTCATCTGCTAATAGTGATAGTTTTACTTCTTCCTTTCCAATTTGGATTCTTTTTCTTCTCTGATTGCTGTAGCTAGGACTTCTGAAAACTATAAGATGCTGATGAAAGAAATCAAAGATGACACAAATGGGAAGACATGAAGAATCAATACTATCAAAATGGCTATACTACCCAAGGCAATCTACAGATTCAACACAATCCCTATCAAATTATCAAGGACATTTTTCACAGAACTAGAACAAAATATTTTAAAGTTTGTTTGGAAGCACAAAAGACCCAGAATAGCCAAAGACATCCTGAAAAAGAAAAATGGAGCTGGAGGAATCAGGCTCCCTGACTTCAGACTATACCACAAAGCTACAGTCATCAAAACCATATGGTACTGGCACAAAGACAGAAATATAGATCATTGGAACAGGATAGAAAGCCCAGAATTAAACCCACGCACCTACAGTCAACTTATCTATCACAAAGGAAGCAAGAAAATACAATGGAGAAAAGACAGCCCCTGCAATAAGTGGGGCTGGGAAAACCAGACAGCCACATGGAAAAGAATGAATTTAGAACATTTCCTAACAGCATACACAAAAATTAACTCAAAAATGGATCAAAAACCTAAATATAAGACCAGATACTATAAAACTCTGAGAGGAAAACATAGGTCAAAAACTCTGACATAAACCACAGTATCTTCTCAGATCCATCTCCTAGAGTAATGACAATAAAAACAAAAATAAAAAATGGGACTTCATTAAACTTAAAAGTTTCTGCACAGCAAAGGAAACCCTAACAAAATGAAAAGACAACCCACAGAATGGGAGAAAATATTTGCAAATGAAGTGACTGACAAGGGATTAATCTCCAAAAGTTATAAACCCTCCTACAGCTCAATACCAAAAAAACAAACAACCCCATCAAAAAATGGGCAGAAGGGAGTTCCCGTCGTGGCTCAGTGGTTAACGAATCCGACTAGGAAACATGAGGTTGCGGGTTCGATCCCTGGCCTTGCTCAGTGGGTTAAGGACCCGGAGTTGCTGTGAGCTGTGGTGAAGGTTGCAGACGCGGCTTGGATCCCACGTTGCTGTGGCTCTGGCGTAGGCCAGCAGCTACAGCTCCTGTTAGACCCCTAGCCTGGGAGCCCCCATATGCCGCAGGTGTGGCCCTTGATAAGGCAAAAAGACAAAAAAAAAAAATGGGCAGAAGATCTAAACAGACAAATCTCCAAAGAAGACATACAGATGGCCAAAAAAAACATGAAAAGATGTTCAACATCACTAATTATTAGGGAAATGCAAATCAAAAACACTATGAGGTACTACCTTACACCGACCAGAATGGACATCATCAAAAAGTCTAGAAACAATAAATGCTGGAGAAGGTTTGGAGAAAAGGGAACCCTATTACATTGTTGCTGGGAATGTAAATTGGTGCAACCACTGTGGAAAACAGTATGGAGATTTCTCAGAAAACTAAAAATAGAATTACCATTTGAACCAGCAATCCCACTCCTGGGCATTTATCCAGAGTAAACTGTGACACAAAAAGATACATGTACTCCACTGTTCATTGTAGCACTATGTACAATAGCCAAGATATGGAAACAACCTAAATGTCCACCGACAGAAGAGTGGATAAAGAAGATATGGTACATATACACAGTGGAATTTACTCAGCCATTAAAATGAAAGAAATAACGGCATTTGCAGCAACATGGATGGGCCTAGAAATTATCATGCTAAGTGAAGTCAGTCAGACAATGAGACACCAATGTCAAATGCCATCACTTACATGTGGAATTTTAAAAAAGGACACAATGAATTTCTTTGCAGAACAAATACTGACAGATTTTGAAAAACTTTGGTTTCCAAATGAGACAGGTTGGGGGTCGGGGGTTTGGGATGGAAATGCTATAAAATTTGGTTTTGATGATTGCTGTACAACTATAAACATAACTGAGTAATAAAAAAATTCTCTAAAAAAAGATACACTAGTTCCAGGCTGAACCTTTTGCCTAGAGGTGACCTGGAAGACAGAAAGACAACTGAAAACAGGTGAGTTTTCTTACCAGGTGGTGGGCTGTTATTTCATACCACCTAATATCCTCTTAAGTACCATAAGAGATAAACACAACACACTAATGGATCCTCAGATTTAATGGCACTGAAGCTATGAAGTAGGGGTAGAGGCTCCCTTCACCAACAGTGATTCTGCCTCCTTGAGGGAGACATAATATCCCCCCCTGCATGTACCAAGTATAATATTGGAAAATATAATGAAGTTAAAAATAAAACTAATTGACTTATTAAATAGCGTGTGTTTTTTTGTTTTGTTTTGTTTTTTTTTTTTTTGGTCTCACCCACGACATGCAGAAATTCCCTGGCCAGGGATCGAGCCTGTGCCAAAACAGTAACCAGAGCCACAGCGGTGACAATACTGGCTCCTTAACCTGCCGAGTCGCCAGGGGAATCCTTAAATAGCTTTCTTATATTTATTTTATGTGTTGTTCACTTTTTTAAAGAGACAATTTATGTCTTACTTTCCATTTTCAGATAAAGAGAGGGCATAGAGGAGTGAAATCCATGAAACAGTCCTAATCATATATCTTTATGAAAGCCTCTGCTGACAGCCACATTCAGGCATTTTTGGAAGCCATAATCACAAACAGAGCAGGGAGAGGGGAGAGGAGGAGAAAGGGAGGATCTGAGGTTTTATTCTATTCCTCAAAATACTTTTGAGTTTTGATTTTTGAAAAAAGTCCTAACCTTCAACAAGTGTACAGTCCATGGTAGAGAATAAGAACCACAAAAATAATATACTACTCAGTATTATATACACCTTATAATACATATAGTTAAATAATGAAAAGTTATACTAGTTTTAAAAGAAGACCACACCTGGGATGGAGGTGGGAGTGGGGTACTACACTGAAGAGAGAGTAAAAAGATTCAGGGTTGGAGATGTTTTAAGGAAGACAACTTTCCAGATGGGTTTTGAGGACTAAGTAGAATTCCAGAAGAAGTGTTGTGATAGAAGGGTGGATGCTGCCAGGGCGGTCAATGGACTGAACAAAGGAAGGGGTGAAAGGGAGGCAAAATGTTCAGTTTGTTCAAAGAACAGTTTGTCTGGAACACAAGGTGGGAGGAGGTGGGTAGTGGCAGATAAGAATATAAAAATAGTGTAGGACTGTTGTAAGGAGGCTTATAACATCACTGAACCTAATTTTGGAACTTGATTATCAAAGTTTTGGAAAATATTCTAAATCCCACGTTCAGGGTCATTCTATTGCTAACATCAAGAATTCCATAAAAAGGTAAAAGACAAAGTTATTTCTTTATTATATTTCTATCAAAGTTCTCCCAAAGTATTTATGAGTCTTAAATAACTAAAATTAATCAACTTATTACCCAGTGCTAGCACTTTATGTTTAGATACAAAAAAAAAAATCAATGAAACTTGAGAGAAGTATATTAGAAACTCTGAACAGCAACAAAATATTTCTGCCTTCTTAGTAAATAACATATTTTTAAAACATTGAAGTGTATGTTTCTATTGTTTATTTATGCCCTGGCTTTTGTCCCAAAAAATTTTGAATGGTTCATAATGTACAAGAAAATGATCATGAAGTATAAGCAGGAATTAGACTGTATAACATAAATAAGATTCAAATTAGGAGACCAGGAATATACAATATAGCATGGTGATTACAAGCATCAACCTGGGACTAGACTGCTTATATTTAAATCTCAATTCTACCACATAATACTAGCCATATGAACCTGAGCAAGTCACACAGCACCCCTGTGCCTTGGTTACCTCATCTGTAAAAATGGGAATGATATTTGAACTTTACTTACTAAAGCTTAAAATTAATTCAGTAGGTTAAGAGAAAGGCAGTTCCAGAGAGACTGTGAAACCCAAATCATGTGCACAAAGGCAAGGAAGATGCATTTTGACTGGGAAGGGTTTTTTTTTTTCATCTTTTCCTCTTTTTAACAATTTGCTCTTTCAAAAAGTGAGGTTCTGGGGAAATTATGTAGACAGAAGGATAGATTCCATCGTCTCTCTGTATCCACAGTTGTGCATCTGCAAATTCAACCAATGGAGGACTGAAAATATTAGGAAAAGGAGTTCTCATTGAGGTGCAGTGGAAACAAATCCGACTAGTATCCATAAGGATGCAGGTTCAATCCCTGGCCTCGATCAGTGGGTTGGGGATACGCATAGCCATGAGACAAGGGTTGAATCCTGAGTTGCTGTGGCTTTGGCATAGGCTAGAAGCTGCAGCTCCAATTTGACCCCTAGCCTGAGAACTTCCACATGCCATGGGTGTAGCCTTAAAAAGCCAAAAAAGAAAAAATTAGGAAAAAATAGGTAGTTCCCGTCATGGCACAGTGGAAATAAATGCAACTAGGAACCTTGAGGTTGCGTGTTCTATCCCTGGCCTCCCTCATTGGGTTAAGGCTTGGGCGTTGCCATGAGCTGTGGTGTAGGTTGCAGACGTGGCTCAGATCTGGCATTGCTGTGGCTGTGACATAGGCCGGCAGCAACAGCTCCAATTCAGCCCCTAGCCTGGGAACCTCCATGTGTTGCGAGTGCGGCCCTAAAAAAAAAAAAAACATATTAGGAAAAAATGAAATTCTGGAAAGTTTCAAAACGCAAAACTTGAATTTGATGTGCCCTAGCAGCTATGTTCATAGCATTTACATTGCTTTATGTATGTAAGTAACCTGAAGATGATTTAAAATACAGGAAAGGATATGCATAGTTATATGCAAATACTAGGCCATTTTATATGGGATATTTGAGCACCCAAGGATTTTGGTCCAGATACCAATCCTCCCAGGCAGCAAAGGATGACTGTATGTGCATAATACGTAAAAATCTTTCATTTGAATGCTTTTAAAAAGATTTACGAATTTAATTCTCCTTCTACTGAAATACTCATTCTAAACTTCTACTTTGAAATTTTGCAGCTTCACTTTTTTGTTTCATTCCTGTGTGTCCATTACAGCTGATTGTCTAAGTTGGCAGCACTTTGATCACACATTTGCACCACTATGAATTTCTTTGAATGTGATGATCTTAGAAGGATTTCTGTATTTAAATGTGTAGTTTGGAGGACTGGATTAAGATGGCAGAATAGGAGGACTGGCGCTCAACCTCTCTCTTAAAAACAACAAAATTACAAGAAAATGCTGAAGAACCTTTCAGCCAAATGGACTGGAAACTTTCAAAAAGATATTCTACTCCAGAAGACAAAGAGGAGATCACATCAAGAGATAGGAGGGGTGATTACATGATATAAGCAACCCCATACCTCCCAGGTGGGAAGTCCCACGGACTGCAAAGTAACTGTATCACAGAGACTCACCTACAGGACTGAGAGTTCTGAGCCCCATGTCAAATCCCCATGCCTGGGATCTAGCACTGGAAGAAAGAGCCCCCGGAGCATCTGGCATTGAAGGCCAGTGGGGTTTGTGTGCAGGAGCTCCACGAGACTGGGGGAAATGGAGACCCCATTCTTGAAAGGTGCACAGAGACTTTCACGTACACTGGGTCCCAGGGCAAAGCAAAGTCTCCATAAGAATCTGGGTCAAACCCTACTGCAGTTATTGGAGGATCTCCTGGGAAAACAGGGGTGACTATGGCTTGTTCTGGGGGAAGGGCATTGGAAGCAAAGCTCTTGGGAACATTCACCAATCTGCATTCCTCTGGAGGTGGCCATTTTTAGGAAAATCTGGCCCCCTCCATCAGTGCCGAGAAGCCCCAAGCCAAACAATAATCCAGGTGGAATCACAGCCCCACGCATCAGTAAGCAGGCTGCCTAAAGACCCCTCAGGCACACAGCTGATTCTAATCTCACTCAGAGACAAAGCCCCACTCACCAGAGGGATAGGAGTCAGCCCCACTCACCAGAGGGATAGGAGTCAGCCCCACCCACCAGTGGGCAGGCACCAGTCCCTCCCATCAAGAAGCCTACAGCAAGCCCCCCCCCCATAACAACTTCAGCCACAAGGGAGGCAAACACCAGAAATAAGAGAGGCTACAACTCTATTGTCTGCAAAAGGGTCACCACACCAAAAACCTATAAAAATGAAAAGACAGTGAACTACAGCTGAGATAAGGGAGAATGAAAAAAAAACACAGAAAAACAGCTCAGTGATGAGGAGATTACCAGCTTCCTGGAAAAAGACTATAGACCGTTGATGCTGAAGATGATGTAAGACATTGGAAGTAAACTGGAGGCGAAGACTGATAATTTACAGGAAACACTGAGCAAAGAAATACAAGATATAAAACTTAAGCAAAAAGAGATGCAAAATACAATAAATGAAATAAAAATTTCATTAGAAGCAGCCAACAGTAAAATATAGGAGGCAGAAGAACAAATTAGTGAGGTGGAGGACAGATTAGTGGAAATCACTAATGCAGAACAGAAAAGAGATAAAAGATTGAAAGGGAATGAGAGAACTCTGGGATAACGTTAAACACACCAACAGCAGTGCCAGAGGGAGAAGAGAGAGAGAAGGGGACAAAAAAAAATATTCGAAGAGATAATAGCCAAAAACTTCCCTAACATGGGAAAGGAAGCACAATGAGTACCATATAAAATAAACATGAGGAGGAACACCCCAAGACACATATTAATCAAAATGACCAAAATTAAAGACAAAGAGAAATTCTGAAAGCAGCTAGGGAAAAGAAACAAGTAACATACAAGGGAACCCCAATAAGGTTATCAGCAGATTTTTCAGCTGAAACTCTGCAGGCCAGAAGGGAGTGGCATGATATACTTAACATGATGAAAGGAAAAAACTTCCAACAAAGATTACTTTACCCAGCAAGGCTCTCATTCAGATTTGAAGGAGAAATCAAAAGGTTTACAGATAAGCAAAAGCTAAGAGATTTCTGCAACACTAAACCAGCTTTACAACAAATCCTAAAGGAACTTCTCTAGGCAGAAAAGAAAAAGCCACAACCAGAAACAAAAACACGACAAATGACAAGGCTCACCAGTAAAGGCATATATACAGTAAAGATACTAAATCATCCATGCACAATTGTGCTACCAAAATCAGAAAAAAATGAAAAGAGAGCAAAAAGGCAGGACACTGGAGATGCACTTGCAATTAAGAAACCAACAACTTAAAACAATCTCATTTATATATAGACTCCTATATCAAAACTTCAGGGTAACTGCAAACCAAAACTCTACAATTGATACACAAACAAATAAGAAAAATCAACTCAAATACAACATTAAACATAGTCATCAAACCACAAGAGGGGACAACAAGAGAATAAGGGAAGAAAAAAGAGCAACAAAAATCCAAAACAGTTAATAAAATGGCAATAAGAACATACACATCAATAATTACCTTAAATATTAATGGGCTAAATGCCCCAACCAAAAAACACAGACTGGCTGAATGGATACAAAAACAAGACCCATATATATGCTGCCTTCACTTCTAGGGACACATACAAATTGAAAGTGAGAGGATGAAAGAAAATATTCCATGCAATGGGAATCAAAAGAAAGCCAGAGTAGCAATACTCGTATCAGACAAAATAGACCTTAAAATGAAGAACATTTTAAGAGACGAGGAAGGACACTACATAATGATCAAAGGATCAATCCAAGAAGAATATATAACAATTTTAAATATCTATGCACCCAACATAGGATCACCACAATATATAAGGCAACCACTAACAACCTTAAAAGGAGAAATCAACAATAACACAATCATAGCGGGGGACTTTAACACCCCACTTACAGCAATGGATAGATCATCCAGACAGAAAATCAATAAGGAAACACAGGCCCTGAATGAATAATTAGATTAGATGGACTTAATAGATATTTATAGAACATTCCATTCAAAAGCAACAGAATACACATTCTTCTCAAGTGCACATGGAACATTCTCTAAGATTGATCAAATCCTGGGCTACAAATCAAGCCTTGGTAACTTTAAGAAAATTGAAATCATATCAAGCATCTTTTCTGACCATAATGCTATACGACTGGAAATCAACAATAAGAAAAAAATGGCAAAAAACACAAACACGTGGAGACTAAACAACATGCTATTAAACAACCAATAGATCACTAAAGAAATCAAAGAGGAAATTTAAAAATACCTAGAAGCAAATTACAACAAAAGTACGACCCTCCAAAACCTCTGGGATGCAGCAAAAGTAGTTCTAAGAGGAAAGTTTATAGCAATACAAGCCTACCTCAGGAAACAAGAAAAAGCTCAAATACGCAACCTAACTTTACATCTAAAGCAGCTAGAGAGGGAAGAACAGACAAGACCTAAAGTTAGTAGAAAAAAAGAAATCATAAAGATCAGAGCAGAAATCAATGAAATAGAAATGAAGAAAACCATAGAAAAGATCAATGGGAGTTCCCATCGTGGCACAGCAGAAATGAATCTGACTGGGAACCAGGTTGTGGGTTCGATTCCTGGCATTGCTCATTGGTTTAACAATCTGGTGTTGCCGTGAGCTGTGGTGTAGGTCACAGCTGTGGCTTGGATCTGGCATTGCTGTGGCTATGGTGTAGGCCAGTAGCTGTAGCTCGGGTAAGACCCCTAGCCCGGGAACCTCCATATGCTGAAGGTGCGGCCCTAAAAAGACAAAAAAAAAAAAAAAGCAAAAAGAAAAGATCAATGAAACTAAAAGCTGGTTCTTTGAAAAGATCAACACAATTGATACACCCTTAGCCAGACTTAACAAGAAAAAAGAGGACAGAAATCAATAAAATTGGAAATGAAAAAGGAGAAGTAACAACGGACATCACAGAAATACAAAGAATCATAAGAGACTACTATATGCAACTATACGCCAACAAAATGGAAAACTTAGAAGAAATGGACAAATTCTTAGAAAAGTACAATCTAACAAGACTAAACGAAGATGAAATAGAAAATATAAATACAGCAATCGCAAGTTCTGAAATTGAAACTGTGATTTAAAAACTTCCAACAAACAAAAGTCCAGGACCACATGGCTTCACAGGTGAATTCTATCAAACATTTAGAGAAGAGCTAAACACCTATCCTTCTGAAAATCTTCCAAAAAATTGCAGAGGAATGGACACTCCCAAACTCATTCCATGAGGCAACAATCACCCTGATACCAAAACAAGACAAATGCCACAAAAAAAGAAAATTACAGGCCAATCTCACTGATGAACATAGATGCAAAAATCCTCAACAAAATACTCGCAAACTGAATTCAACAATACATTAAAAGGATTGTACATCATGATCAAGTGGGATTTATTCCAGGGATGCAAGGATTCTTCAATATCTGAAAATAATCAGTATGATACACGACATTAACAAACTGAAGAATAAAAACTGTATGATCCTCTCAATAGATGCAGAAAAAGCCTTTGACAAAATCCAACACCCATTTCTGATAAAAACCCTTCAGAAAGTGGGCATAGGGGGAACCTACCTCAACATAATAAAGGCCGTATATGACAAACCCAGAGCTAACATCATTCTCAATGGTGAAAAGCTGAAAGAATTCCCGCTGAGATCAGGAACAAGACAAGGATGTCCACTCTCGCCCCCACTATTCAACACAGTTTTGGATGTCCTAGCCACAGCAATCTGAGAAGAAAAAGAAATAAAAGGAATCCAAATTGGAAAGGAAGAAGTAAAACTATTACTGTTTGCAGATGATATTATACTATACCTAGAGAATCCTAAAGACAATACCAGAAAACTGTTAGAGCTCATCAATGAATCTGGCAAAGTTGCAGGATACAAAATTAATACATAGAAATCAACTGCATTTCTATATACTAACAAAGATCAGAAAGAGAAATTAGGAAAGCAATCTCATTTACCGTCACATCAAAAAGAATCAAATCCATAGGAATAAACCTACCTAAAGAGGCAAAAGACCTGTACTCTGAAAACTATAAGACACTGATGAAAGAAATCAAGGATGACATGAACAGATGGAAAGACATACCGTGTTCTTGGATTGGAAGAGTCAATATTACCAAAATGACTATACTACCCAAGGAAATCCACAGATTCAATGCAATCCCTATCAAATTACCAAGGACATGTCCTACAGAACTAGAACAAAATATTTTAAAGTTTATTTGGAAGCACAAAAGACCCAGAATAGCCAAAGACATCCTGAAAAAGAAAAATGGAGCTGGAGGAATCAGGCTCCCTGACTTCAGACTGTACTACAAAGCTACAGTTTTCAAAACCATATGGTACTGGCACAAAGACAGAAATATAGATCCGTGGAACCGGATAAGAAAGCGCAGAATTAAATCCACACACCTACAGTCAACTACTCTATGACAAAGGAGGCAAGAATATACAAAAGAGAAAAGACAGCCTGTTCAATAAGTGGTGCTGGAAAATTGGACAGCCACATGTAAAAAAATGAAGTTAGAACACTTCCTAACACCGTACACAAAAATAAACTAGAAATGGATTAAAGACCTAGATAAAGACCAGATACTATAAAACTCTTAGAGGAAAACATTGGCCAAATCCTGACATAAATGACAGCAACAGCAACATCTTATCAAATCCACCTGTTACAGTAATGTCAATAAAAACAAAAATAAACAAATGGGACTTCATTAAACTTAAAAGTTTCTGCACAGCAAAGGAAACCCTCAACAAAATAAAAAGACAACCCACAGAATGGGAGAAAATATTTGCAAATCAATCGACTGACAAGGGATTAATCTTCAAAATTTACAATCACCTCCCACAGCTCAATACCAAAAACAAATAACCCCATCAAAAATGGGCAGAAGATCTAAACAGACAATTCTCCAAAGAAGACATACAGATGGCCAAAAAACACATGAAAAAATGTTCAACATCACTCATTATTAGAGAAATGTAAATCAAAACCTCTGTGAAGTACCACCTTATACCAGCCAGAATGGCCATCATCAAAAGTCTACAAACAATAATTGCTGGAGAGGTTGTAGAGAAAAAGGAACCCTATTTTGGTGGGAATGTAAAGTGATGCAACCACTGTGGAAGACACTATGGAGATTCCTTGGAAAACTAAAAATGGAATTACCTTTTGATCCAGCAATCCCACTCCTGGGTATCTATCCAGAGAAAACCATGACTTGAAAAGACATATGTACTCTAATGTTCACTGCAGCCCTCTATACAATATCCAAGTCATGGAAACAACCTAAATGTCCATCGACAGAAGAGTGGTTAGGGAAAATGTGGTACATATACACAATGGAATATTACTCAGCCATTAAAAGGAACGAAATAACAGCATTTATAGCAACATGGATGGGCCGAGAAATTATCATGCAAAGTGAAGTCAGTCAGACAATGAGACACCAACATCAAATGCTATCACTTACATGTGGAATCTAAAAAAAGGACACAATGAACTTCTTTGCAGAACAGACACTGACTCACAGACTTAGGTAAACCTATGGTTTCCAAATGGGACTAGTTGGGGGGTGGGGGGATGCAACGAGCGTTCGGGTTGGAAACGCTATAAAATTTGGTTGTGATGACTTTTGTACACTTATAAATGTAATAAAATTCATTAAGCAATTTAAAAAAATGTGTAGTTTGAATAGATCTGCAGTGTCCAGTAGAACTCTCTGCAGTGGTGGAAATATCTTATATCTTCTGTACTGCTGTTGTGACTGAGGAACTGAATAATTACCTTTATTTGATTTTAATTAATTTAAACCTGATTGTAAATAGCCACATGCTACCATACTGGAAGTGCAGTGCTAGAAGAAGCAGTAAGTAAGAGGCAGACCACAAGCAAGCTTCAATGTTTAGCGTCACTACGTTTTAAAAAGGTAAAGGAAAAAAACCTTGCACTAAAAACCCTCCATTTCAATTACTGACACTCAAGTTCAAAGACACTAAGAGCATGGGAACTTCCAAATTACTCTTTCTAAAGGATATGTATGCCAGTAAACATTTTAAACACACTCCTGCTGTTCCAGTCTTTTGATCACATACCATGAGTTTTAGAAAACTGCTTTAATGCTTTTCCTCATTAGTCTTTCTTAGCCAGTAGAGCCCTAATAAGACTTTTAAGCATATGTTTACCTAATCTTTCCAGTGTCAAAGGAACTCTATAGTCTATTCATTTAATTTAGCATCTTATTTTGGCTGTGCAGTTTGCAGCTTTTGTTGGCCATATTTTTATAAATCAATAATACAAATGGAAATAATTACTGCTAACTCTGAGCTGGATACTTTCATATGTTATCTCATTCAATACTTATTATAACCCTGAAGGAAGGTATTATTACCCCCATTTTACAAATGAGGACATGGGATTCTGGGAGGTCTTTTATCCTGGGTAATAGGGCATTAACGCTTACTATGTGTCAGGTGCTATGCTATGCATTTGTCACCATATATTATTGCATTTGACTCTAATAACAGTCTTACAAGTTAGATGTTATTATTGCCCCATTTTACAGATGCAGCAACCGAGGCACATAGCTAGCAAGTGCCTGAACCAGGAATTAAACTGAAGTTTAAAACCAAAGTCTACACTCTTAGCCACTACACTAGACTGTTCATAGTTCAGTTCTCCCAAAGTCACTGCACATTTATTATTTGTAGCTCTCCCTGAGACATTACACATAGGTTCATTTGTATGGGTATTTTCTCCACACAGTGTTCTCTGCGACTGATCTTTAGACTCCACAGTCAAGACTGATCTTCAGTCAATACCTATCAGCTTTCGTTTTACTATTGATAGCTCTGATCAAAGAGTTCAAGACTTTGGTGCAATGCATAAAGGAGAGACAGCAAGACTGCTGGGAATGAGAATTAGATAATAGAAAAGATTACATACATAGTGCAGGACTTTGTTCTCTAAATATTTGGAAACTTGTTGAAATGAACGTGGAACTCTTTCATGTTGTCTAATTTGAATTTTCAAACTTTGCTTAAAAACTAATAAATAATGTTCCAGAAAGGAAAACATAGTGAGCCTTGTAGATGCTGCTGTTAGTTTTAATGACTACGAGAATCACTGAAAGTACCGACATAGGAACAATCTAGGGTGAACAGTTTCAAAAGAGGTAATATCTTTAAAAACCACCTGACATTTATGTTGACAGAATTTGCCAAGGCAAACTGCCATTTGAATAAATTCTCTGAATAGTATGGGAGGTACTTTTGCTGGAAGCTTTCAAAGACGGTAACATGGTTGAACACCTGCCTTAGGTTATTGTTAAAAAGCTGTTCTGAACTCTGTACGGAAAGAAACATGTAAATTATAATGATCTCCCTTTAGATGAAATAAACACTTCCTCAATTCAGGATAAAATCTGCGATTGTGTTCTCATATAAAAAAGCAATAAAGTGTAATAGTAATAGAACTCCTTCACTTCTTCCCTTCCCTCCAACTAAATTTCCTAATTTGAGACCCATTCCTGGATTCTTTCTCTTCTTTTCTTGAAGGAAGCTAGGAGAGAAAATAAAGTACCCAGTCGCTTTGTAATGCATGCTTTTGTCTTTAAAAACTAGAAGTATATATGTCCACTGGAAATCAAAAAAGCACAGCTATTAAGATAGCTGCTGGTGTGAAGAAAGTTAGCTCAAATATACTGTTTAGAAAGATTTTTCACTTTTAAATGGGATTTAAAAGCATGGCAAATCTTGCATTTATTTTACCATGAATTGTCAAAAAAAAATTTGGATCGCAACAGTTAAAAGTTCACTTCTCGGAGTTCCTGTCGTGGCGCAGCGGAAACGAATCCAACTAGGAACCATGAGGTTGCGGGTTTGATCCCTGGCCTCGCTCAGTGGGTTAAGGATCCGGCATTGCCGTGAGCTTTGGTGTAGGTCGCAGACGCGGCTCGGATCTGGCGTTGCTGTGACTCCGATTAGATCCCCAGCCTGGGAAACTCCATATGTCGCGGGTATGGTCCTAAAAAGACAAAAGACAAAAAAAAAAAGGTTCACTTCTCTTCCCCTTGCTCACCCCCATTCACTCACACACACACAGTGATAGCTTGCTAGCGCCACTGACTGAAACAGGCCCAGCAATTTATCAGACCTCCCTAAAACAAGAGACCATCAGCAAGGGCATTTTGACCCAACAATTAGTTGCACTCAATTTCTATAGCTTCATTTAATTGTAAGCGCAAAAGGGATGACCAAAGCTGAAAACTCGGGCTTCTTTATCCTATGACCTCATTCCTTTTTCAGGCAACCTACTTCCCTGAACAATTATTCACTTTAGTGACCACGCCTTTGAACAACAATTTATCAAAGCAACACTCCCATCCCCATGGAACAGGAACATTTTCTGATAGTATATAGAAATCCCGACACAGTAAGAGAGCTAGCTACAATCTTTGTAACCAAAGAAAACGGAAAAAAAAAACATGTAAACAAAGAAAAGCCCAAGCTGAATAGTTATTGAGAGCAGAGGCCATTCATAAACTCAGATAATCTTCCCTGAATTGCGCTCTGAGTTAAATTTGGTTGCAAGTTTCAAATTTAAAAAGAATGGCAATCCATATAACATGCTGTAAGAGGTCCATTCTTATACCAAAATTTGTTTCATTCAATAAATATTCATGGCCAAATCACAAAATTATATTTTAAATGAAATATAGACGTACAGAACACTTAGAGACCAGGTCTTGTATCTCTCTCCTCAATGTGGACTCTCCCTGAATAAGTAAATGGCATTTACCCAGATAATCTCAGTGCTTCCTACATAATAGGCACTTAATAAATATGTGTTCAGTGAATTACTGGTATTAAAATTACTTTATTTTGATCAGCTTCTCTCTCACACAACAGAGCTCCTCTGTATACATGGAAAATATCTTGACCTTCATAAAAAAGCTAAAATTAATGTAAGGGGAAATATACACGTCCAGTGTGTATTAACATCAATGTTGTTTATTTGAGGTAGTATTTCATTTTGAGTTAATGATGGTTGTTTAATATTTAGGCCTTTTAAAAGGTTGAACTGTAATATTTTTCTTTTGTTTTATGTAGTTTCTAGAACTCCATTTATTTACAAGACCACATTCAGTTCTAAAATTACCTATGACCTTGATTATGCCTGCTTTTGATTTTTCCTGTTCATATGGATAAAGCTAGTAATTTTAATTCTACCATCAGTTTAGGCAATTTCACCAGCAACTAGTTCCTATATTCATTTTTCTCTGAGAAACACTGTATCAATCAGACAAAATAATAACTGAGAGAACATAAAATATATCTGATCAACTGTACAAAAGATACAAAGCAACATTGTATCTGGAGAAATTTAAAATATATTTATGTCTATAAACACTATTTTAGTGCACAAGAAGGCAATAAAGCAAAAACATGCATTAAAAAGCCAGAAATAGAAAATACTAAAGTGCTGCAAAAAGCATTTTGTTAAATCTTATGTCTACTACATAAGCTAAAATTAAGATTCAGGAAGCAAAGCAGAGTGGCATTAACTTTGGTTTCTCTAAAGAAACATATTTTACTACTGACAATTATATATTTTTTAAAACTCTTATGAATTCTTTGAATATCATCCAAACCCCAAAATGCTAAAAACATTTAAAGTAAAAGTTTAAATGAATTTGTGATAACCAACAATTGATTATAATACCCATTTGTTAGCTGCCATGGTCACAAATTCTAGCATCCAAATAATTGCTATATTCCAACTCAAAATGTCTTTGAAACATAGCATATTAAGGAGAGAATTTTAATACATATAACAAACAAACAAAAAGGATTTTAAATAATGTGCACTGCTTGCTTGTGCTTGGCATGGTATGTAATAGTGGCTGCTACCATATCTTACCCATTTCGTTAGCATGAAAGTAATTTCTGATCAATTTTAGGTCCTACTTTATACAATGCCATCCTGCTGCTAAACAGAGAGAAAGGAAATAAAATATTAGTTTCCTAGTCACATTCTTTGTGGCAGCTATCTAAAAGCTTTCTTGCCAAATTATCTTTTAGTGGATTTATGAATGCCCTTTGATAGCTAACTCGGTTTGAAATTTTATCATCAAATTTTCTTTCTGCTTATTTCACCAAGGGAATGAAGATTCTGATGTTTTTCCTTCACCACATGTCTAGAACCTCACCTCCCTCATCCTCATCCAGTCCTTTTCTTTCTTTTCAATGATAAATAATTTCAGACTTCGCAACACCCTCCATTCCAGTATCTACTCCCAGTTTTTGTGGCTCTACTTTCTGCCTCTAAGGCTCTTTATAAACTCCTCTGGGGAACTAGGTTTCAGGATGGAGATGCTCTTATAAGAATCACTTAGCAAATAGCAGGTAGAAAAAAGTTAAGTCTTGTAAAAAGCTCAACCAGCTTGGTCCTTGGATTATTAAAGAGGAAAGCTGAACTAGAGTATACAATAAGGTGTAATCCTAAAAAATTTTCTGTGGTCAATATTTATAATTTGCCAAAATTTAGCTTTTAAATTTGTATCTATTTATCTTTCTTTTACTACGAAGTTGATAGGAAAAGAGGTCAACGTATTTAAATAGCTATGCCAGATAGGGTGATTTTAGCATTCCTATAATGACGGTAACTTGTTTTCATCCTTAGCATTGTTTTGGGACTACTCAGGAACATAGGCGACGCCCACTTTGTGGTTCATTAGCATCCTAATACTGCATATTGCATTCTTATTATTATTGCAAACCAGCAGTTTGACCTTTTTTTCCTTCCCTTTGACTTCAGTGCAGGTGGAGTTTTTTTCAACTAGGAATTACTGACAGTAAATGCTGGGGTTTTTCTTCCTGTTTTTTTTTCCCCTCAAACTAAGCTAGGATCTAAACAAAAGTGTAAAATTGTGGCCTTTGTAGTTATTGGGTTACCAATATCTTTAAAAAATTCTTTTAAAAGCAGTTTCATTATATACTTTAGAAATGTTTCTTCATATCCTACTTAAAATTGTTGTTTTGGGGGAAAAAATCCACACTATTCCAGATAAGCATAATAAAGCAACACAGAATAATATCATCCCAGTCGTCGTTTTTTGAGCTCTTAACAGTACAATTTGTATCCTGAAACATAATTTCAGTTTGGACAGAAGTTTCCAGAAAGATTAAAGACATGCAAATTTAATGTAAAGAGAGTCAAAGATGAAAACAGAGAGCTGTTAATTTTATAGTATTGCAATGTTCTTTCACATTAATGGGCAAGATTACTAGCACAGACACTGATGCTAAGGTAACCCCATTAAAAACAAATTTATTTCAATTGAAGGGGTGTCTTAGATTTCCACCATTTTTAGCTTACATCTTGCTTTCCTCAATCCTGTATCCATTCTTTCAATATTCCTTCTATTAATATCCATAAACTATTCACCTTGGCTATACAAGAACCGATGTATTATTTTTAGAAGATAAAACACATACGACATATCAAAGAGGGATTTGTGCCTGTCTCTTATCTTGGAGCAGCGTACTATTTGCTAAACAAAACAAAAATTGCTCATCACTCCATAGATGCCATTGTCCCTGCACCACCATATTTGATACAAAAAAAACCTGTTTACTTTTGATATGAAGTGAATCATTGGGAACCTACTTTATAAAAATGACTGTATTCAAGATGAGGATTGCTTTCCAGTAGGAGCAAAAGGAATACCTCAGATCAGATATTCCAGTTAAGTCCAACAAGAACTGAGCAATCCTATACTTTATTTAGATTACAAAAATCATTGGAACTGGTAAACAAAAGGCTACGGGCACTAGGAAATGAAAGAACAGCCAAAAGATGGAATTTAGGTGATTGTACATTGCATATATAGCTGCAATCCAAGAGATCATATCCTATAGAACAGGGGCAGAGAAGCAGAAAGAAAAGAAATGAGGTTCAAGATTTCCCCCCTCTACTGTTCTGGTATAGCTCTCTTTGTAATACCTGGGAACGGTTGCTCCAAACCAAGTTTTGGTAGGAGGAGGCAGTTTTGAGAGGGGAGAGCACTTCCCGTGAGCTGATGGGGTCCAAGGACTGAACCACCTTGTTCATGGGCCCACTGTAGGTCCTCACGCGCTCATACACTACATTTTTTTCTGGAGGCTGCTGGGCTTGGCTTGACTGATGGTAGCAGTGGTAATGCTGGGGCTGGCACTGCTGCCCCTCTGGAGACTGCTGAGTCCCACAGCTGCTGCTCGTCTCATTCCAATAGCTTGAGCTCATCATTTTCTCAGTGGTCAGCAAGGTACTCTCCAGATGCTCTCCCTAAGGAACAAACAGAGAGAGATCATGAAAGGAAAGGAGTGAGAAAGCAGGCAGGCAGGCACATGTAGAAGCCTTTTATCAACCACCTTTCCCAGGGAGACACAAGAGTTACCTGAGAGGCAGCAGAAGCAGGTCTGGCAGCTGCAGGGGAGGTAACAAAGCAGTTGAGTGCAAATGCAAAGTGGAGCCACCCTGGGAGATTGCTCCAGGAAATAGTACTGCCACGCCCCAGAGGGGCGGAATCACCAGGCAGGTTTACCTGTGGGAGAGGCCCTGCTATGCTACAGAGACAGCTACAAGGCTGCCTAGTAGACTAAGGAAGTCTGGAAAGAGCAGAAATGTGTAATTTCAAGTCTAAAGCCAGAACTTCCAGGTCCACAGGCTTGGACATTCACTTGAACGGTAAATAGGTAAAGACATGCCCATGCCATAAGTTACTAGAGAAAAAAAATCACAAACATCACATAAAAGTGGCTTTCCCATGGTTTTTAAGCTTAGCAAAGGTAATTACAAACATGAGTATTAATTATCATTCCAGAGTCCCAGACCAAACTACGAGGTATTAGCCTAGGGACACACTCATTTTCAGAGATAAATTTTGCATTCTTCACAAAACCCAGCTGGTAATTGCAGTGAAGGGAGATTGCTATGGGGCCTCCTTTTAGCAACTCTCTCTAATTTGTGGACCTGTTTATCTTGCTCCAGGCCTCGTATGTCTTTATAATTTAAATTGAGGTAGATTTGTCTAAATGATTAAATTGCCGTCTATAAGTGGGAGACCAGTAAAGAAACATCTAACCATTCCACAAATGCTTTGCATTTTAGCATATATATTTATTGTTTCTATTTTTTAAAAAGGAATGTATCTTGACTTTATTTGTACCTTAAGAAACACTGAGTTTGATTGCCTTTTTAATATCTAGTTGTTAAGGGAGCTGCAAGTCCTGAGAGGTGTCTTACCTGATACAATGAGATTTAAATATGCTCTGCACTTATACTTACTGCTACTGGAAATTACAGTCATCATGCCTACTTATCCACCAGATTTTGCTTGATATTTTAGCACCACTGAACTCTAGAATACTCACTGAGGGTGTCTTCAGAAAAGGGATGTCTTCCTAGTGTGTGTATACACCAGAGAACCCAGGACAACATCATCATTCTGGAGAGGAAGAGAATATCATGGAGCTGGCTAGCCAGGTTTTTATCTGCTGAGTGAACAAAAGGTGGTGATTTACTGGTCACTCACTCGGACCTTGCCAGGAGTTTTACATGGAATATCTGTCATCCTCACACATTTATGAGGATTTAATGGTGAGAAGCTGAGGTGGAGACACCGAGAAGCTGAAAAACTTCCTAAAGTTAAACTGCTAGTAAATGAGCCTGGGATTTGAGCATAGGGTTATTCATTTTTAGAGCCAAAGTTCTTATCTGCTATATTAGACTGCTAGATAAAATTTTAAATTATGTTCTGTATCTGGCCATGGCCATCCAATACATATTTTAGATGGAAAAATTAAAAAAAAAAGTTTTAAACTACTAGCAGGTGAGTGTCTTTAAAAAGAATCTTTAGTTTTTTGTTTTGTTTTGTTTTGGGGGAAATTTTTTTTTTTTTTTTTTTTTTTGCTATTTAAGGCCACACCCGCGGCATATGGAAATTCCCCAGCTAGGGGTCAAATCTGAGCTGCAGCTGCCAGCCACAGCAACAGCAACTCAGGATCTGAGCCGCGTCTGTGACCTACACCACAGCTCACAGCAATGCCAGGTCTCTGACCCACCAAGCGAAGCCTGGGATCGAACCCCCCATCCTTATGGATACAATTGGATTCATTGCCCCACAATGGGAATTCCAAATCTTTGGGTTTTTTAATGAGAGAAAGGTATGCAAAATGCTGAACATTGACCTTAAAAACACTTTAAAAGAATTTATTGTATATTTCCGTTTATATTCGTGTGCTGTGTGCAGTTTTCAAATCTAATCTTTGTTCATTACAATGTTGCTCCTCAAAGATCAATGAAAATTTAATTACAAACATGTGACCTGCCAAACAGCCTGGCAAAAATACCAGATCAATAACTTGTTAATATCATTAGCAGTATCATTTTGAATAAGCCTTATATGTGAACAGGAAGAGGATATTAAGTGGAGTCATACAGTCAGCTTTGATTGTTGAAATATGAATTTAAAATACACACAAACACATATACACAGTGCTATTAATAATCTGCACCGAAGAGGTGACCTAGTAAATAAAGTAAGATGTTGAGATGAAGAATAAAAGTTCCTTCATCTATAAAATAGTGATCATATCTGCCCTCCATGTTCCTTGGATAGATGTTATTTTGAGGCAACCACCTTGATACAATTGGGCAAAAATTAATATGTGTAACTAATTCCCTCGTTTGATTCCTGAACTTCATCCATTACCTTTCCACATGTCTGGGTATGAGAAAGAGAGAACTTGAAGCTCAGGAATAGTATATAAGAAATGAGATTAGGCACTAACAAACAACATCTAACTAGGAAACAGATGTTGATCATCCTCTCTTACTTCAGAGATACCTATCAATCATTCTCTCCAAAGTCTGTGCTTCTTCTCTGAAAATTCATTTGTGCCTTCATTGATCTGCATCTCCGGTTGTTTTATTTCTCTTTTATGCAGATAAAGTTAATACTCACCTATTTTGATTAATAAATGCATATAAATCTATTTGACTTTTTAATAACGGCACTTGCTCTGTTTTCTACTTGAAAACCCAAGGCATTGACACTGTCTATGCATTTTGCCAGCTTCATAATTATGCTACTATTCTTACATTGGTGAATGAGATATTAACAGTTGATTTCTTATTCACAGCCCCAGACTTTTTAAGAGAATCCTTGATTATATTCCTGGCAGTTATTTTGTTTCATTTGTAATATAGACACTTTATGTTTAGTACTGAAAAAAAAATGTCATATGATTATGGATTTGATTTCTCCTTAGAGTGATATCCCTTTAGAAGCTAAGACAGTTATAACAGACTTTTAAAAATCTTTATTATTTTTGATTATACAAATAATTCATTCTTTAAAAATTAAAATAACTAAAGACATGAATAAAGTAGAAAATGAAACTTGCCATATACGTGGTGGGAGCAAGAGATGGAATAAGGATCAGGAGCGTCTGCCTCATACATTATTAGTAATAAAAAAAAAGCAACAACAGTGATTTACACTTTGACTAAGCTGTTTTGAAGGCCATCTGAAATTGTCCTGATTTTACTTACCTCATAAAATTGTTATTAGAATTAACTGCAAAATTGCCTACTAATTGCAATACACTATCCAGATGTACACTTTTTAAATATATTATTCACAGATGCGTGGTATGATTTTTGTGAAATAGCAGGCTTTGAAAAGCAAATATGGGAGTTCCCGTCGTGGCTCAGTGGTTAACGAATCCGACTAAGAACCATGAGGTTGCGGGTTCGGTCCCTGGCCTTGCTCAGTGGGTCAAGGATCCGGTGTTGCCGTGAGCTGTGGTGTAGGTTGCAGACGTGGCTCGGATCCTGCGTTGCTGTGGCTGTGGCGAAGGCCGGCGGCTACAGCTCCTGTTAGACCCCTAGCCTGGGAACCTCCACATGCCTCTGGTGCGGCCCTAGATAACCAAAAAAAAAAAGACAAAAAAAAGAAAAGCAAATATGAATGTCCCAAGAGGCTATTAGTTCTATTTTTTTTTAAAGCTTAGCTACCTAAAACCATTAAGGTAAAAGAATTCAGTAATTTTTATCAACACTGATGTACAGAACTATCTTCGAATATTAAATAATAAAAAATTATAAACAACATCAAATGAAGTTCATCAGCATCAGCTGTGAAGTTTTTCATGTATTACTAATCCTGTATTCCACCTCCTGTTTTACGGTGCTGACGCTCAAATCTATCTCTAGCCCTAACCCATTGCTTCAGGCTAATAGTGTAATAGCAAAGGATAGAGTTAAAGCAACATTATTCAAATCTTTTTACTTTTGCTTTCTCTATGATCAAGAAAAAGCATGTTTTGTAGAAAAGGTCAATGAGCATTTGCTAAGGGAGTTGAAGGCCAAGGTAGTGAAGTGATTGTAAGAAAGCATCTATGTTTTACTAAATGTGTCCAAGTCACTTGACCCAGCAGAATTCCATTCCAACCTTCTGACAGAATTTAAAGTGCAACTTGTTTAACTGCTGTTGGGAAACTTTAGACTAGGCAATGTTTCAGAATATCAGATATGAAAAATGATTTTAAAATAATGAATAGCAAAGTTACATACCGAAGAGTTTAGTCTGATAGAAATTCAAATCAAAATTCAGATTGTCAAGTGTCTGATGATACTCATACTTATGGATAGGTGATCCCTGAAAATGCTTCGTATCCCCTATTATGGTTTCTAAATCTCTGTCCTTAAGTAAATTGTAAGTGGGCATAATTTTTCCCAGAACTAACTAATTCCAATGTTCCAAGAGTCACACTAGAGAAAATCAGAACTGGATTCTGGACAGAATAAATAACTCCTCTGTATGATCTGAATGCAGCTGAACAGGCACCAAGCCTCTATGATTCTGGCAGATCCCCAGGGATGTCTGACCTTTCCTGTAAAAGAGATTGCTTTACAGCAGCATTTATCAAAGTATGTCCTGATTAACAATAGTCTACAGCATGTTGTGCTTGGAAAAGTGTTTTGTGACCAAATAAGTTTAAGCAATACTTGGTTAAATATAATTGGAGAAGTAGATTTACTGACATAATCTTTATAGCCTTTCATAAGCTGATGGACACTGTGATCTTCTAAATGCGTCAATGATGTGTAGAGTTTTTCAAGTTTTGTTGGTGATGGAATATGTTTTGTGTGGAATAGCTTTAGTGACCAGTATTCTTCTGACTTTTTTCTTCTTTGTGCTTTTTTTCTACCAAGTTTTAAACTAAATTCATAAGGTGAAGATTCATAACTAGTTTATAATTCTATGATGAAATTCTACCATGAAAACATACCAAAGACCTTTGACCAGCTCTACCATTATAAAGTGAGGTCCCTGAACCAGAAGCAGCAGCTTTGCCTGGAAAATCTTTAGAAATGCAAATTATTGGGCTTCACCCAAGATCTACTGAGTCAGAAACTCTAGAGTTGGAGCCCAGCAGTTTGTTTAAGATCTTCTGGTGATTCTGATGCACAATAAAGTTTGAAAATCCCTGAAATATACCAGTATGTTGGGGGCAGGCTTGGACGAAAGAGGAAGGCAGTAACGCCAGAAAAATGAGACTTCCAATGTGTTGGGTAAGAAATTGTAAGCATCTCAGGAGTGGGATTAAACATCTAGAAAGAAGTAAAGGTGAGCTATAATCCTGGGTTAGAGTCATACTGTTCTCCACATATGAAGAAGTTAGGATGAGAATGAACAATATTATAGTACATTAATTGTAGCTATCTAAGGTATTATGATATTTTAAATAAATTTTTCATTTTAATAACAAGAGAATATTTAAGGCTACATAGTGTAGAGTCAATGAGTATAGCTTTGCAGTTAGGCTGATCTGGATTTAAATTTTTGCTCTACCACAAATTAGCTCTATGGCCTGGCAAATCATGTTACTTCTCTGAGCTTCTGTTCTTCTGAATGAAATGGTTAATAGTCCCTAACAAATGACTTGCTGTGTAGAATAGATAAAATGCATGTAAAGTGTTTGGCACAGTGTCTGGTACCTAGTAGCTACACAATAAGTGGGAGTTCTCGACATTATGCTCTAGATTTGGCTTGGGATAAAGAAAGGGCTTGTCATGGCTTTGCAGATAGAAATCTGCCTATAGTAGGAAGTATCATATGAGACAGGTCTAACTTGAGAAAAGAGAAAACAACAAAAGTGGGGAAATGCCAGATGTCATAATCACAGAGAAGGCTCAACAACTTTAAAAAAAAAGGAGAAATAAAATGAAACTTGATTGTAAGTCTTTCATTTATAATTTTAAAAGTTTGGCTAGGATAGAAGAGCTTAGTTAGAAGGTAAAGTACTGTAGTATCTGTTCCAGGTACCTGTGTTGTAATTTAGAGAAACTATAAGGAGTAATTTTAATGTAACCAAATTATTTAAAATATGTGTGCAAGAGTAAGTATCCAAAGGAAACATAAGAAAGAAAATAGCAGCATAAGAACTGAAATCAATCAGATTAAGAACAGAAAAAGAAAAGAGAAAATCAATAAAACCAAAAGAATGTTCTTTGAAAAAAATCAATTAAATTGATAATACTCAACAAGACAGACAAAAAAGGATAAATAACCAAAATAACGAATGAAAGAGGAGATATCACCATTGACTCCACAGACATTAATAGGATAATAAATTACCCTATGAACAACTCTATGCACATACATTCTACAACTTAGAAGAAATGGACCAATTCCTTGAAAACCGCAAACCACCATAACTGACACAATATAAAATAAACTGATTAACTTTATTTCTATAAAAGAACTAGTATTTATAATAATAAACCTTCCAAAAAGAAAAAAGCTGAATTCCACCAAACATTTAGGGAAAATTTTTCTATACAATCTCTTCCAGAAAATAGAAGAGGAAGAAAGACTTACAAATGTACTTTAAGGCCCGTATTAAAAGCAGACAAAGACAATACATGAAAAGAAAACTATAAATCATTAACCCCTTATGAACATAAACTCAAAACTCTCAACAAAATATTAAAAATTCAGGAATTCCCTGGTGACTCAGTGGGTTAACAATCTGGCATTGTTACTGCTGTGGCTCAGGTCACTGCTGTGATATGGATTTAATCCCTGACCCAGGAACTTCCTATGCCATGTATTAACAATTCAAATCCAGCAATACATAAAAAGAATAATTAATACGTTATCAACAAGAGGTATTTATATGCAAGACTAATTCAACATTTGGAAATCAATTGATATAATTCATGATATTAACAAACCAAAAAAGAAAAAATATAGTCATATCAATTGATGCAGATAAAGCAGTTGACAAAACCCTAAATTCATACCTGATGGTAAATCTGATAAAGGGCATCTAAAAAAATCCCTTAGCATATATCATATTTAATGGTGAAAGACTGAATGTCTTCCCCCTATAATCAAAAACTAGCAAGGATATCTGGTCTCACGACTACTTGAAGTCCTTAACAGTTAAAAAAAGGAAGAAAATGAAATAAAAGCATTTATAACTCAAAAGGAAAAAATAAAACTACTCCTATTCTCAAATGACCTGATTATTTATATAGACAATCTGAAGGAGTCTACAAAAAAACCTCTTGGAACTAATATAAGTAAGTTCGAGATGACTGCAGGCTATAAGATGAACATATATAAATCAATAGTATTTCTAATGATGAAATGAAAAAGTATAAACTGAAATAAAAACAAACCATAACATTTTTCACAACTTCTCCCCAAAGGAAATATTAAAGTATATATCAAATATATGAGCTGTATGCTGAAAACTATGTATCAAACAATATGTGAGCCGTATGCTAAAAACTACAAAACACTGATGAAAGAACTCAAATAAGACCTAAGTTAATGAAAAATATCCCATGTTCATGGACTGAAAGATTCCATATAGTTATAATGCCATTTCTCTCCAAACTCTCTAGAACTTTAATGCAATCCCATTAAAAATCCCAAGATTCTCTGTGTATATGCACAAGTGGATTTTTAAAATTATATACAAAGATAAAAGTAATAGTCATAGACATACTAATTTTGAAAAAAAAAAAAACAAAGTTGGAGAATACACACTACTCAATATAAAGACCTACTACAGGAGTTCCTGTCGTGGCTCAGTGGTTAACGAATCCGACTACGAACCATGAGGTTGTGGGTTCGATCCCTGACCTTGCTCAGTGGGTTAAGGATCCGGCGTTGCCATGAGCTGTGGTGTAGGTTGCAGACGCGGCTCGGATCCTGCGTTGCTGTGGCTGTGGCTGTGGCGAAGGTTGGCAGCTACAACTCCGATTAGACCCCTAGCCTGGGAACCTCCATATGCCACGGGTGCGGCCCTAGATAAGGCAAAAAGACAAAAAAAGAAAAAAATAAGATCTACGACAGAGCTGCAATAATCAAGACAGTATGGTATTGGAGAAAAGATAGACACAGAGCTTGATGGAATCAGAAGAGAGAGCCTAGTTACATACCCACAAAATATGGTCAATTGACTTTTGACAAAGATGTAAAGACTATTCAATGGGTAAAGGCAAGTCTTTTCAACAAATGGTGCTGGAACAACTGAATATGCACATGCAAAAAAAGATGAACTTTGGAGTTCCCTGGTGGCCTAGTGGTTAAGGATCTGTCATTGTCACTGCTGTGGCTCAGGTTTGATCCCTGGTTCAGAAAATTCTCTATGCCATAGATGTAGACAAAAAAAAAAAATAAGATGAAGCTGAACCTAAACTTTCACCATATGCAAAAGTTAATCCAAAATGGATTTTAGACTTTAATGTATTTCTATAAAACTCATAGAAGAATACATAGGAACAAATTTCCACATCCTTGGGTTAAGCGAAGACTTCTTAGATCTGACATCAAAAGCAAAATTCACTAAATTGGATTTCACCAAAATTTAAAATTTTGCTCTGCTAAGGACACAAATAAATAGAATGAGAAGGCAAGCCACAGTCTGGCAGACAATATTTGCAAATTGCGAATCTGATAAAAGACTTGTATCCAGAATACATTTTAAAAACTCTCAAACCTCAATAATAAGAAAACAAACAACCCAATTTCTAAAAATGAACAAAAGATTTTGACAAGCAATTCACCAAAGAAGATAAATAGATGACAAGTAAGCATAAGAAATATTCTCAGCATCATGAGTCTTTAGGGAAATTTAAATTAAAACTGCGAAATACCATTAAATACTTGTTAGATTGGAAATAAGTAGTAATAAAAACCTACACTAGCAAGTGCTGGCAAGGATGAGGAGCAATTTGAACATACTACCATAGATGGTAGAAGTGCAAAGTGGGTACAGCCCCTTTGAAAAACATTTTGGAAGTTTCTTATAAAGTTAAATATACACTTACCATGAGACCTATCAATCACATTTCTAGGTATCTATCCTAAAGAAGTTAAAACTTATGTTTACACAAAAGCCTACATGCAAACACTTATTATAGTTTTTTTTATAATTGCCCCAAACTAGAAACAGCCCAGATGCCTTTCAACAGTTGTACATCCATACCACGGATTACTACTCAGCAATAAAAAGGAATGGATTTTATACATGTAACAACATGGACTAATTTTTTTTTTTTTTGGTCTTTTTAGGTCTACCTGGGGCAAATGGAAGTTCCCAGGCTAGGTGTCAAATTGGAGCTGCAGCTGCTGGCCTGCATCATGGCCACAGCAATGTCAGATCCAAGCTGCATCTGCAAACTACATCAAAGCTTGCAGCAATGCCAGATCCTTAACCCACTGATCAAGGCCAGCAATCGAACCCACATCCTCATGGATACTAGTTGGGTTCATTACTGCTGAGCCACAACAGAACTCCTGGGTGAATCTTAAGTGCATTTTACTAAGTTAAAGAATGTAAACCCCAAAGTATGCATATTATATTGTTCCATTTATGAATTTATGGAAATGATAAATTGATAGCGACAAGGGATGCCAGAGGTTAGTACTGGAAAGAGGGCGTGAATACAAAAGGAATTATTCAAGGGGTTGGAATGGTTCTTTATCTTGTCAGTGGTGCTGACTTCAAGAATTCATGCATGCATTAAGGTCCATAGAATAGTACACCAATAAGAAATTTAATTTTACTATATGTCAACCGAAAATAATAATAATGAACAATTTTTTTTAAACATGTAATCATTAGCACTGGGATTCTGACTTCCTGATCGGCAGGTTGGGCATACTTGGCCCAGAGGAAGCCTTTAGTATCCTTGGTGAATAATTTCTTGGGGCATTCTTGAAGGAAAGGGTTAGTATTAATTATCAGGCCAGGAATTACTAAGGGGTAATATCCAAAGAAAACTCTATTTATTATTAAGGAGACATTTCTTCCTTACTCTGAGGATAGAGAGAAGTCACTGGGAGGCATTTCCGCTGGTTTTCTGTCCTCTCAGACCCTTTTTCAAGACCCAGAAGATACGCATTTTTATAACTACATTAAAAGGTTGATATTCATCAATGTCATTCGGTGTAAGAAATTAATTACTTGTGAGTTGAGTAACCATGACTACCTTTCTATTTTTCTTCTTCCTCCTCCCTTTTAAAAACAAAAATAAAATATAAATATTGCCACATGCTTCTATATAGGTAATACTGCAACAGATGAGAAATGACTGTAAATGTATACATGAATCAGAGGTGTTATATACATTGCTCATTTTTATGATTTAAATGATAAAAAGTGCGATAGTCACTTTTATTTTCTGGCCATGTTAAATGAAGTAAATGAGTTAGGATCTTGAAGTTCCTACAGATTTATTTTATTACAAGTCAAAATCAAATAGATTAAAAAAAAAACAAATAGTCCAGTGGGCTATACTTTTCTTTTTAAGCATGGCAGTTACAACATCAAAATCTTGTATCAGCTATATTTATTTATTGTTAAATTGGATAAAGTTTGAAGTAACTCCCTTAGAAAGGACATTTTTTCTAAAAGGGCCATTATTAGGAGTGTTCTTATGGCTCAGTGTGTTGGGAATCTGGTGTTGTCACTGCAGTGACTTGGGTTGCCTCTGGGGCACTGGATCAATCTCTGGCCCTGGAACTTACACATGCCACAAGCATGGCCAAATAAATAAATGGACATTTTTCTCTAAAAGCCCAAACAGTAAATAATTTAGGATTTATAGGCCATTGAGTCTCTTTCTCAACTCCTCAGCTATGCTTTATACTGCAAAAGCGGCCACAGATAACATGCAAAAGAATAAAAGTGGCTGTTACAATACGTTTTACTTACCAAAAAAAAGTGTAGGCCATAGCCTGCCAACCCCTACAATATAGGCGATGATGAGTTTTTCTTGATGTTGCTGCATGTATTTTTTTTTTGCCATTTTGTCACTTTAGGGCCATGCCCACGGCATGTGGAGGTTCCCAGGCTAGGGGTCTAACAGGAGCTGTTAGCTTCCGGCCTACACCACAGCAAAAGCAACACAGGATCCGAGCTGTATCTGCAACCTACAGCACAGCTCACGGCAACGCCAGATCCTTAACCCACTGAGCAAGGCCAGGAATCGAACCCGCAACCATATGGTTCTTAGATTCATTAACCACTGCGCCACGATGGGAACTCTGCTGCATGTATTTTTTAATGCTTTTTTTTTTTGCTTTTAAATTGTGCTTATTAGAGATTATTTTAAGGAAAAGCAAAGTTTCATTTTTTTATTTTTTTATTTTTTTACTTTTTTGGCCACACCTGCAGCATATGGAAGTTCCCAGGCCAGGGATCGAATCTGACCCACATCTGCAACCTACACCATAGCTGTGGCAAGGCCAAATCCTTAAACCACCACGCTGGACCAGAGATCTAATTGGCAAAGCCACAGAGTCCTATTTCCTAATTATCTACACACTTTAGAGAAATATCTAATTTTATTCAAATTATAATAATGGATAAGGGGAGGCAGAAATCAAAAATATCTATTCCATATTTAGCTGGGATTCCCAAAGTGTTACACTCTCTCAATAAGGGTGAACCGGAGATAAATCTTCCCTTTCCCTATTCCCAGGATATTGCTAGAGAATTACTATCATGCTGAGTAGAGCAACAACAGTGAAGAAAAAGGAAATCAATTCCTAAAGTTGGATTTGCACCCCAAATTCGTAGCAGCAGTGTAAGTGGTATGATACAAGGAATCACAAATTGTGAAACCAATTTAAAATGGTTTAAGACTGGTAGTACTCCCAAGCACCTGGAAGTAGTAAACTACAGCCTCTCTTGTGGAAGATCTTAGGCCTGGAAGAATCTTCTCAAATAAATTTGCCAGGGACAATGAATACCACAGTGAGTGGCAATCAACGACATAAGGAACAAGGTACCATGAAGTAAATCAATAGATAAAATAATCAGACTCTTCAAAGTCTTCAGACACTGGACTTAGCAGATATAATATAAAACACCCATGCCAATTATGTTTCAAGAAATAAAAGACAAGCATAAAAACATCTTCAGGGAAAGGAAACTATGAAAAGTGATATAGAAGACTTGAAAAGGAACTTCAGAAATAAAAAATTAATAAATGAAATATTAATTTTGGTGGATTAGTTTACTAGCAGATTAATCACAGCTCAAGAAAGAACTAATGAACTAGGATATGTGGAAGAAGAAATTTTCCAGAATATAACATAAAGAGACAAAAATATAGATAATATGAACAAAAAAAGAAGTAATGCAGTGGTAATGTGAGAAGTTTTAATTAATATCTCCTCAGAGTTCCAGAAGGAGGAAGAGAGAGAGAAAATGGAGCAGATTAAAATTAAAAAGATAATGACAGAATTTTTCAAAGCTGATTTAAGGCATGAATCCACTGGGTCAAAACACCAAATGAATCCCAACCAGGGAGATAAAAACAAATAACACTAAGACACATTGCAGTTAAAGTGCAGGAAATCTAAAAGTTAAGAAAATTTAAAATCAGTCAGAAAAAAAGGACATATTTAAAAGAGCAACAGAATGCAAACTGATTTCTTTACAGCCTCATAATAAAATGAAGTCAATTAAATTATATCTTCAATATGCTCAAAGAAAATCACTGTCAACCTAAAAATGTATTATCTGTGAAAATGTCTTTCAAGAACGAAGGAGACTGGAGTTCCTGTTGAGGCGCAATTGGATTGGCGAAGTATCTGCAGCACCAGGACACAGGTTCACTCCCCGGCCAGTCACAGTGGGTTAAAAGGATCTGGCCTTGCCAGAGCTGCAGCATAGGCTGCAACTGTGGCTTGGATCTGATGCCTGGCCCAGAAACTCCATATGCCATAGGGCAGCCAAAAAAAGAAAAAAAAATGAAGGAGAAATTTCAATTTCCTATTGGTTTGTAAAAAATTACTCCAAAACAAGGGACTTAATAACAATTATTTTATTATCTCTCACAGTTTCAGTAGGATGGACTTACTGGGGTAAGTTCTGTGTTGAAATCTCATGCAGCTTCAGTCTCAAACTATTCTAAGAAATTGAAGAGGGGGAAAAATGCCAAAAATCATTCCATGAGGCTACTATTACTCTGATAGCAAAATCAGACAAAGACTCTACAAAAAAAATAATTATAGGCTAATACCTTTGATGAATACAGATGCAAAAATATTCAATAAAACTTTGGCAAGCCACATCCAACAATATATAAAAAGTATCATACCACAACCAATTGGATTTATTCCAGGGTCACAAGGATGGTTAAACTATCACAAATCAATCAATGTGATATACAACATTAATGAAAGAAAGGATAAAAACGACATGATCATCTCAACAGATGCAGAAAAGTTGACAAAATTGAATGGTCATTCATGATTAAAAGCTGTCATCAAAGTAGGTATAGAGGGAACATATCTCAACATAATAAAGGCCATTTATGACAAACTGATAGAAAACATCATACTCAGTGGTGAAAAGCTGAAAGCCTTGGTCCAAATTGAGGCACAAGACAAGTGAGATGCACACTCTCACTACTTCTATTTAACATATATGGGAAGTCCTATCGGACACGAAAAAGATATAAAAGTTACCCAAATTGGAAGGGAAGAGGTAAAATCGTCACTATTTGCAGATGATGATACTTTAAATAGAGAACCCTAAAGTCTCAAATCAAAACTATATGACTAATAAATGAATTCAGCAAGGTTGCAGGATACAAGATTGATATACAGAAATCTGTTGCATTTCTATGCACTAATAAGGAAATATCATAGAAACTAAAAAAAAAATTCCATTTAAAATCACAGCAAAAAGAATAAAATTCCTAGAAATAAACTTAACCAAGGAGGTGAAATACCTATACTTTGAAAACTATAAAACACCAATGACATTAAATGAAGATGATACAAAGAAGTGGAAAGGGTGTGGAGAAAAAGGAGCCCTCCTACATTGTTGGTGGGACTGTAAATTAATGCAGCCACTATGGAAAACAGTATGGAGTTTCCTTAACAAACTAAAAATAGAGTTACCATATGATCCTGTGATCCCACTACTGGGAATATATCTGGAAAAGATAAAAACTCTAATTTGAAAAGATACGTGCACACCGGAGTTCATAGCAGCACTATTTATGATAGCCAAGATATGGAAGCAACCTGAATACCCATCAACAGATGAATGGATAAATATAGTATACACACACACACACACACACACACACACACACACACAGAGGAATATTACTCAGGTATAAAAAATAATGAAATAATGAGTTTGCAGGAACTAAGTGAATTAAGTCAGACAGAGAAAGACGAATATATGATACTGTTTATATGTGGAATCTAAAATATTGATACAAATGAACCTATTTATAAAACATAAATAGACTCACAGTCATAGAAAATGAACTCATGGTTACCAAAGGGAAAGAGGAAGAGAGATAAATTAGGAGTTTGGGAATAACATACCCACACTAGTATTTATAAAGTAGATAATCAACAAGTACCTACCATATAGAACAAGGAACTCTACTCAATAGCTTGTAATAACTTGTAATGAAAAAGAATCTGAGACAAGAATATTTGCATGTGTGTTTATAACTGAATCATGTTGCTGTACACCTGAACCTAACACAACATTACAAATCAACCACACTTCAATAATAAATAAAAATAAATATGATATTAAAAAATAAAGACATCCCATGACCTTGGATTGGAAGAATTAATATGGTTAAAATGGCCATACTACCTAAAGCAATCTACAATTATTTTAATATAATCCCTATCAAATACTCATGACATTTTTCACACAACCGGAACAAATAATTCTAAAATTCATATGGAACCACAAAAGACCTAAATTGCTAAAGCAATCTTGAGAAAAAAAAAAAAAGGGAACAAAACCGGAGTTATAATGCTCACAAACTTCAGACTATACTCCAAAGCTACAGTAATCAAAACAGTATGGTACTGGTACAAAACAGACACATAGATCAATGGAAGAGAATAGAGAATCCAGGGATAAACCCATGTCCCTAAGGTCAATTAATTTATGACAAAGCAAGAATATGTAACGGGGAAAAGACAGTGTCTTCAACAAGTGATGCTGGGAAAACTGGTCAGCTACATGTAAAACATTAAGATTAAAATATTCTCTCACACTTCAAAATGGATTAAAGACCTAAATGTAGAACCTAAAACCATAAAACTCCTAGAAGAGAAAATAGGCAGAACACTGACATAAATTGTAGCAATGTTTTCTTAGATCAGTCTCCTGGGGCAAAAGAAATAAAAGCAAAAATAAACAAATGAAGCGTAATTAAACATCCAGTGGTCATGGATCAGAGAAATTAATATTGTTAAAATGTCCATATATTCAAAGCCATTTATAGATTCAATGCAATGCCTACCAAAATTCCAAAGATGTTTTTCATAGAAATAGAAAAACAATACTAAAATTTGCATGGAACTCCCTAAAATCTTGAGTAGCCAAAGCAATCCTGAGAAGAACAAATCATCACACTTTCTGATTTCAAACTGTACTCCAAAGCTTTAGTAATTAAAACAGTATGCTTCTGGCATAAGAATAGACACATAGACCAATGGAAGAGAATAGATATTAAATCCCTGCATATACTATCAACAAATACTCAAAGCCAAGAATGTCCAATGGGGAAAGGATAGTCTCTTCAACAAAGGCTTCTGGGGAAAACAGCTAGAAATGCTGAATAATGAAAATAGATCCTATCTCACACTGCTCACAAAAATTAACTTAAAATGGGTCAAAGTCTTAAACATTAAACCTGATTCCATAAAACTCCTAGAAGAAAATGTAGGGGAGAAACTCCTTGACATTGATCTTGGCAATGATTTCTTGGATGTGACACTAAAAGCACAAACAACAAAAGCAAAAATCAACCAGTTGGAACTACATCAAACTTAAAAGCTTCTGCCCAGCAAAAGAAACAACAATAAAATGAAAAAGCAGTCTACAGAATGGGGGAAAATTTTTGCGAACCGTATATCGAATATTCAAAAAAGAACTCATACCACTCAATAATGACAACCAACAGTCCAATTAAAAATGGGCCGAGGGGAGTTCCTGCTCTGGCTCAATAGGATCTGAGGCTCTCCGGAGTGCTGGGACATAGGTTTGATCCGTGGCCTAGTGCAGTGGGTTAAGGATCCAGGCACTTCTGCAGCTGTGTCATAGGTTGCAACTACAGCTCGGATCTGATCCCTGGCCTGGGAACTCCACATGCCACAGGACGACCAAAAAAGAAAAAAAAAATGGGCAGAGGAGCTAAATAGACATTTTTCCAAATATGACATCAGAATGGCCAACAGATACATGAAAAGACTCCACATAACTAATCATCGGGATAATGCAAATCAAAATCAGAATGATATCACCTCATCCCTGTTAGAATGGCTATCATCAAGAAGACAAGATATAACAAGTGTTGGCAAGGATGTAGAGAAAAAGGAACCCTCATACACTCTTGGTGGGAATATAAATTGGTTAAGCCAAGAATAATTGAAAAATATATGAAAAACTATGTGGATGATCCTCCAAATTTTAAAAATTCATCTACCATATTTTTTCTAGCAATTCCACTTCTGGGTAAAGACCAACCTAAATATTCAAGAATGTATTACTATATCTATATTATGAACTATTATGCAGCCATTAATATTATATCATATAAATTTAATTTCATGGATACTATTCATAAAACAATATATTAATAAGTGCAAAAGCAGGTTATATAAGGTATGATCTCAATTTTGTGAAGAAAAATATGCATATATAGAAAAAAGACGAAGGATGCAACAAAATGACATTTCGAAGTAATGTATTAACAAGAATTATTTGCTTTGTGTTTTACTCTTTTCCATGTTTTCTACAACGAGCATATGTTTATTTTGTAACACAAAATATAATTTTAAAGTAACACATTTTTCTTTCCTAGTTATAGCAGTAATTCAAGTACACTGTAAAACAGTTGGAAAAACTAGCAAGTATAAAAAAAGAAATAAACCCTCGGCAATATCACCATCACCAAAAATCTGCTTTGTACATAGTGTATTAGAATGATTTCATCCACAGGTAACAGAAAACTTGACTCAAAGAAGCATAAATGATAAATATATTTATTATTAATAAGGATCCTAGAGGTAGGATGATATTCAGAAATGGTTGATTCAGCAGCTCAATGATAACAATACATTGTTAATTTGAGGGGAACTTTCTAACCTATTCTCCATAGTATCAATTTTATCCTAAAGCAATTTCTCCTAAGTTTATATGATACTTGCCGGTAACGACCAGGGTTACAGACTTCCTCATTCATACCTAGTAGTAGAAAGAACATCTCTCTCACATAATCTGAAGAAGTTGATTGGAAGCCCTTCTTTGGAATTGGATCAACTTGGGTCATATGCTCATTTCTGGATCTATTAGACCTACCTTTGGAAAAAGCAGTAAAGTCAGTATTCTTTGAGCCATATGAACTGAAATGAGAAGGAACAGATACCTAAACAAGACTGATATTATTTAGAAAAGGGAAAGGGGAGAGTTGTTATTAGAGAATCAATGAATAATGTCTATTACATATAGATTACATTTATAAAAGTACATCACATGTATGTAAACATCTTTGTACATCTCACAAATCTTATGATCCTCTTGCAAAAATAAAAAAAATTGTACTTGATAAATGTTTCACAATTTCTGGAAGACAAATATTTTATTCTACTTATATATCTCCCATGGCACCTAACAGACTACTTGGAGCTAAAGTAATAAAATTTGAGGGTGGAAACCAACCTAAACATCATCTTATTTTGTGCTACCATGTTCAAGAGGTTCTCAAAAGTTTGCAGCAAATATCACGGAATGACTTGTTGGTTGGTTATTTCATCTATTTACTATCTCAACTGAGATAGTAGTCAGCTTTCTAGATGTTCTCACATGATATGGCTGCATGTCCTTCACATCCTTCCTCCCTCCGTTTCTCCTACTCTATTTTAATAATTACCTATTAAACTACAAGAACAATACACACTTAGGTAGAAAATTCAAATGATATAGTGGGATATAAGTAAAAACTGAAATCCTGATCTCCCCCCAATCACTCTCCATAGGTAAATAATGTTAGCAGGTTTGTGTGCATCATATGTATTCTCCTAGACATTTATATAGATAGATAGATAGATAGATAGATAGATAGATAGATAGATAGATAGATATACATATATATATATGCATATCATATAGATAGATATGGATAGATATACATATATAGACACATATACAAATATTCTGCAATGTGCTTTCTCCTCCAAACCATTTATGATAGGCAATTTTTACAAAAATAGCATAATGAAAATACTCTTATAAAAATCTGCATGATATTCCAATGTATGGAGGCATTATAAATCAATTTCCATATTTGTGAACATTTAGGACCCATGTGCGTTTTTCTGTATTTCAAGCGATGTTGTAATATATTCCCAGTTACAGCCATATTTTCAATCTCTGTTAATACTAAATGTATAACAAATAAAATTATATGCATAAAAATCCTTGAAAATAGTGAGGAAAATTAATCTGGGGGATGCTTATAAATAAAAATTATTAAACCTAAAAATACTGTGTACTTTCATAAACAAGATATTGTTTAAAAACCAAAATACTAAATAACAAAAGCAAAACTATTTAGTTGAGTAGGGCCATTTAAAACAGATATTACTGAGCAGAAAATGACCCAGTTATTAAGACAAAAACTGCAGAATGAAAAATTGCAACCCTAGGAGTTCCCATCGTGGCGCAGCAGAAACAAATCCGACTAGGAACCATGAGATTGTGGGTTCGATCCCTGGCCTCGCTCAGTGGGTTAAAGATCTGGCATTGCTGTGAGCTGTGGTGTAGGTTGCAGATGTGGCTCAGATCTGGCATTGCTGTGGCTGTGGCGCAGGCTGGTGGCTGTAGCTCCAATTAGAACCCTAGCCTGGGAACCTCCATATACCCTGGGTGCGGCCCTAAAAAAGCAAAAACCAAACCAAAACAAAAAAACAACACCAACTTTCTTTAGCTAGGCAACTGCTCAAAGCTCTTTAGTATCTTGCCATCTTCTGCATATTCAAGTATGAACTCCTTAGGTTTACTTTCAAGTACCTGGTATTCTGCAATCAATCTTGATCTTTATTCACATATCCACCCACCCCACACTGAACCTTCTAGCCCATGGATGTTATTATGGATGGCTATTGAATGTTATAAAGAAATCTCAATGTATTTCTAACAAGATAGTAACCTCTTTTAAAGAGGTTATTTGCTGGATCGAACAAACAATATTCTTTGATTACAAATTTTATAATAACATTGTTATTTCGTGTTTTATACTTTCAAGAAAAAAATCTCCCTTCTCCTTTCTAATTCCTTATATCAAAGGCTGTTTATATAAGGACTTCCCACTGTGGCTCAACAGGTTATGAACCTGACTAGTATCCATGAGGATGCGGGTTTGATCCCTGGACTCATTTAGTGGGTTAAGGATCTGGCATTGCAGTGAGCTGTGGTGTAAATCACAGACGCAGCTCAGATCCCACGTTGCTGTGGCTGCGTTGTAGGCCAGCAGCTGTAGTTCCCATTTGTCCCCTAGCCTGGGAACTTCCATATACTGCAAGTGTGGCCCTAAAAAGCAAAAAAGAAAAAAAGGCTTGAATTTTAATATTATCTGAATGCTGATAGCCTTCAACTTTATATCAATTGCCTTTCTTCTTATATTTCCACTGTCTACTTGGCATCTCCACATGTATCTAATAGACATTTCAAACTGAACGTAACCAAAATAAAACTTTTATTTCCCTGTGAAATATCCCACATTGGTCCAGATTCCTTCACCTCAGTATGTATACTACCTTCCTTACAATTGCTTGGGAAAAAATCTTTTCAGCCATTCATAATTTCATTTTTCCTTTATAATCCATATATTATCCATCAACAAGTTCTTTCAAAGATTTACTAAAAATATATCTTTTTTTTTTTTTGGCTTTTTGCCTTATCTAGGACCACACCCGCGGCATATGGAGGTTCCCAGGCTAGGAGTCTAACAGGAACTGTAGCTGCCAGCCTTCGCCACAGCCACAGCAACGTGGGATCCGAGCCGCGTCTGCAACCTACACCACAGCTCACAGCAACGCCGGATCCTTAACCCACTGAGCAAGGCCAGGGATCGAACCTGCAACCTCATGGTTCCTAGTTAGATTTGCTAACCACTGAGCCACGACGGGAACTCCTAAAAATATATCTTGAATTCATTCACTTCTTTCTCTGTCCAACTCTAAGGCCCTTGACATTATTATTCTCTTCTGAACTACCACAAAAATCTCCTAACTAGTCTCCCCATGTGTTATGAGCTGAATTGTGTCATTCCCACCCCAGATCCATAGGTTGAAATCCTAATACCCAGTACCTCAGAATGTGATTGTATTTAGAAGCAAAGTCTTTAAAGAGGTGATTAAGTTTTTTCCCCCAGCTACACACGTGGCATCTGGAAATTTCCAGGCCAGGAATCAAATCAGAGCCAGAGTTGTGATCTATGCCACAGCTGCAGCAATGCTGGATCCTTAACCTACTGTGCCAGGCCAGGGATCAAACCAGCACCTCCACAGAGACAAGCTGGATCATTAGCCCACTGTGCCACAGTGGGAACTTCAAGAGGTGATTAAGTTAAAATGAGATGAATCCTAATCCAATATGACCAGTATCCGTATAAGAGATCAGGACACAGACATACAGAAAAAGAAGATCTTGTAAATATACAGGGAAAAGACAGCAATCTTCAAGCAAACCATCCCAGTCAACACATTGATCTGACCGTGAACCTCCAGAATTATGAGAAAATAAATTTCTTTGGTTAAACTACCCAGTCTGTGGTACTTTGTTATGGCAGCCCTAGCGCGCTAACATATTTTATACTGGTTTTCTGTTGTTGCATAGTAAATTACCACAGTTTTAGCAACTTAAGACAATATTAATTTATTAGCTTATGTAGGTCAGAAGTCTGGCATGACTATGTTCCGTACTCAGAGTGTCAAAAAGCCTGACATTCAAATGTCAACTGGACTGAGTTTTAGTCTGAAGTCTCTGAGGAAAAGTACACTTCTGAGTTGATTCTTGTTTTTGGTAGAGTTCAGTTCCTTGTGGTTGTAAGACTGAGGTCCCCATTTCCTTGCTGGCTGTGAGCCAAGAACTACTGTTAGATCTTAGAGGATACTTACTTGCCTTTCTTGCAATGTGGCTCCTTCATGTTTAGGCTAGTAATGATACAGAAAACTCCAATATAAATGCTTTGAATCTCTAGCTACCAATTGGAAAAAACTCTGCTTTTAAAGGCCTCATTTGAGTACATCTTTCTTGGAAGCCCACGGTCTTGGCGAGCCATATTAGAATTTTGCATGGCATAACCTGCTTTTTCTCTTGCCCTTATATGAGCCATTCAGCACATGATTCCTCTAAGATACTTTTTAAAAATGTGAAATACTCCAATAGTTTCCTATTGCCCTGGGAATAAAATTGAAACCTCCATTCCTCACCCTTAGCTATAGACAGGACATAGATTTTCTATTACTGTATTACTAAGATGGAGTCCTTTGATTTGTAGTTGTGACAATTATGTAACATTGAGACTGATGTCTTTTGGAATCTTTTATTGTCACACTCTGATCCCAAATATTGTATTCCATTTAATACATAACTTCTGTATTAGTGATTCCTAAATTTACATCTATAACCCCAACCCCTCCTCTGATTTCCAGTCTCATATATTCAACTGACAGCTTGGCATGTTTATTTAGATGTCTAATAGAAATTTCAAATTCAAAACATTCAAAACAGAACACTTACTTGTTTCCCTCCTCTCTCGATAAAAGAACATATACTTCCCCAACTCTGTAAACACTTCTATCTTCAATAAAATTGCTCAGAGTACAAATTTCAGTCATTCTTGATTCTTCTTTCCTTTGTAGTCCATATGCAATCCATCTTGTCAATAATGTCTACAAAATATATCCTAAATGCATCCACTTCCTTTTATCTCCACTTTCACTGCCATGATCAAAGTTACCATCTTCTATTGTCCAGATTTTGTGCACTATTCCTTTCGTTTTGTTTTGTTTATTTTTTAATTTAATTTTTATTATATATTGGAGTATAGTTGATCCAATGCAAAGACTATTTTATTGTAGTTTTATATATATGTGTGTATATATAGTTTTATATATATGTGTGTGTGTATATATATATATATATATATATACATATATATATATATGAGTTCTTCTGTGGTGCAGCGGGTTAAGGATCTGGCATTGTCACTGTAGCATCTTGAGTTGCTACTGTGGCACAGGTTTGATCCCTAGACCAGGAATTTCCACTTGCCATGGGTGCAGCCAAAATAAAACAAATAAAAAATATATATATAATATATATATATACACACACACAAATATATATAGATACACATATATGTGTATAAGTATATGTATACATAGTTTTTCAGCCAAAATAGTTTTCTCTTTTAATAAAGGATTGACACCCAAAAAGCCAGGGCTGTCACTGAAGAAAAATAGACAGATTATTATGGTCCCAGAACCAAAGGTTTCTAGTTATTAAAAGCAACTACAGACACAACCTTCTCAGGAGAATCACTAAGCAACCGTGTTATTTGCTATCTTTGTACTTTCAGGAAAGGACCAATAGCTCTGTATTTGGTTAAAGGTCATAAACACTGCCAATTAGCAGCAATATATCTGTGGCTCGCACCTGCCCACAAGCATGGGTTTCCATTCAAGGAAATCGACTTTAACAACTACCCATCTTAATGACTGGAAAAGCACTAAATTTTAGGTAGCAATCCTAATCATGTGCTGCAATACAAACTCCTTTTTTACTGGTGGTACAGATGATTGCTTACTTAGTGAAAATAAATCAAATAGTGTAGAGTGTCATACTGAAATAATGAAGCTATTTCTTACCCAAAGACAGAACAGAATCTAATATTATTAGCAGGGAAGCATAATTAGGAAATTCATGACATTGACTGTAGTTTGTAGTTTTGGAGTAAAAAAAATAATCATCTTTTAGCTTAAGACTGTCCAGGATTGGGGATGTTTCATAGCCTATTCAGCACCACTAACAGAGAAATAAATATCAAGGCCATATGAGTAGCAAGTTAATCACCTGCCTATCTTTTAATATCATGCAATAAAATTGAATTTTCTTTTTAGGTGTACAGTTCTAAGAATTTTTTCTTTTTCTTTTCTTTTCTTTCTTTCTTTCTTTTGTCATTTTAGGGCCGCACCCACAGCATATGGAGGTTCCCAGGCTAGGGGTCTAATCGGAGCTGTAGCCGCGGGCCTATGCCACCCCCAGCAACGCAGGATCCGAGCCGCATCTGCAACCTACACCACAGCTCATGGCAACGCCGGATACTTAAGCCACTGAGCGAGGCCAGGGATCGAACCCACAACCTCATGGTTCCTAGTCGGATTCGTTAACCACTGAGCCACGATGGGAACTCTCTGAATTTTTTTATTGAAATATAATTGATTTACAATATTATATTGGTTTCAATTGTACAACATAATGAGTCTATATTTTTATAAATTATACTCCATTTAAAATAATTATAAAATATGGGCTATATTCTCTGTGTCGTACAATACATCTCTGTAGCTTATTCATTTTATATATATTAGTTTGTATCTTTTAATCCCCTTCCCTTACCTGTCCCCTTACCCTCTCCCTCTCCCCACTGGTTTGCTCTCTATATCTGTGAATCTGCTTCTGTTTTGTTCTATTTGTTATATTCATTCACTTGTTTAATTTTTTAGATTCTACATGTAAGCGATAACATAACATATGTATATATCTGTGTAACCACAGCAACAATCAGCGTACAAAACATCATTCCCCAAAACTACATTGTGTTACCTTTTTATAATCACACCTCCTAACTCCCAGCCCCTGGGAATCATTTCACTGATCTGTTTTCTGTTCCTATATTTTGATCTTTTCGAAAATGCCTTATAAATAGAAAATATAGCGTGTAATCTTTTGAGACTGGATTCTTTTTCTTTCCCTTTTTTTTTTTTTTTTTTTGGCCACACCTATGGCATGCAGAAGTTCCCCTGCCAGAGATCAAACCAGTGCCACAACAGTGACAACACCAGATCCTTAAATTGCTGAGCCACGAGGGAGGTCTGAGACTGGATTCTTTTACTCAATATAACATTCTCCAGATTTATCTAAGTTGTTCTTTCCTTTTTATTGTTGAGTAGCTTTTTATTATGTGAATGATACTACAGTTTGTATGTCCATTTGCCCATTGCAGTACATTATGGTTGTTACCAGTTTGGGGCAATTATAGAGCTGCTGTAAGTATTCTTGAATAGGTATTTGTGTGAACATAGCTTTCATTTCTCTACAATAAATACCCAGGAATGTTCAGATATAGGTTTACCATTTTAAAAAATTTGTTTATAATTCATTTATTTTGTATTTTTAGGGCTGCCCCTGCAATGTATGGAAGTTCCCAGGCTAGGGGTCAAATCACAGATGTAGCTGCCAGCCTACGCCACAGCCACAGCAACACCAGATCCAAGCCATGTCTGTGAACTACCCCACAGCTCATGGCAATGCTGGACTCTTAACCCACTGAGTGAGGCCAGCAACTGAACCCGCATCTTCATGGGTACTAGTTGGGTTCATTACCAATGAGCCATGATGGGAATTCCAGGTTTACTATTTTAGTATTTATTTTCTGTTTGTGTCATCTGTCTCTCTCCTTTATTTCTCCTTTCCTGGCTTCTTTTGGATTATTTGAATACTTTTTTTAGTCTTCCATTTTGTTTTATCTATTGTAATTTTGACTATATCTCTTCATACAGCTTTTTTAAGTAGTTGCTTTAGGGATTCATTACAATGTATAGACTCACCTATTTCACAGTGTATCTAGTATTAATATTTTCTTACTTAAAGTAGAATGTAGAAAACTTACCATCATACAGGTCCTTTATACTTCCCCTTTCCTATTGTTTTTCTTATATACAACACATCTACATACATTAACAATGGCATTAGATGATGCTATACTTTTTGCTTCCAACAGACATATTTCAAAGAACTAAAGAGAATTGTCTATTTACCCACAGTTTTACTCTTTCCATTGTCCTTTCCTTCTTCTTGATGTTTCAAGTTTCCTTATATTATTTCCTTTCCATTTCAAGAACTTCCTTTATCCATGCTTTTAGAGCATTTATGCTGGCTATGAATTCCCTTCGTGTTCCTTCATCTGAGAAAGTCTTCATTTCACCTTTATTTCTGATACTTTAGTTGAATATAGAATACTGGGTTGACAATTCTTTCTAGCACTTGAAAAAAGATGTGCCACTTCTTTCTGACCTCAGTAGTTTCTAACAAGAAATTTACTGTCACTTGAATAATTTTTCTCCTGTAGGTAACGTGTCATTTTTCTTTGGCTGCTTTCTAGTTCTCCACACTTTATGATGTGTCTGGGCAGAAATTTCTTTTGTTTTGAGTTTGCTCAGTTTCTTGACTCTGTGTATTAATATCTTTTGTCAAACTTAGCAGTCAGCCATTATTTTTTTCAACTATTTTTCAGGACCACATGGTTTCTTCTCTATTTCTCTGACTCCAGTGACATAACATTACCTCCTCTTATTGTTGTACAGATCCCTGAAGATTTGTTAATTTTTTAATCTTCTTTCTTTCTCACTCAGATTGGATAATTTCTATTGACCTATCTTCATTCAGCTACTGAGCCCATCTCGTCAGTTTATTTAATTTTTTTTTTTTAGGGCCACACCTGCAGCATGTGGAGGTTCACAGGCTAGGGGCTGAATCAGAGCTACAGCTGCCGGCCTACGCCACAGCCACAGCAACGCCAGATCCAAGCCGTGTCTGCAACCAACACCACAGCTCACGGCAACACCGGATTGTTGACCCACTGAGCAAGGCCAGGAATCAAATCCACAACCTCATGGTTCCTAGTAGGATTCGTTAACCGCTGCGCCATGACGGGAACTCCCAGTTTATTTAATTTTGATTATAGCATTTTATGTCCTAAAATTTCCATTTGGTTTTTCATTATGTTCTCTGTTTCTTTGCTAATTTTTTTTGTTTTATATTGTTTCAAGAATATTGATGATTTTGTGTTTGAGCACCAAAATAATAGATGTTTCACTTTTTTATTTTTAAATTTTATATATTTATTTGGCTATGCCTACTACATTCTGAAATTATCTGGCCAGGGACTGAACCCTCACCACAGCAGTGACCTGCACCACAGCAATGACAACACCAGATCCTTAACCCACTAAGCCACCAGGGAACTCCAATTAGAGCTGCTTTAAATACCTTGTTAAATAATTCAAAATCTGTGCTACCTTGTCATTGGCATTTGTTCATTGTTTTTCCTCATATGAACTGAGATTTCTGTGGTTTTTCATATGCTGACTAATTTTGGTTTGTATTATAAGCATCTTGAATAATGCATTATGTGATTTTGGCTTTTATATCTTATCGATAATATTTATATTTTTGCTTTAGCAGACACTTGACCTGGTTAAATGAAGCAAATAGAGAATAAAAGAGGAGGAATAAAACCTGGAGGATTTTCTAACAGCCTCTGAAATTTAGGAGTTTCCTTTTCTTCTTGATCCAGACTAGTGGGTTTCTCCTGCATCTCTTTATCTCTATCTCTATCACTTGGTTTCTCTCTCAGTACTCACTTCGATTTCAGGCATCATCGAATTCAGGCTATGGGATATCAGCAGAAAACAATGGTATGCTCACAATTGATCCAGTGCCATTTTAAGTTCAGCTGTTCTTTCCTTTTCTTTCTATTATATTTACTTTGCAGAGACCTCAAATATCTTCATCATGTATTATGTGCAAGTTTTATTGTATCTATAGGGAAAATAGTTGTTATGTGTTTACTCCTTCTTACCTAGAATTGAATTTCCTGCCTCTTTTTTTAAGGGACAAATGTGAAACACTGTGGTGTAATGAAAATAACTCATGAGTTAGAGTCAGACTACCCAGACTTTGTCTAACCAATTGGGTAATGTTGGTAAAGTAGCAACCACCCTATGTTTTGTTTTCTCAGCTATAAAACTGAAATAACAAAAGTATCATTTCAAAGCTTTGTTGGAAGATTAAAGGAGAAAATTGACACAATCAGAGGCTACATTGAGAGGCATAGAGTAGACAGATTGAGAGACAGAAACGGATGAAAAAGAGACAGAAAGAAATTTTAAGAAACATGGACAGGCAGAAGCTACTGTTATAAAGCATTTCTATCTTCTGCCAAACACACACAATGCACACACATGTGCACACACACAGTGCAATACAGTGTACGTAAAGACACAAAGATAATAAAAGAGGAATATGTAGTGAAGAATGAATATTTGTCTTGCACTCTTTTGAAATATAACAGCCAAAAGAGCTCACTAAATTACTTTTTTTTCTATTTTCCTATTTTTTTTCTTTTTAAAATGACTAATTTTTTCCATTATAATTGCTTTACGGTGTTCTGTCAATTTTCTACTATACAGCAAAGTGACCCAGTCACACACACACACACACACACACACACACACACACACACACACACACACACATATACATTCTTTTTCTCACATTGTCCTCCATCATAAGTGACTAGATATAGTTCCCAGTGCTATACAGCAGGATCTCATTGCTTATCCATTCCAAATGCAACTAAATTACTTTTTGACATGGGCATTTAAAAGGGTACTATTGCCTTTGGACTAAGTTAATGATTTTCCTCTTCATTCCATTTCTGAATGTAATTAAAATCTCATGAACCTTCCAAGCTAGAATGTAAGCTCCACGAGGACATGAGGTTTTTGTCTGCTTTGATCCCTGAGGTATCTCAAGTACCTGGCCTATTTCTTGACACTTGTTTCTTTATAAAATGCTTGTTGAATGCATGATTAATTCAGTTTATCTTAATTTAGAAATTTTACAGCTGGCTATTGTTTAGTTTATTGATATTTATGGAGGAAATCTTTTGCTATGCAATTTAATAATGCAAACATTTTTAAATGTTTAAGCTACCCTCACAGAAGAAAGTGAGATTTAAAAGCCCTAAGTACCATTCAAGCATTTGCTATGTTAATTTTAAGCTCTTTATTAAAAAAATCTATTCACTAAAACAAATACTATATGAAGTCTTTTATAATTTGTAGCGTAATATACTGGCTATAAAATTGAAAGTCATAAAATTGCATTTCTTTTAAAATAAGCTCTAAACTTTTTGTGTCTTCAGATTCATGTCTCCAAATAGTCCAGAGAAGAGCAGATCTATTATCTGTTAAAAGAAAAATATACTCTGAACCTTAATTATAGTTACAAAATGTAGCATGGTTTAATGTTTATGTGAACATACAAATATATATTTCATTGAAATATATATTTCATTCATAATATAATAATAATTTAATGCTCCATTTACTCAAAAACCACTCAAAGCTCTTAATGACACTTGGAACATTTAGCTTGTGAAATTTAATTTTATACTTACTTGTATACTGCTTTGTATAGTCGTTAATCAATTATTTGAAAATGTGTCAATCTCTTCTGCCCAAGCTAGTTTTTAAATTTTTTTTACAAGATGGATCAATTCACTGCTTTCTCTCGAGTCTTCCATAAGACCTCTTCCAAGGCTTGGCTCAAAGTACTTTCTCAATTAAATACGTGTTCATTGATCAAGACCATAAACAAATATTTATTAAGGGTCTTCATTTTACAAGTTCTTTTTCCAGGTATTGCATGCAAATTCGTGATTAGAGTTCTGTAAAAATGTGAATATTGCACTTATGTATTATCTTAGTCTTATTAGAAACCAATTTTTAGTTTCTAAAGTGGAATAGCAGGTTGTGTTCCCTCTAAACGAGTGGGCCTTTACACAGAAAACACACTTATACTGTATTAGTGAAATAAAAGAAAATTCTATTTTCACTTAGCCCAAAATGAAGTAAAGAATTCTAGTTCTGCACTACTCCAAGAAGTGTAGAACATATTCAAACGGCAGAAAAAGAGTGTGGGTATCATTATAAGAGCCTTTAGTTTGGTGGGGAATTGAAGATCCTTTGTCAAGTTGGTCCACTCAGGGGAAAAACAGCAATCTTTCCAGTGGGCCTCAATAAGTATATCTGAATAATATAGACTAAGGCCTCCAAAGAGAAAACAAGCCACAGGATCTTTTTCTTTTTTAAGGATGAGTATGGTCTTAACTTTTATAAAGGCTGCACATGTAAATTTCTTTTAACAATCTTTTAAATTACATTGCTAAGAATCAATCATACTCCTACATTTAAAAATTAGCATATGCATCTAATTTCAGATCACCATCTCAAAATAAAGTAAATTCAGCCAGATTTTAAGGCCTGTGGTCTTAAAGTAATTTATGTGACAATATAACAACCAAAATGAAAAGATAAAATAATAATAAATGAAAGAGGTAGCCAGGTCTTAAAAACGGATTAATCCAGGGGCCAGTAGCAATATTTGAATGAATTTATTACTAGTGTTTATTATTATTATTATTGTTAAAGTATAGTTGATTTACAATGTTTCTTCAATTTTTGAGAATGAATTTATTATTGATCTTTCCTGCTATAGACATTGATGACTATTCCTTTTTTTTTTTTTTTTTGATGGCTACACCCATAGCATATGGAAGTTTCCTGGCCAGGGACTAAATTCGAGCTGCAGCTGCAACCTATACGACAGCTGTGGCAATGTCAGATCCTTAACCCACTGTGCTGGGCCAGGGATCGAACCTACACCTCTGCAGCAACCCAAACTGCTGCAGTTGGCTCCTTAACCCACTATGCCACATGGAAACTTCTCAAATGTAATCTTTGTAAAGCTTCTATTAAGACTCCCAGGTAGACATTGCCTTTTGAGAAAGATTAAACTTTAGCTATTCTTATGATACTGCACTTCAATTATTCATTTGTATATCTGCTTTACCATTTGACTGTAAGCAGGCATTTTATAAGCCATAAGAATTGCCATTCCAAAATCAATCAATTCTTTAACCCAGAATCCATAAGTTAAGACAATGGTTCTTGATTCTAGTTGTATATTATAATCACCTGGGGAACCTTTAGAAACTAATTATGACCAGAATTTACCCCCCCAAAATTCTTATTTAATCAGTCTATGAGGAGACCAGATATTCGTAATTTAAAAAAATAATTTACACACAATAAAAGTAACTCATTTAAAGTGTACAATTTAATAGTTTTCAATAAATATATGGAGTTGTGCAAATATCATCACAATCTAATTTTTGAACATTTCCATCATCCCCCCAAAAATCTCCCATCCATTTGCAGACACTTCCTATTTTTATTCCATACCCTGGCAAACACTAATCTATCATGTCTCTATAGATTTTCTTTTTATTGATGTATAATCCACATACCATACAATTCACCTATTGAATTATACAGTTAAGTGATATTTAGTATATTCTTGGGTTTGTGCAACCATCACAGCTATCCAATTCCAGAACACTTCCATCACCCCAAAAAAGAAACCCATACCCATTGGTATTCACTCTCCATTAATTTCCCACCCCCTGGAAACTATGAATCTATTCTCTCTATATTTATAGATTTGCCTATTCCGGACATTTCTCATCAATGGAAACCTGTACAACATTTGTGTCTGGCTTTTTTCACTTAGCATAATATTTTCAAAGTTCACCCACACTGTAACACGTATCAATACTTCATATATTTTTTATGGTTGAATAATACTGCTTTGTATGAATATAACACAATTGGTTTGTCCATCCATCAGCTGATGAGCAATTAGTTAGGTTGTTAATACTTTGGGGCTGTCATGAATAATGATATGATATAAATAATAATACTATGAACTTCTGTGTATGCATTTTTGTGTGAACGTTTGTGTTTTCACTTTTCTTGGGTGAAATTGCTGGGTTAAGGGCTAATTCCATGTTTAAATTTTTGGTAAACTATCAAAATGCCTTTCAAAGTGGCCATGCCATTTTACATTCCCACCAGCAGTGTATGACTGTTCCAATTTCTCAACATCTTTGTCAACATTAGTCATTTTGTTTTTTCTTACAGCCATTATAGTGAGCATGAAGTGGCATTTCATCATGTGTTGATTTACAATTCCTAATGGCTGATAACATTAAGCATCCTTTTTTTTTTTTTGGCCACACCCGTGGCATGTGGAAGTTCCCAGGCTGTGGATCAAACCCGAGCCACAGCAGCAACCCAGGACACTGCAGTGACAATGCAGATCCTTAACCCACTGAGCCACCAGGGAACTCCTCTTATAGTTTTTTAAAGCTCTAGAAATCTGTTTTTTCTGTGGCCAGAAGTCAAAAATCACTTATTTAAAAAAATGCAGTTCCAAGATTTTAAGAAAAGTACTGTGAGCTACTGTGTCTCTGAACCGCCATTTATCAGAATAAAGGCCAATAATCCTCATGTGATAACTGGACTGTCTGGGGCTGACAGATGCCTCCTCAAACTAAGGACATATGTAGTGTAAAGGTATAAGGGTGACCTCCTAACTTATGCTCTTTCAGAATGTTGACAATAACTATGACACTGGCGTTCCCATCGTAGCTCAGGGGAAACGAATCTGACTAGGATCCATGAGGATGCAGGTTCGATCCCTGGTCTTGCTCAGTGGGTTAAGGATCCAGCGTTGCCGTGAGTTGTGGTGAAGCTCGCAGACGCAGCTTGGATCCCACATTGCCTTGGCTGTGGCATAGGTTGGCAGCTGCAACTCCATTTCCACCCCTAGCCTGGAAACCTCCATATGCCATGGGTGCGGCCCTTAAAAATCAATCAAACAAACAAAAAATAGTGAAGGCACTGACTTACTTTGAGAAACATGAGAGTCAGGTCAAATTTGGTTTCAATGCCTGGTGAGGGTAGCGGGTAAAGAATGATTGTAAGTGCAATAATGTGGGTGCCAGTGAGGACCATGTTATGGTGACTTCTGGTCTTTTCCTGGGAAACAGTGACAGATCCTTAGGGCAAGATGGCCTGTAAGTGACCCAGGAGTAAATGAAATGAAAGAGCTACATCCAAGTTCTTAAAGTAGACTAGAAATAGAAAGCATGAGTTACTCTTTCTCTGTGGTCTTGTAAATTGAGCAGATGATGGGTAGGAGATGAAGGAGGAAGCTTTATTTCCTCACTTCAGTGTCATGGTCATTAAATAAAATCCTGGCTATCCATTCAAATGAGGTACAATGGAAAGGTATCAGTAGCCAAGAAAGGTGATTTCATGAGATATTATAGAAGCTTCAAGTGACCAAGAAGCCAGAATAGGAATAACAGACAGAGTGGTAAGAACCACCTGTAAAAGCAGACACTCATACCTTACAAATGCATGTACAGTACCACAGAGTCTTCCAGTAAGAGAGATACCAGAAATAAAATACTTTTATGACTATATTTTTAGTTAATGATCCACAAACTGTTTTGTTACAAAGTCATCCTACTTTACTACCATGATGATGCCACCTTAAGTAATAATGGTTATGCCATTCTACTGTAATTTGTTCAGGCAAGGCAGATAGCCTAGCTTCTATTCTGTTAATCAGCAAGAGTCATTTTTCTTCTCTTTGCTCCTTCTCCCTTCCCTCCCCATCTTTCTTGAAAAGTCTTCCTCTTGAACATCTGAGGTAAATTTAAATTTGTCTTTCCCTTCATTTTTTTCAATTTTTTTCACCCGCTAGACTAGAGGAACATTAAAACTCCTATGAAGTTCAATAAATAAATAAATAAATAAATTTGTCTTTACCTGATGGACTTTAGCTTTCTGGTACCTATTGAGTAACTTCTGACCATAAACACCACTCCAGACCACTTGCCTCTCTAAATCCTGGCTTCAACTAAAATTTCTTCTAGTGTTCAAATGACCTTTTCTGGGCCATTGCTCCAAAGTGTTCTCTGTTACAATTTTGTTTTGTTTTGTTTTGTTTTGTTTATGCCTTTTTCTAGGGCTGCACCCGGGGCATGTGGAGGTTCCCAGGCAAGCGGTCTAACAGGAGCTGCAGCTGCCGGTCTTCACCACCGCCACAGCCACAGCAACGCGGGATCCAAGCTACGTCTGCGACCTACACCACAGCTCACGGCAACGCCGGATCCTTAACCCACTGAGCAAGGCCAGGGATCAAACCCGCAACCTCATGGTTCCTAGTCGGATTCGTCAACCCCTGAGCCACGACGGGAACTCCGTCTGTTACAAATTTAAAGAATCTGTTGATAATATACTCCAGCCACATCATGAATTAAACTGGCTTTTGTGGGCTAGCCAGGGAATATAGTCACCATTTATGTCATTATTTCTAGGACGGGGAATGTATTGTTAATTCTAAAAACTGGTTAATAAGGGCTTCTTTAGAACAGTATTGTTCAAGGTTGAGACTTTCCAATATGGAAATTATAAGAGCCAACAATAAAATAAATCAGGTATAAATCCTCCTGATGACTATGTTTCTATCTCAGAAAATATGCATTAAGAATGAACATTTTCAAATACAAAGGACAACCTTTCAGATAAAGTTTTTTTTTCTGTAGTTGATTGTAGCCCATCAGGATGAAATTCTACCTAGGTTGATCTATCTAGTATTTGAAGTGAGTAGATACCTTCTTTCGTAAGTGTGGATAGATATTATCATTTTCACCCTGTGTTCATATTCTCTTTACAGAAAACAATCCAAGTATAGGAATTTAAGCAAAAGTTTAAGTTCTTTCTTGCATTCTGTCATGTTTGATTGTGATTCATTTTCTGGATTTTTTTTGTTGTTGTTGTTAAATCTTATTTTGCAGCCAAAGGAATACATCTCACTTTCGAGGAGACATACATTTTACTCACTAAGGGATTGAGAACTTGGGACTATCCCAATGATGGGGACAACATTTCTTAAATGGAAGCAGGAATCCATGATGAAATTACTTAACAGAAGAATAAAGAGATCTCAGGTGATTTCCTCAGTGTCGTACAGCTAGTTAGAAGCAGAAGAACTGTGGTATTTTGACCCTTAATTGAGGTTTTCTTCCACAATACATTGCCTCTGTGCCTCCATATTTGTGAAATATACTTTACTTCTGTCTAGGTGGTACACTGCAAACGCTTATGGTGAGAAATTCAGAAGACTCTCCCAAGTCTGATCAGATAGCAAAGTATGGGTTTCATCATGGACAAGTAAGAGTGAATGATTTCGCAAGAAAATTACCCAAAGCCCAAAATACTAGATACAATCCTGATAAAAGATTAGGGACTCTGGAAACAATCTAAGTGTCCACCAATGGATGAATGCATAAAGAAAAGAAAATGTGGTATGCACGCGTGCGCGCGCACACACACACACACACACACACACAATGGCATATTAGTCAGCTATAAAAAAGGAAGGAAGTTTTGCTATTTGTTACAACATGGATGGGTCTTGAGGGCATTATACTAAGTGGAATAAGTCATAGATAAAGACAAATACTGTATGGTCTCACTTATATGTGGAATCTAAAACAAGAACAACAAAACCCAAACTAAAAACAAAAAACAAACTCATAGATATGGAGAACCACAGTATTGGTGGTTGCCAGAGACAGGGGATAGGGATGAGTGAAATGGGTAATGGGGGTCAAAAAATATAAACCTCCAGTTATAAAATGTCAATAAGATGTAATGTACAGCATGTTAACTATACTTAATAATACTGTAATGTATGTTTAAAAGTTAAGAGAGTAGATCTTAAAAGTTTTCATTATAAGAAAAAAGTTTGTAACTATGTTTGGTGATGTATGTTAACTATATTTGTGGGGATCATTTTGCAATATATACAAACATTGAATCATTAGGTTGTACATCTGAAACTAACATAATGTTATGTGTCAGTTATAGCTCAACAAAAAAGTTGAGAATGGGTTGTCTTAAAAATATAACAAATGTATTAGGAAAAAACTACAAAGCATTAACATTATCTAATACAAAACCATAATGTTTACAGCAGAAATTGACATAACATTGTAAAGCAACTATACTTTAATATAAAATTTAAAAAACTGGGAGTTCCCGTCGTGGCGCAGTGGTTAACGAATCCGACTAGGAACCATGAGGTTGCGGGTTCGGTCCCTGGCCGTGCTCAGTGGGTTAACGATCCGGCGTTGCCGTGAGCTGTGGTGTAGGTTGCAGACGCGGCTCGGATCCTGCGTTGCTGTGGCTGTGGCGCAGGCCAGTGGCCACAGCTCCGATTAGACCCCTAGCCTGGGAACCTCCACATGCCGCGGGTGCGGCCATAAACCCGCGGCCATAAAATGACAAAAGGCAAAAAATAAAAAATAAAAAAAATAAAAAAACTGTAATGTAAAACACTCTGTCTTAGTTTAGTCACTCTATGTCAAGGAAAACAGAATAGAAATTTCCAGGAAAAGTTATAGGGTAGATAAAATAAGTTATTTAAGGAATAGAGAGTTCTGTATATAAAAAAATCTTTCCAGATTAGGAAGATATAGAATGGATGGAAATAAGTATTTATTAAATTTTATGAGTTTATGATTTAGGTGAACATGTCTTATTGGAACTGGAAACTTTTGAAAGATATAGTTTTTGGACTCTTTTTAAAATTTTATTTATTTATTGCTTTTTAGGGCCGCACTTGAGGCATATGGAAGTGCCCAGGCTAGGAGTCAAATTGGAGCTACAGCTGCCAGCCTATGCCATGGACACAGCAAAGCTAGATCCAAGCCATGTCTGCAACCTACACCACAGCTCACGGCAACGCCGGGTCCTCAACCCACTGAGTGACACCAGAAATAGAACCTGCAACCTCATGGTTCCTAGTCGGATTTTTTTCCGCTGTGCCACAATGGGAACTCCTGGATTCTATTTTTTTTTAAACCAGAGATTTAGCATACTGGATAAATTATTTCTTGACCCCACATTTTGTGTCCTTGTTGCAATCCCTTCAGCGGCTCTGGCACAGGCATCAAGGACTTAAAAACTAGGCAGCTTTAAAGAGCCACCATAGTAATGAAAAGTGTAACACGTGGTGGAAAAATACCACTTGGAGAGTCAAAGAGTAACAGAGATTTCCTGATTTTCACACCCAACTTTCTCCCCAAATTAATACAGCACATGATATGTAAGTACGGATTTTATAGTGTGACACATGCATGATTTAGCTAAAATGATTAGACTGATTGATTCCACAGATATAATAGTGCTCAGTTTTTATGTTCTATCTTATTGAAAATGTGAATCTCATACTTCACAGAACAAATAGAAGTATGACTTACATTAATTACCTCACTTCAGATACTTTTGATAAATCTGTCACATTTCCAAAAGTTACAAAATTTTTGCTCTGGGAAATGGGGGGAAAGGAAGTGATATGATGTGTGGTCACCGCTCACTCTTCCCCATGCCTATGGTAAGAGCTGTAACAATATTATAAAAAGCTTTATTCATCTTCTATGTTCTTCTATGATTTTCTCAGTGGTAATATAGGGAGAGGCCAGTTTGGTGGCCCAGGGTTTACTGTCTAGTATGTGCCTTTAACTCTCCAGAGTGGGGAGGGAGGAACCAAGAAGAAAGAAAGCAAGGCTTTCTTGACAGAGCCAGGTTTCAGGAAGGGCAGTAGAGGAAATTGTATTGACCAGCCCAGTTAAGCAGAGTAGGAAAACAGACAAGGTTTAAGACAATGATCCCTGTCGAGGAATGGATAGTGCCTTTGGCAGAAGTGGCGCCACTGAGGCATTTCTCAGGATCTTGGCCTGAATGAGGGAATCAGAAACAGGGTAGCAACACTCCAGCAGCTTTAATCCACTTCCTCTCTTCAGTCCACCTAAGGTTCCTGGGCACCTTTTCTAACAGAGAGGGAGGGAAGCTGGAGAATCATTAAGCTGGAGTAGAAACTCTTTCATTGTAGAAAACTGGGAAAACATAGGAAGGAAGGAAGTAAAGTATATCATTCATAATCCCACCACCTAAAGACAAATGTCATTCCAGTCTCTTTTCAAGCACGTGCATAGAAATTTAAAATCATATAGTATCACATGAACATGCTGACTTGTTTGTTGCTTTTTCAACTAGCATTAGTTCATAGATATTTCAATGCCAATATATCTTACATTTCATGATTTTAACAGCCATGCAATAAAATTGTATCATACATTAATCAACAGATCTATTGTTAAACATTTACTTTGATATTATAAATATAGCTTTGATAAATATTCCTATAAAGAAGTCTTTGTTCTTTTCATAATTATGTCCTTAGAATAAGTTAACCGAAGTGGGTAAAGGGTATATAATACTTAATTTAAAGATTTTTTGATTTGCCCTTAGGAAAGACACAAAATTGCACACCTTCCATCAGTGTATGAGTGTGTCTGCCTCACTGTATCTTTATCAAGGAAAATAATCATAGATTTTGTTCTTTGAGCAGAACATACAGATTCACTAAATGAACACTACTCCATTAGGCATTAATACTACCACTAATAGCTATTTGCTGAATGTGTTTTATAAAAAGCATATCTTTCCCCCAATTTTTTGTCATCTTAAGGAAGAGAGATTAATGAGATTCTATGTATAGACGTGTAGTGAAAAACATGTATATATTCTATGCTAGTTATATGTGTTCATGAAGAAAAATGTCCCAATATGAAATTTGAGTTTGAAGGTTACTGCAAGGAAAGCTTCCTTCTTAAGGAATAGTCATTATTTTCATCATTTTTACCTAAGTAGACATTAGGAACATGCTGTTGAGTTAGTGTTTCATATGCTTTATTTAATGAGAAAGGACATAAATGACTATTAATTTTTCCACATCATGGAGGTTTCTGTTTTTAGGAACTGTTGAAGGAACTCAATTCTAAAGATAGTATTTATCTAGCTTCTCCTTTTTCCTAGTGCCTTATCTCTACCATGGTTTTATTAACTTCTTAAAATCACTGCAAAGGCAATTATTTTGAAAGAGGTCAAAGGCCTATTTGATTTATTTCAGCACTGACACAGATTAAAGGCATAAATGTAATCGAATGTTGTGCTTAGTCAGAAAAACTTGAAAGAAATCTATTCTGAAAAATAAAATTCAACATCATCAAAGGGCGAAATATGTTTTACTTTAATTATCATCTCTGTTTGCCTTGAAAAAGGAAGCTGACTGTAGGCTATTTGAGAATGATTCTTATCTGTTAGAGTAACATGGATTGAGTAGAACAGTTGGCCCATAAGGGTATTAAAAATATCTTTCATTCAGGTACTGTTAAAGTTAACACCAAAGGTCATTCAATTTCCTCTGTGTGTTTACATATTTTCTCATTTCCCTAAATTTTGAACTAAGACATAATGTTCACAGTAGCTCCTGGAATAGCTCACCAAAATTTGAAAAACCGGCATGTTCTCTTACTGGTTAAAAGATAAACACATAACCTGTATAAGAATTAGTAAATGAATCTTTTAGTAAGGAACTTGGTAGGGCTTTATTCTTTCGGGTGAGTTTCTAAATGTAAGAACTGGCTTTGTCCTACCAAACACTTCATTAGACATTTGTTTCCAACTAGACTGTTCTACCACATTCAGGGAGCTGTACAGACAAAACATTAGTAATTAGCTGATGGTGTGCCACACCCAAGCATGTTCTCATCCAGTTTTTTCCAGGTTCCTGCAAACAGCCACACATCAGACATTTATCTCAGGTATTTTCATAATCATGTATTTTATGAAAGATCATGCCAAGTCTCTTTTTTAAGAAGATCTCTAGGCTCAACAAAAAGTTCTTGTGAAAGTAGAGCCTTTGATGGGAGGAGACAAACCTGGATTAATAGTTAAATAGCGCAGTCAGTTCTCAAATATTCACGTTCATGACAGGAAAATAATGATACAGATTACATGAACAGGAATAATTTATAGTGAGACAATTTTAAGAGACTGTTGAGGAGGGTAAACCTCAGTCACTTGGATGTAGGGTCCTGTAACTGAGACCAAAAAATGATAGGTTCCCTGGAAGTCAGGGAAGAATTAGAAATGTATGTATGTGTGCATTTGTGTGTTGGAAGAATTAAGACACCATGATTTGGGTTTTCACTGGTGAACTGTGGTCAAATGGAATATAACTGCCTGCTACTTAGCTTTGGGACCATTTTCTCATTATGTATTTCTTTATGCTCTCAGCATTCATCCTTATGACACACCCAAATCTTACCACATTCTTGTTTGTGCCTCTTTTGCAGATGAATCAAGTACAAGATAAATAAAATCATTTGCAGATACAAGACATTATTCATCACTTTAGAATTTGGAGAAGAGAATTATAGGGAGAAGAAATATTAGTATTACTACTACAGAAATTGTATAGCCAAGAAGTAACTTCAGGTTTTCGCTCAATTTCAATAAAAATTTACCTCCATTATTCCCAAGTTATCATTTTGATTTCTGAAATATCCAATACTTAAATTATTTCTGGCTTTTAATTCATTAGAGTTGTTCCTTCTAGTATCCATTCATCATCAACTGTAAGGTGTTTGTATCTTTCATGTCTCATAGTTTTTTATTGCTTGCTTTTAAGACTTCTTTTGTTATTTTATTGAATTTAATTCACACAGGTTTGGTGTCTCACTTTTTACTTTGTTGACTTTTACCCATTCCAAAGTTTTCCTCTTCTATAAACATAGATGTTGATTTACAATGGTTCAAAGAATCAGATCTGTTTAATGTGCTTATGTGATTAGATGACATTATATTTATTCTATTTTGATTGTAAACAAAAGTGAGAGATGATGACACTGTCTAAATAAAAAAAAATTGTTCTTAACATTCTCACTTAGAATCTATTTTTGTTTAGATAATTGTCAATGATTATTCATTTGTCTTGCCCAGTGAAAAACAAGACATCATGACAGAAAGAAAACTATGAGGTCAATACCAAAAATCAGTCTATATCTTTGAAGTAACAAAAGAAGTGAAGCCTAAATTGAGGAAGAAAATAGCAAGATATCACTGAGCTCCCTTTCATAAGTTTAACTCTTCAACTCAGACAAATTAAATAAAAAATATTTACTGAATGGATTGATGATCCACTGTCACTAATCTTGAGCAAATCATGAAAATCCATAAAGATGCCAAAAGGCTGGAGAGTTTGCTTCTGGAAATTATTGACAGGTAGATTTAATCTTGATCCTTAAAAAAGTCAAGAATATAAATATTGTGGATGGTATACGCATACATAGAAAAGATCTAGGAGACAGCAAATGTCTGTTGGTAACATGTTACACCAAATGAATTTCATTTCCTTTCTTGATAGGGTAACAATATAGGTAGAAAATGGAATGCCCCAGATATAGTGTATTTTATTTTCAAGTCATTTGACAAAGTGTCTCTTAATGTCTTAGTCAATAAACTGAGAAAAGGAAAGTTGAATCGAACAACTGAACCTGAACAGGGTTGATTTTAGTTATTCTGGGAAGGCCTATTGAATGCTGTGTTACAGAACTGTATTCATGACCTTGTTTTCTTTAGCATTTTTATTATTATTTGGATGAAGACGTGGAAGGCAAGTTTATCATGCATGCAAAATATCAAAGCTGGAAAGGATAGTTAACATCTTGAATGGCAAACTCAACATTGTAAAAGATGTTGAATGTTTATTCAGATCAAAATAAAATTTTATGAAAATGTTAGAAAAAATGCACCCCCACCTAGAAAAAAAGAGGAAGAAAAGTGGTATGAAACAGACTTGTAATATGTACAAATGTAAAGTTCTTTGCTTAGTTTGGAAAAATAAGAGACCTGACAGAGAAATTATTTTTTTTAGGGCTGTGCCCATGGCATGTGGAGGTTCCCAGGCCAGAGACTGAATGCAAGCCACAGATAAGACCTACGCTGCACCTGCAGCGACGCCGGCTCCTTTAACCCACTGTGTTGGGCTGGGGATTGAACCCATGCTTTCACAGAGACCCAAGCCACTGCAGTTGGATTCTTAACCCACTGTGCCACAGCAGGAACTCCTGAGAGAGAAACTTGGCAGCAGTTCATGGGGAACAAAGATGTATTGATCACAAGTATCCTTTGAACCAACAAATACATATGATAAAATGAAACAAAGAAATGTGAATATAATCTTAGATGGCACTTGTAAGAGCCTAGCATTCTAGACCTATAAAATCAAAGTAATAATAATAATAGCAACAATAATAAGATACCTTTCCCATGGGGCTCTTGCAAGAATTAAATGAGAAAAAACATGTAGGAGTTCCCTTCGTGGCTCAGTGGTTAACGAATCCGACTAAGAACCATGAGGTTGCGGGTTCGATCCCTGGCCTTGCTCAGTGGGTTAAGGATCCGGCTTTGCTGTGAGCTGTGGTGTAGGTTGCAGATGTGGCTCGGATCCCGCATTGCTGTGGCTGTGGCTGTGGCGAAGGCCGGCAGCTACAGCTCTGTTAGACCCCTAGCCTGGGAATCTCCGTATGCCGTGGGTGCGGCCTTAGATAAGGCAAAAAGACAAAAAAAAAAAAAAGAGAGAGAGAGAGAAAAAAACATGTAAAACACTTGCCACTAGGTTAAGGATAAACATTCAGGACACTAGTTATTATTATAATTAACAAGAAATATGATAGTCCTGCTTTACTTGTGTCAAATCACTTCTGGAAGAGTGTGTCCATATGAAAGATTCTGAGGAGAGTAGAAATACTGAAACCAGTATGAGGACTGGAGAAAAGTTGCAGTGAGGAAAGATGAGACAATGAGACAATAGTCCTCTAAACTACTAAGGGCTAGTAAAGGAGAGTTTAATTTACTCTTCATGACTCCAATCATTACCAATAGGAGAAATAAATAGGTAGAAGCCATAAGGAGACTCATTTTAGTTCTACTAGGACAAACTTTCTAATAATCACAATTATTCAAAATTAGAATGGATTATTCAGGTGATGGTAAGTTTCTTATCACTTGAGGTAGTCAGGCAGAGGCTGGATGCCTGCCTAGCAGGAAACACTGTAGAAGAGATTTTGTGTGTGATGTGTTACGCATTCATGCATTTATTAAGTCCAGGAAGCAAATAGTTAAGGAGTCCCTACAATAGGCCAGCACTCCGATAAGCTCTAGTAATTTTCTTTCCAAGTCATTGATTACATGATTTTGAAGAAGCAGGTGATCTTAAGTTTTTACAGATGGACTCCTAAGCTCTGTGTAGGGGTTATTTTTCTTAGAACTTTCCTCTGCACCCCACCCCCAACAGTCCCTAACATCACCTACTGAAGAAGAAAATACCCGCTATTGTATTCCTTGGTCTGCACTAGAAAACAATGCCTTATAAATCACATCAAGTTGAAAACTTTGCCATTTCAGCAGTGGGTGGACTGGTTTTTTTCCAACTCAGCTGTGACAGAAGGGCCATCCATAGTTTCCAATTCAAATTTTGCTGCTGCTGTGTGATGCTTCATGTTGAAATGGCATTTTCTTTTCAATGTAAACATTTTTAGAAACACTGTGAAGAGACTTCAGTGTAAAAAATGTACCGGAATAGCTATGCCTAGCCTGCTGGGTGAAATCCTTTTCTGAAACAATGTTGGAACAAAGAAATTCATTCCCTTTAAAAGGAAAGCTAGCTTGGGAATCCTATAAACGATATTCACACGCTGTGTTCCAGATGAGGTCCTCTCCTTGCTGCTCTCAGCAATATTTGCTGCCGGATCCACTAACTGCTTTAGCCTGACCTTGAGTGGATAAACAATATAATCTTCCATGCCACATCTCACCAGCTTCTGCTAGTCAAGAAAAGTATGCCTCTTTCATAATTACATCATGAATGCAGCTTGCTATAGTATTACAGCAAAGCACTTGATTTAACAAATCACTTGAACAAGAGTTCCTAGCCAACAAAACAAAATGATCCCCCTCAAAGCCCCAAACACGCAAGAGAAGAACAGGGCAGTGGGTGATCAGTAAGAGCAGCTTGAACACATACAAACTACCTTAGCAGTCACAGGGTAGCTCAGAGGTGAGAAGACTGATAAAAATAGTCAGTGGAATGGAAGCATAAGAAAGAGCTGGGTAGACTTATTCCCAAGTAGAGAGACTTGGAAGTAGTTTAAATGTTGGTGCGTGTCCTTTTTTCAAGGGAGGCAAATAAGAAATTAAAAAAAAAAATTTTTTTTGGCCAGGCGTGTGAAAGTTCCTATGCCAGGGATTGAACCTGCAGCAGAGCAGTAACCCAAGCTGCTGCAGTGACAACGCCAGATCCTTAACCCACTGAGCCACAAGAGAACTCCAAAAATTTAACACATTTTAATGTAAGTATAAAACATTAAAATAAATATGAAATATTGTGAACAATTCATATCTTCTCTTCCCACCACACTCCCAGATCTGTTTCTATGCAGCGTACACACAAGTAGTAAAATAATGGAAACTGTCATTCTTCTCTACTTGCTTGGAGTAAGTTGTTCCTTGCCCTGGTTGAGTGACTATTTGCAAACCCTATTCTAATATCTTTTAAAAACTGGGTATACATTTGTATCCACTCATTAATATCTGTAATATCATTTCTAAGAGGCAGCAATGTAAAAAAGTTATCAATTTAGAAGTAGTAAAATAAGTGAGCAGGGTAAAACTTTCTAGCATTACACAGAATGAAGCAGCTTAACACTGCCTTTTATTCTGTCCCTTGTAAGAAGAACTAAATGATGCCATCATTCTGTTCTGGGAGGAATATTAGGATGATATAATGGAGCTGTCCTTGGTGGGAATGTGACGTGACTGGCATAACTTTGCCTCCTCGAATGAACAGTAAACAAAGAGAGGGAGTATAAACAGTCACAGCTACATAGAGCTTCATGGCCAACAGAGATGAGAAAGATTAATGATTAAAAGGTTATAAAATGCACGAAGATCAGCAGTGTGTGTTTTTCCTCCACAGATACTGTAGGAAATAGGTTATGAGTTTTGAAATACTGGTTGATGAGGATTTTTAAAAGGGCTTTGATTTAAAACATCAAAGAATAATGTAATACTTAAAAACGTGTAAAATGCTTGAAAAGTAATTCACAAAATCATAAATAGCTAGTGAATCTCAAAAAAAAGCAGTGAGGTCTTAATGTACAACGCAGAGAACTATATCCAATCTCTTGGGATAGAACATGATGGAAAATAGTACGAGAAAAAGAATGTATATGTGTGTGTGTATGTGTGTGTGTGTGTGTGTGTGTAAGGCTGGGTCACAGCAGAAATTGACACAATGCTATAATTCAATTATATTCTAATAAAAATTAAAAAATTTTAAATCATCCTCACTAGAAATCAAGGGTGAAAATTAAACTAAAAAATAGGATATTGTTTTTGTCCTATCAACTTAATACAAATGAAAAAGAATAATAACACCTACTATTGATGATGCTATTGTCAAATGAACAACTCTAATATGCTGTTGTAGACACTTTCCAGAGAGGAAACTGGAAGTGAATACAGCAATATATTAACTGCGGTTTCTCTGGGTGGTGGAATTGCAAGTAATTTTAACTTTCTTCTTTATATTTTCTGTATTTCTCAAATGTGTTAGTTATAATAGGTATATTTTATAATTTCACAAAAAACATTAATAACAAAAACATTTTGAAAAGTGAATTCTGTAAAAAAAGAGATATCTTCTAAATTTAATACTATATTACAACTTTTCCCCCCCAGGTTCCCTGGACTCAAAAGTTTGGGTATTTGGAGTTCCCTTCGTGGCTCAGTGGTTAACGAATCCGACTAAGAACCATGAGGTTGCGGGTTCGATCCCTGGCCTTGCTCAGTGGGTTAAGGATCCGGCGTTGCCGTGAGCTGTGGTGTAGGTCGCAGACTCGGCTCGGATTCCGCGTTGCTGTGGCTCTGGCGTAGGCCAGCAGCTACAGCTCCTGTTAGACCCGTAGCCTGGGAACCTCCATATGCCGCGGGTGCGGCTCTACATAAAGGCAGAAAGACAAAAAAAAAAAAAAAATTTGGGTATTTATCTTATAGCGTCCTCTGTTGTTTTAAGTATTCAGTCTCATTTACCCAACCAGATTGCAAATTTCTTGAGCGTAGGGATGTTTTCTCTGTATGATTCATATCCTCAGACCAATGTCCATCCTAATTAGACAATCAATGCATGTTACTTGTATTTTCAAAAACCAGTTTTATCTTCTCTTTCTTAAAACTAATCCCCCACCACTCTTCACCCCTGGGTGAGCCAATATCGTCAGTATCACTGTCATTATCTTAGCCACTTAAAGATGTTGGAGTCCCACTGCCTCTTCTCCTCTCCTTACATTCAATAGCTAATCACCAAGTCCTTAGTTCTTTGCAGTGATTCATTAAGTTTCATTCCCACTATAACAATCTTATTTTAGAGCCTTAGATTTTCACTTCTTGACTATTGAAGTTCCTTGCTAATTGATCTTTCTACATTTAAATCTATGCTATACAACACTTTCACATCAGTCTTCCTAAAGCAACAATATGGGAGACTCCCCTGCTCAAGGGGGAATGTTCCATGAAATAGGGGAGAAAGAAAAACCCCCTCCGGCATTTACAGCCACTACTTATTTAGTGCTTAATATAGGTCAGACATACACACACAAACACATAGATGTAGCTCAAGATCACCCAGTGAGGAAGTGGCAGAACTATGTCCTAAACTTTCCACTCTTATCAGACATTTCTACTCCCAGTTCCCTGAACACAGCACATGTATCACAGCTTTAGCCCTTTTGCTCATTCCATATTTTCTGCCAAAAATGGTCATTCCTTCACTTTATGTAGCAAGGTTCTATCAATCCTTTGAGCTCTTGTATAAGCTTTCTGTGACCATTCCAGTCCAGACTACTTCTTCCTTCTTCATAGTCCTCCTTCATTCATACTTCCATAGCATTTGTCCTTATCACCCATTTGGCACTTATTGTAGGATACCTTATGTTTTTATTTATTTGTCTAACTATTTTTTTATTCATTCTGTTACTTTAATTATATTACTTGAAGGCCGAAACCATGCCATATACTTTGTTTGACTTACCCTGCACCTAGCACAGTGGCTGAGAACCATAGATCCTGAATAAATGTTTATTGATAATATAATTCATTCATTTATTAATCAATGTTTACTAAACATCAAATATATGTTATTATAAGTTCTGAAGAAATAAATACATAAAGATAATTATAATGTTGCCTACTCCTTGCTCTCAAGATCTCACAGTTTAGAGGGAAGAAAGACTTCTAAGTGAAATATCACAGTGAAATGATTAGTTCTATGTTCATGAAGTGCCATGGCAGTACAGATGAAGCATTCATCTTTTTTTTTTCTCTTAATGGATTTTATTTCAATTATAGGTGTGCATAAATCATCACAAGTCAATTTTACAGATTTTGTATCCCAAACCCCCAGTGCATCCCCCCACCCCCCCAGATTGTCTTATTTGAAAAACCAAGGTTTTCCAAAGTCTGTGAGTCATTGTCTGTTCTGTAAGAAGTTTCATTGTGTCTTTTTAGTTTCCACGTGTAAGCGGTATCATTGGGTGTTGCTGTCTAATTGTCTGACTGGTTTCACTTTGCATGATAATTTCTAAGTCCATCCATGTTGCTATAAACGTTGGTAATTCGTTCCTTTTAATGGCTGAGTAACATTCCATTGTGTGTATGTACCATGTCTTCCCTATCCACTCTTCTGTGGATGGGCATTTAGGTTGTTTCCATGACCTGGCTATTGCATAGAGTGCTGCAATGAACACTGGAGTACAGGTGTCTTTTCGGGTCATGGTGTCTGCTGGATAGATGCCCAGGAGTGGGA